>LR738712.1:555270113-555352930 GCA_902687465.1 Secale cereale
GATGCATTGTTGTGTGTGTTAAGCACATTAGACATATGAAGACATGGTTTAGATTATTCCGAAAATCTTGCTACCTAGATCAATGTACTGTGATTTGAATTTAACATAAAATGGATACAAATATTGGAATTGGAGATCATATGGTACATGTAGTTCATATGTTCATATAGGATAGTAGATCAAAATGTAGGACTACATCCATTATAAACCGCAAGATCACCTAACGATATATTCGAAATCAACATAACATATATTCAAAAAGTGAAATTCGAGATCCTGACATTCATAATCGTATAAAATGGGACATGAATCTTTTTGGTGGTGGGAATTGATTTATTTTTTTATTGTTGTTGAGGGAAGTGCGGATTGATTTGGTATTGTACAGGTAAATGTTGTTCTCTTGAGTTTTTTAGTTTTTTCTTGTAGTTTTTCATTCGCATTTGTAGCAATATAGTAAAAGGGGACATCCTTGCAAAAAAAGAAAAGAAAAATTAAAGGGGACATGACTCTCTTGTGTCTTGTATGAGCTGTCTTATTTATGTACATGTTAAGTTTGTTCTGCCGAACATGGAAACCACGCCTTGTTATCCCGAAATTTTCAAAGCTAGAGTATCTCTTATCTCTTCTGGCGCGAAACTCCCGCCTCTTCAACCCGCGCCATGCCTTGTTATCCCAAACTTTCGACGCGCGCGAAAACTCTCTCCTCATCCGAAATCGGTTGGGCAGCCCACACATGTGAAATCCCCCTTCTAACCCTTAGCCGAAAATGCCGGCTCGATCTCGCGTGGTCAAAAACGGTGGGGGTACTTTCGTAACTTGCCCCACATTTCAGACAAGCACGTCCCTAAGCCACGGCTCCCTCTACCTTCCCCTTGGTTCCCCTCTTCCGCACACTGAGGCCGCCAAAACCCGTGAAAGCTCATGCTCCTCTGTCGGCCTCCCGACCGCCACCCAGCCAGAGCCTCTTCCCGGACGACATCGTCCACAGCAGTAGCTCGCCGTCCCTTATCAACCACACCGGATGAGGCTCCGTCATCGATCTCTTTGTCCCGCTGATTCAGCCGCCCCGTCCTGCACATCCAAGGAGCTACCCCGAAATTCGCCTCATCTATCGCACCACCTCCATCCCCACAGCGCCGTCTTCACCTGCCCGACCAGAACCGCATCTCCCTCAGCAATTCCTCCTACAAAGCCGAGGCCTACTCGGCGCCACCATTGAGGTTCTGCACTCACCACTGCATTTTATCTTTTATTCGATCTCACGGGGCTGTCGGTGCTTGATACCGAGTAGCAATGGCGGGTCTCCATCGACGGCGCCGTCGCCGGCCACTTCCTCCAGGGCGTCCCTCCTCCATGTAGTTTCTCCCTCGGCGATGACGTCCACACCAGCAGTAGTTGCTGCTCCGGCTCTCACTCGCGCTGTTGTTGCTGCTCTGTCTCTCACTCACACGGTAGATCTGGTCTTGCTGTCGGTCACACTTCTGCTCTGCTCTTGCTCTTGTTCGTGCTGCTACTCTGCTATGATCTTCTCTCGCTCGCGCTGCTGCTGATGCTAGACGGCCTGCTGCAGCTGCAGGAGTTGCTAATTTAGCACTCAGTCGCACTGCTGATTCGGGCGCAGCTGCTGCTACTGCGTGAACTGCTCTCTGCTACTACATTCCCTGCTCGAGCGGCTGTTGATTTAGATCATTGCTTCTCTTCTACTAGTGCCCGAGCGGCCTAGACTTCTATTGCAGTGCTCTGCTACTTGTGCAATCAGTTTCGTGAGTGAAATTCAGTTTTCACAGTAAAATTCAGTTTCGACTATAAAATTCAGTTTCTTCAGTTAAGGTCAGAGTTAACAGTATTTACAGCATCTGTTGGAGCGGCCGCAGCGCTGCTGATGCATTCTACATCTAGCACTTTTTGTTGATTTATTTTACATCATCTATTCCAAATGCTATTAGAATCCCACTTTAGATTAATGGTGCCCGTCTTGTCCTGCTTCAGCCTCGCCGTCGTACACCTCACGGGAGCTGCTCTAGTGATGGAACCATCCATCACAGCGGAGAAATACCCTCGGCACCGTCTCTAAGGGCCTCAGATCTTCTTCCTCGGCCCGCCTACGGCAAGCACACCAGCCGCACCATCCTCCACGTCCAACCCAATGATGCTGAGATCGACAAGGATACACCAAAGAGGTTGTACACTCGTCGCATCACTTTTTTAGTCTACATTCATGTTGATTCCTTAGGGATCCTTTGGTTCAAGGCAGTTACAAATCTAGAAATAAATGAAGGGTGGTCATTAAGTTAACAGGGAGAAAACAAAATGCCCTTTTGAACCACAATTTGAATCGCTTTAGCAGTTGCAAATCTTGAAAAAAATTCCTATGCAAGAAGAACAGGACTAAGGGGCTGTTTGGTTCCTATGCACACCTTGCTATACTTTGCCACACCTCACCTTAGGCAAGTTTCACCAAGTTAGGTAGGTGTTTGGTTCTAGCCACACTTATGGCAAGAATGTTTTTATCGGCATTGAACCCCACATGTCATAGACACAAAAAGTGCGGCAAGATTCACTCAGGCAAGCCAGAGTATGGTTAACAATTTGAGCAACTCAAGGTAGGCAAGTGTGGCAAAAATCATGTGGCAATATATGGCAAAGGTAGTCACAATCCATATAGCCCCTAAGTGCATTCGTGGCATATAATAAGATTCTAACTTCACATTTTCATGTGGTTTGACTATAATTTGACCATGTTTCTCTCCATTCATGTGTTCTTCCAATTCATGTGAACCAAACATGCTGGTTGACAGAAATCATGTGTTTGCACATGCTCTGTTTTGCACATGCATTCCTATCCCATTCCTGTGTTTTTTCTGTCCATGCATTTTTAGAATCCTCCAATTCTAAGGAGCACTTACAGATTTACTTCACTTACAGATAGGTGTCAAAGACAACTATGTGTGTTTTGTCTCGCTCCTGCCGTGCCATCGTCCACCCCACCTGAGGTGCACCATCGATGGAAGGGTCCACCGCAGTAGAGATCCCCCATACAGACCTCCTTTCGCCGCCTCAGATCATCTTCCCCGTTGCCGGTAGCCACGCCAACTTCATTACCATCATCGATCGAGCAGATGAACCTGAGGACTACACAGTTCCGGAAGAGAGGTCACACTCTCTCCTGTCTGCTTACCTTATGCATCGATTCGTATTACGTGCTACTTTATCGTCCTTTGCATCTCTTAGACTCTGAGTCAGGTCCAAACTAATGTTGAAAATTTAATTTTTAATATGCCTGTGGGGCACATATTGAGGCAGCAACAAATAGTATCGATGTCTACTACCTGGTTCATCTCGGGTCTTCTATATGGTTCATGTTGGGTGGGCAACAAACAATAGAGGAGCCATCGTCTGTGTTTTTAAACTGAAGCTATCATCTGCCTGTTATCATTAGTTTTGGATCTATCCACTCATTGCTACAATCAGTCTTGATTTCTCCATGCACCCCTTAGGCCTTACATTATCTAACTATGTTTCTTTATTATGCATGTCAGTTATTGTACCCAATCATTCGAAACATGTGGAGAAAAAGATAAGACCGTTACATGGGAATATAATGTCATGCAGACACAGCTCCATGGTGGGTGAAGTGGCCCCCTCCCCCCATTCCAGATTGTATTCCGAAGGAAGATAACTATTCAGAGGGGGATTGAGAGGGAGCCTACCACTCCTATTTACCCCCTGAGGTGGTTACTCTAACCTGGCATGCTGATGTTGGTCATATCATGCATATCGCGCCTCACATTGGTTACTTTATACTCCCTCCGTCCCCAAATAAGTGAATCGACTTTGTACAAACTCTGTACTAAAGCTAGTACAAAGTCAAGTCACTTATTTTGAGATGGAGGGGGTACATCTTATATGTCATCAGCTTTGTTTAGATTTGCTTTGTGTGAATGCCACCTGTTTGGTTTCTATATCATATATGTGAATTATGCAATGCCGTCTTGTTTAGCCAGGCATCATATATGTGAATCATGAAATGCCATCCTATTTAACCAGTCATTGTATATGTGAATTGTATCGTGCCATAATATTTTTTCCATCGGTTTTGCTAGAACTCATCTAGTTGAGTTCTAATTATGTCTCATTCACCTTTATAGCTATTAGATGTTATGCTATAAGATGCGTGTGTGATAACGCGGGTTGGTACTTCTTTGTATCTGTTTTTTTGTTTTACAGGTGAATGAGACCAAATTATATCTCATCTAGATGAGTTATAGGCACTCTCTTTTTTATCATGTATTCTATTTGTCAACAATGTTTGTACATTCATCTACTCCTCCTGTGCATCAACCATTTGAGTCGGTGATGGGAAAATATGGAGTGAAAACAAGGTCCTTTGAGCAGTCAGTGCTACCTCTCGATGCAGAATTCTTGCTGGTTACAGATAGCTCCTCAGAGGAGATTTAGAGACAGATGACCAGTCATATCCCCCTCAAGGTGTATGCTCTAACTTGGCAGGTTTATATTGCTCATATCATGCATACGGTGTCTTGCATTGCTATGACATCTGCTTAGATTAGACATGCTTTGTGTGAATGCCTCCAGTTTATTTCTATATCAGACATGTGAATTATCTAATGCCATATTTTTTAGCCAATTATCTTATATGTGAATTATGCAAGACCATCCTATGTAGCCATGCATCATATATGTGAATTATCTCGTGCCATCCTTTTTTTCATTACGTATTCCATTTGTAAACAATCTTTGTATATTGAACTACTCTTCATGTGCATCAGCCACATGAGTCGGGTATGTCTGGACTGAAAACAAGGTCTTCAGAGCAGGCAATGGTACCTGTTGAAGCATATATCTCGATGGTTACAGGTAGCTCCTCAAATGATGATCCATAGAAAGATGACCAGTCGTATGTCCCACTTGAGGTGTATGCTCTTAGCTTGCAATGTTTATATTTTTCATATCATGCATATGGTGTCCTGCATTGCTTAGTTTATATGCACAATGTTCAAATGCCATCTACTTAGTTTACAGATCATATATGCGAGTGCCAGCTGCTTAGTATATCAATCAACTATGTGAATCATATCATGCCATCCTATACACTCAGACAACATGTATGTGAATTATTTCATCCCAACCTATTTTAGAAAGACATCATATAGTTATGTCATGTCATCTGTTTAGATACTCATCATATGTTCAGTAATGCCATTCTATCCTGTTTAGTTATCCATTATATATATATAATTGTGTCATGCTATCCTATTAAGTTAGCCATCATATGTGTGAGATTGTGTCATACTGTCCTGTTTGGTTAAAAAACATATATGTGAATAACCACATTTGTGTATCCAATCATTTTCTTCTTGTTTATCAGCCATATGAATTGGAGGGTCTGATGGCAGTATCTAAGGGAGTAAAAACATGTTCTTCACAAAAGACAGTGCTACCCGTCGATGCAGATAGAACCATGGTTATACTGGCCCATGAACTAGCCCCACCACACATAACTGAGACTCTTGCAGATGGTACCCATACACTGTTGGACAGAGAACAAACTACACCAAATCTAACCCCAACCCCAGAAGATAGTAACCTAGTTCTAGCCGACACACCACCATGTCCACCATAGAGTACCCCCACATGAGCAGTTAGTAAGGCAACTGCAGTGCCCAAAGCACAAAGACCACTACAGTGAACCCAAACTCCATGTTTAAAGCAGAAGAGCAACTGTTGTCAGGTCAGATTCCGTAGATGTGGTGCATACTACTTTGCTATTGCATTAATGTATTTACTCATACCAACTAATTTCAACTTTGAAGGATCCAATTGAAACTCCAATGGCGCAACATGTATGTTTTAAACATATTTCTTTAACTAGATTGTTGTTCTCATTTCTTACTCTATGTTTATTTCAGTTTCAATTGTATAAACAGTTATGTTCTCATGTCATGCACATGACAAGTGGTGTTAGTGTTGTGTGGTTTCCCACACTTACATTCTATCTATGCTGCTTTGTCTTAAACATATATGATTTGAACTGTCTCTATGTTGATTTGGCAACATAAACTAGAATGATATGGAGCATACAGTGACCATACTACATAGATATATGTTTGTTTCATGCTGTTATCCTATCCACCTTACAACTGAACTGGTTTACCAAAATGAGTTTCCTATAAACCATGGTAAACCCATGGCGTGTCTGCTTGTTCCTCTTGTAGAATGCCGACAGAGTATTGGAGAAGAGCACTCCATTATGCAATGGTTGAGAAAGTAATGTAGATCAAGATAGTGAGACAACCATGTTGGTCTCCAAGAAAGTGGATAAAAACTATCTTGTAGACAGTGAGACAACCCCAAAGTCGTGCCTTGTTGTAGTGTTTGAGTTACTGGCCACTACTGCTGGCACAAGCTCTTCGAACTCGCTGCCTGAATCAGTTTGGCTTCTTGAATCACAACTTCAAGTTGAAAGACATCGATTAGAGGTGTTGCGACAGGAAGCCGAAGGACTGAGGAAGTCTTGGCAGAACTCAGATGCATACTTTCTGGTGCAACAGCAAGTGCTGGAGGATTTAAGCACCAAACAAGAGAAAGTTAATAAGCTTGCTAAGCGTCTTGCTAGCATGGTGGATACCTAGGATATTGTTTCTTGAGCTCTTGTGAAGTGGTTTCAGTTCTGTACTTGTTTTGATGCGGCGTTTATTTGCACGGGTCGCCAACTTTGACAACCAATGTATGTAATATGTTGCTTTGTTCCCCTTATTTACACTAGTGGCGAACTTTGATGCCCAGTGGTTGTAATATGTGTAATAGCCGTAATAGCCTAGCATATGTTGCTTGGTTATTTATTTTCTGGTTGTCTTGTTTATTTGTTTGCTTGTAGACAGTGCAGTTCTTTCTCTGCGGTTTGCTAGTGGCCGCAATAACTTATTTTTTAAAACTAGGCCACAAAAACCATGGGCAACATGCGGACCATTGTCACCATGGCTTTCTAAGGGCCGTAGAATCAATGGGCCTTCTATAGGCCGTATGATCGATTGGCCAAACTTGGGCCAGTAACGAACCGCATTATGGGCCGTAAACTGGCTAGAGTGGCAGCCGTTCGTTCATGGGCCGACCATAATTGACCTTTAAGAGGCTGTAACATCCCAAATTTTCAATTTGGAATGTTATACATAGATCATACTGCATTGCATGCTCTTTCCATTTTTGTTGTGGTGTTCCTCGAAATTCTAAGCAACTCAAGGACCTACGGAGAGAGTTGGGAATTTTACCGTTTTCGTATTTGAGTTTACTCGAATACCGGTACGAGGACCGTGTGATTTTAATTATTTTTCTCTCCTAAAAATATTTCTAAATGCAAAATATGAGCGGAGATAATATGACTTCTCCAACATAACAGAAATATTGGAGGAAAAATGTTAAAATCACTTTTGGTATTTTTCTGGATTTATTTGCGATTTTATTTGCATAGGAAAAATGCGCGTTTTATAAAATTGCATTTAGGTCCGGGAAAAATGTTCACTTTATCCTAAATATTATTAGAGGACGGTGAAAATTTATTTCGAGATTTTTAGAGTCTGTTTAGTATTTCTTTCGTTAGTTTTTCTGCGCCAAGACTCTTTTAGAAAAAAAATACCGACTTAGAGTCGTTTAGGACCGGGACTCTGGGCTTTATAAGTCGCCGCCCCGGCCCGTCGGCCCCAAGCCGCCGCCAGCCCAGCCGCCCCGCGCCGCCACCGCTCGCCTGCGCCGCCGCCGCCGCACGCCCGCGCCACCGCCGCTCGCCTGGGCCGCCGCCGCCCCAAGCCGTGCCGCCGCCGGACCGCCGGACCGCCGTTGCCGTGATCTCGCCGGAATTTGCCGTTCGTGGTAGTTATCGGTTTTAAAAAAAACGATCGGTTTTCGTAAACCGTAGATCTATATTTTTATTAAGGTTTAGATCGGTTTGGTTTTTCTGCGGTTTAGTTAATTAGCGGACGTTCGTACGTACGTTCGTTTTAACGAACGCTTTTCGTCCGTTAGCCGCAGACAGCGAACGTTCGTTCCTTAGCCTGTTCGTCAGTTTCTTTTTCGGGGTATTTATCCGCGATTATTCCGATCGCGATTTCTGCCCTGATCTTGTTTTTCGTTTTTATTTTCGCTCGAGAGTCGGAATCAGGTGATTCAAAATCCCAGATCTTCGTCTCGATGCCCTCTTTATGTTTAATCAACTTGAACAAAGTTTTGGCTACTATAAAATTTGACTTTAGGCCAATTAGTAACCAGAGCTCGTTTTTCTTTCGTAGTTTGAGTTTCGTTGCTTCTTTCGAGTTGATTCTTTTTGCAAACCGGAGTTCTTAAGTTGAACTTTCTGGTTAGATCTGATCTTTTGGAGTTTTTGTTTGTGCACCATTGCTTGATTGCTTATGTATGCTATTGTTTGCTTGCGGTAGAATACCCGGACTGTGAACCGTGCTACTACGAGTCTCTAGGTTTTGCGAATCGTCAGCAAGGCAAGTAACACTTTGATCATACTTTTATTACCCATTTTTTATGCATTAGTTCAAACCCTCACACATTGCATGAGTAGGATCTCTTAACTTGTGGGTCTGGGAAGTAGTTTGAGGTAGAACCTATTACCTGCATTATTTTCAAACCCTTGGGAGTTACTTCTACGTTTGCTTAGGTTGCTATGCTATGCTCGTAGACGTGGTTTGGGTTTGAGTGAAATCCATGACAGATGTGAGCTTTAATTAAGGATTCAACTTAAGGTGGCTACTTGAATACACATCTGGGTGGATTGGTTGCAGGGCACCTGGGGAATCCAGTGTTGTCCTAGGAAATCCCGGGGTTCCGTGTGATTTTTCCTATGGAATGCCACCCAGGCTCAAAGGGATCATAAAACTATTCATGCTAGAAACTTCCGTGTGCACCCACATGCCAATATGGGCTCTGGCATAGTTGAGTAAGTTGTGGGAAACCTTTCCATGATGGGCTAGCAGATGTAGAGGGATTGTAGGTGTACCGGCCTATCTATCCGGTTAAGGGGACCTCTTCGGAAAGACTGTGTCTCGGTCATTTGTTTCTCAAACACCATGCAGTGCGAGAAACCAAACGGAGGCGATCGAGTCTTGTGGGAAAAGTGCACAAACCTCTGCAGAGTGTACAAACTGATCATGATTAGCCATGTCCCCGGTTATGGACATCTTGAGTATCTGGTACTTTATTTATTGGTTGATCTCATCACTCTATAATTTAATTTGTTGGGTTAATGATGAACTTTTAATTTGGGATTGAGTTGGGGGTACCTTCTCAATGATTTTCAACCAACATGATAGTTAAAATAAAATTTATTCCTTTGTTGTAGGGAAAAATTGGCTATACGCAAAAACTTTAACCTTAGAGCCTCCACCAACCAAATATGCATGTAGTATAGCCTTTATTCTGTTACTTGCATTCTTTGTGTTATCTTGCCAGCATATTCCATGTGCTGACCCATTTTCGGGCTGCAACATATCACGTTGCAGACTTTTCAGAGGAGGAATAAGACGTGCTAGGTCGTTTGTCATGCACTCAGCTATGCCGTTGGAGTTGATGGACTCACTTATCTTCCAAGCCTTCCGCTGTTATTTTGTTAGATGGCCTTAAGCCATATATTTTGTAATAAGTTCTCATTAGAGACATTCGATGTAATAAGTGTGTGATTGCCACTCTGTTATAAATCCTTCAAGTATTGTGTGTGTCAGCATTACCGATCCAGGGATGACACAGAACACAAAGACTACAGTCCATTCGGATCATGGTCGCTACAGAGATGGTATCAGAGCACACGCTGAATGTAGGACACGACCACTAAGACAGACCCTAGATCACTCTTTTCTACTAATTTCCGACTTCTCTCCATTTTCTACTTCTTTAGGATGATGGACCCAAGGAACAAGTTCACTCAACCGGATGAAGACACACCCTTTGGACGACACTTGAAGGAAGTCACTAGGTACGTGAACATAGGAATACCAAGCTTTACTGGGACCTACACCGCCACTTTACCGGAGGAGGAGCAATGGAGCATTCAAGTTCAAATTCCCGGGAGAACCTTCACACCATCCACTGAGCCAATAGAGTTTTATTTTGATGCGCCAACTTGGAGTCTAGGCAAGAGCATGGCAGCCCACATCACGATGGGAAGGATCGGAGAAGACTAAAAGCAGGAGCTGAAGGACACCATCTACCAGATTTGTGGACGCCGAGATGAGAATTGGGATATGATCAGCACCCGGAAGGATAGATCCAATGCAGCTTTCATCCAGGAATTGAACCAGCACATTCGACAACAGGAGCACCAGATGTGCACTGGGATGATCGAGTTGAAGAAGGCACTAAACAGGAATTTGGAGCTAGAAGAAGAACTTAAGTCTACTCGTGACGGATACGAGGAGGAGATGTTGATACTAGTGGAGAAGAATGATGATTTGACAAGGAAACTAGGAGTATTCATGGGAGATCCAGCACCAGGAGGTGAAGAAGAGGAAGAAGAACCCAAGGAAATTCCTCCCGAAGATTACATTATCATCGACGACACGGATTCAGAACCCGATGATAGTAAAGATGAAGACTATGAAGATGAAGCTGGAGCAGACATCATGGAATCGTCCGCCGATCAATATTTTTAGATGACCACCCTGTGACTAGTAGTTACCCCCATATATTAGTTTTAGAGCACTTTTGTAACGGTAGTTAGATTTGTAAGATCTTGCTTGAAATTGATTGGTGTGATATGATTGTGTTTGTCTCATGTGCATATGGGTAGTGATTTTCCCTTAGACCTCAATTCTGTTCTAATCTCTTCCCTCTACACCCATCAGATGCCTCCAAGACGTGAGCCCGGATTTGAGTTTCCCCCTGAGCTCACCCAGTTGATCCAGCAGCAGAACACCTTGATGAAACTTCTAGTCCAGAACACTCGGAACAACCAGAACAACAACAACCCTCCACCACTACCACCCGTGGACAACCTGACACGTTTCTTAAGGTTGCAACCACCCGTGTTTGCTAGCAGCATTGAACCAATAGTGGCTGATGACTGGCTACGCAAGATTGGAAGGGATTTGACCACCGCCAATTGCTCGGATGCTGAGAAGGTGCGATTTGCCGCACACCAGTTGTCTGGACCAGCCGCAGCATGGTGGGAGAGCTACACAGCCACTTTCCCCATAGCCAATGTTACTTGGGAGCAGTTTCAGCAAGCTTTCCGTACTGTCCATGTCTCAACTGGAGCTATGAGCATGAAGAAGCGGGAGTTTCGCAACTTGCGCCAAGGAAACCGTAGCGTGGCACAGTACGTGGATGAGTTTAGTACCCTATCTCGTTATGCCCCAGATGATGTGGCCATAGATGCCGCTAAGCAGGAGAGATTTATGGAAGGGCTGAATGATGAGATGAGCGTACAGTTGATGGTGGCAAGTTTCAACAACTACCAAGAGTTGGTAGATAAAGCTCTTATGATTAAAAGGAAGCACCAGCAGATTGAAAGCCGCAAGAGGAAGTATGGACAAGGAAGGAATAATTCTGGAGCACAGCAGAAGCCCCGATTCACCCCGAATTCGGGAGGATATACGCATAACCATGGAATTCCCCACAACCACAATGGCCCTAAGAATGGAAATGGGAATGGAGCAAGTAGTAACCAGAGCCACCCTACACCGTCCACACCCACCAAGAAGGACTTCAGCCACCTCACTTGTTTCAAGTGCGGGAAGAATGGACATTATGCCAATGACTGCCCTGAAGCTAAGAATGGGAACGGCAATGGAAGCGCCGGGAAGAAGCCCAACCCGTTCAATATAGGACAAGTGAACCACATGACCGTGGAGGAGGTAGAGGAGCAACTAGATGCTGTTGTCGGTAAGTTTTTGGTTAAGACATTTACCGCAATAGTTCTTTTCGATACTGGTGCATCGCATTCATACATTTCAAGGGGATTCGTGAATAGACATAGGATGTCCACCCGAGTACTTAGGACCGCCATGTTAGTAAGTTCACCAGGAGTAGAGTATATGGCACACCAAGGATGTTTTTAGACGCCATTGACCATAGGACGCCACACTTTCCCCTCCGGCCTAATAGTCCTGGAGTCACAAGGATTGGATGTGATATTAGGTATGGATTGGCTAGCGAAGTATGGAGGTAATATCGATTGTGCCAGTAAGTCAATTTTGCTCACCACCCCGGAGGGAAAAAGGATTAAGTACGTATCTAGGCATTCGCCTATAAGGACACAAGTACATTCTCTCACGGGAGTTGTTTAGGAGGAAGTGCCAGTAGAAAAGGATTATCCAGATGTGTTTCCAGAGGAGTTACCTGGCATGCCACCGGATAGAGATATTGAGTTTCTGATAGAGTTGTTGCCGGGCACCAGACCAATATCTAAGAGACCGTATCGGATGCCAGCGAATGATCTGGAGGAGATCAAGAAGCAGATTAAGGAGTTGTTCGAGAAAGGTTTTATTCGCCGAAGTTCATCACCTTGGGGAGCCCCCAGTGCTTATGGTCAAGAAGAAGGATTGATCTTCAAGAATGGTCGTTGACTATCGTGCGCTGCATGAAGTGACAATTAAGAATAAGTACCCGCTGCCGATGATCAATGATTTGTTCGACCAACTCCAGGGAGCGAAAGTATTCTCCAAGATAGATCTACGATCTGGATACCACCAATTGAAGATCCGAGAGAAGGATATACCTAAGACAGCCTTCACCACACGGTACGGGCTATATGAGTATACGGTTATGTCATTTGGATTGACTAACGCGCCTGCCTACTTCATGAGTATGATGAACAAGGTGTTCATGGAGTTCTTGGATAAGTTCGTCGTGGTATTCATAGATGATATTATGATATACTCAAAGGATGAGGAGGAACATGCAGAGCATTTGCGTTTGGTATTGGAGAAGCTTAGAGAACATCAGTTGTATGCCAAGTTTAGCAAATGCTATTTTTGGTTGAAGGAAGTTGGATTCCTAGGGCACGTTATGTCGGGAGAAGGTATAGCAGTAGACCCCGTCAAGGTGCAGGTAGTCACCGAGTGGTTGGCACCCACTTCAGTTGGAGAGATCCGCAGTTTTCTTGGACTCACGGGATACTACCGGAGGTTCATAGAAAATTTCTCCAAGATTGCAAAACCAATGACGACATTGTTGAAGAAGGAGACAAAGTTTGATTGGACTGAAGAGTGTGAAGAAAGTTTCCAGGAGTTGAAGAAACGGTTGACAACAGCCCCAGTGCTGATATTGCCAGATATACGCAAGGATTTCCAAGTGTACTGCGACGCTTCACGCTTAGGACTTGGAGGAGTACTTATGCAGGATGGAAGAGTTGTTTCCTATGCATCCCGTCAACTGCGACCACACGAGTTGAATTACGCGACGCACGATCTGGAGTTAGCAGATGTAGTGCACGCACTGAAAACCTGGAGACATTACCTTATTGGAAATCGTTGTGATGTGTACACGGATCACAAGAGTTTGAAGTACATTTTCACATAGAAGGAGCTGAACCTCAGACAGAGGAGATGGTGGAGCTTATAAAGGATTATGATATGAAGCTGCACTATCATCCAGGAAAGGCCAACGTCGTGGCAGACGCTTTGAGCCGGAAGAGTTATGCCAATACCCTAGTAAAAGGGGGATTGCCACAGGAGTTAGTAGAACATTTCAAGGAACTTCGTTTGGAGATAGTTCCTAGAGGTTTCGTTGCAACGTTGGAAGTTCAGTCAACATTACTGGGAAGGATACGCGAAGCCCAGAAGGATGATAAGGAAATTGCAAAGATAAGGAAAAGGATGAGTGAAGGAAAATCCAAGGGATTTCGTGAAGACGAACATGACACCTTGTGGTTTGAGGATCGAATCTATGTGCCCAACGACCCGGAGATAAGGAAGTTGATACTGCAAGCAGCACATGATTCGCCATACTCGATACACCCCAGTAACACCAAGATGTAGTTGGATTTGAAGGAACGTTTCTGGTGGACGGGAATGAAGAAGGATATTGCCGAGTATGTAGCCGTATGAGATGTATGCCAGAGAGTAAAGGCAGAACATCAGAAGCCAGCAGGATTGCTACAGCCTATGCCGATACAGGATGGAAGTGGGAGAAGCTTGGCATGGATTTTATCACCGGATTGCCTAGGACCAAATCAAGATATGACTCAATCTGGGTAGTAGTGGATCGATTGACAAAAGTAGCCCACTTTATCCCCGTGAAAACCACATATACCAGTGCGAAGTTGGCCAAGATATACATGATGAGGATAGTATGTCTACACGGAGTTCCGAGGACCACTGTATCAGATAGAGGAACACAGTTCACCTCAAAGTTTTGGCATTAGCTGCACCAAACTTTGGGAACAAGGCTGGAATTCAGCACAACTTTTCATCTGCAGACCGATGGACAGACCGAGAGAGTCAACCAGATCCTAGAGGACATGTTGAGAGCCTGTGCGTTAGACTATGGATCTAGTTGGGATGATAATTTGCCCTACGTGGAGTTCTCATACAACAACAGTTACCAGGCCAGTCTGAAGATGGCACCATTCGAGGCATTGTATGGAAGGAGATGTCGAACACCTTTAATATGGGATGAAGTTGGAGACCGACAGTTGTTTGGACCAGACTTGATCAAAGAGTCTGAGGAGAAGGTGAAGTTGATTCGAGACAGATTGAAGGTAGCTCAGTCCAGACAGAAGAGTTATGCAGACTCGAAGCGCAAAGAGATAGCCTATGAGATCGAAGACAGAGCGTATCTGAGAGTATCGCCTCTGCGAGGGGTTAAACGTTTCGGAGTCAAAGGAAAGCTAGCCCCGAGATTTGTGGGACCTTACCGTGTTTTCGAACGCATGGGAGAGGTTGCCTAGAAGTTGGAATTGCCTGAAGGATTCTCAGGAGTGCATGATGTGTTTCACGTTTCGCAGCTTAAGAAGTGCCACGCGAGATGGCTGATATACCGCTTAGAGACACAGTACCCCTGGAAGCAATTCAGTTGGACAGTGATCTGACCTACGAGGAGAAGCCTGTTAAGATTCTCGAATTTTTGAGCAGAGTCACCCGCAGTAAGGTTATCAAGTTTTGCAAAGTTCATTGGAGTCACCACACCGAGGAAGAAGCCACCTGGGAACGAGAAGATGATCTACGCAAGGACCACCCACACCTCTTCTCTAGCCAAGTCGAATCTCGAGGGCGAGATTCATTCTAAGGGGGGTAGGTTTGTAACATCCCAAATTTTCAATTTGGAATGTTATACATAGATCATACTGCATTGCATGCTCTTTGCATTTTTGTTGTGGCGTTCCTCAAAATTCTAAGCAACTCAAGGACCTACGGAGAGAGTTGGGAATTTTACAGTTTTTGTATTTGAGTTTACTCGAATATCGGTACGATGACAGTGTGATTTTAATTATTTTTCTCTCCTAAAAATATTTCTAAATGCAAAATATGAGCGGAGATAATATGACTTCTCCAATATAACAGACATATTGGAGGAAAAATGTTAAAATCACTTTTGGTATTTTTCTGGATTTATTTGCGATTTTATTTGCATAGGAAAAATGTGTGTTTTTCAAAATTGCATTTAGGTCCGGGAAAAATGTTCACTTTATCCTAAATATTATTAGAGGACGGTGAAAATTTATTTCGGGATTTTTAGAGTCCGTTTAGTATTTCTTTCGTTAGTATATCTGCGCCAGGACTCTTTTAGAAAAAAAAAAGTAAACCGACTTAGAGTCGTTTAGGACCGGGACTCTGGGCTTTATAAGCCGCCGCCCCGGCCCATCAGCCCCAAGCCGCCGCCAGCCCAGCCGCCCCGTGCCGCCGCCGCTCGCCTGCGCCGCCACCGCCGCACGCCCGCGCCGCCGCCGCCCCAAGCAGCGCTGCCGCCGCTCGCCTGCGCCGCCGCTGCCCGTTGCGCCCGCCCTGCCGCCGGACCGCCATCGCCGAGATCTCGCCGGAGTTTGCCGTTTGAGGTAGTTATCGTTTTTTTTAAAACCGATCGGTTTTCGTAAACCGTAGATCTGTTTTTATTAAGGTTTAGATCGGTTCGGTTTTTCTGCAATTTAGTTAATTAGCAAACGTTCGTCCGTACGTTCGTTTTAACGAACGCTTTTTGTCCGTTAGACGCAGACAACGAACGTTCGTTCGTTAGCCTGTTCGTCAGTTTTTTTGGGGGGGTATTTATCCGCGATTATTCCGATCGCGATTTCTGCCCTGATCTTGTTTTTCGTTTTTCTTTTCGCTCGAGAGTCGAATCAGGTGATTAAAAATCCCAGTTCTTCGTCTCGATGCCCTCTTTACGTTTAAAAAACTTGAACAAAGTTTTGGCTACTGTAAAATTTGACTTTAGGACAATTAGTAACCGGAGCTCGTTTCTTTCGCAGCTTGAGTTTCGCTGCTTCTTTCGAGTTGATTCTTTTTGCAAACCAGAGTTCTTAAGTTGAAATTTCTGGTTGGATCTGATCTTTTGGAGTTTTTGTTTGTGCATCATTGCTTGATTGCTTATGTATGCTATTGTTTGCTTGCGATAGAATACCCGGTCTGTGAAGTGTGCTACTACGAGTCTCTAGGTTTTGCGAATCGTCAGCAAGGCAAGTAACACATTGATCATACTTTTATTATCCAGTTTTTATGCATTAGTTCAAACCCTCGCACATTGCATTAGTAGGATCTCTTAACTTGTTGGACTGGGAAGTAGTTTGAGGTAGAACCTATTACCTGCATTATTTTCAAATCCTTGGGAGTTACTTCTACGTTTGCTTAGGTTGCTATGCTATGCTCGTAGAAGTGGTTTCGGTTTGAGTGAAATCCATGACAGATGTGAGTTTTAATTAAGGATTCAACTTAAGGTGGCTGCTTGAATACTCATCTGGTGGATTGGTTGCAGGGCACCTGGGGAATCCAGTGTTGTCCTAGGAAATCCCGGGGTCCGTGTGATTTTTCCTATGGAATGCCACCCAGGCTCAAAGGGATCATAAAACTATTCATGCTAGAAACTTCCGTGTGCAGCCACATGCCAATATGGGCTCTGGCATAGTTGAGTAAGTTGTGGGAAATCTTTCCGTGATGGGCTAGCAGATGTAGAGGGATTGTAGGTGTACCGGCCTATCTATCCGGTTAAGGGGACCTCTTCGGAAAGACTTTGTCTCGCTCATCCGTTTCTCAAACACCATGCAGTGCGAGAAACCAAACGGAGGCGATCGAGTCTTGTGGGAAAAGTGCACAAACCTGTGCAGAGTGTACAAACTGATCATGATTAGCCGTGTCCCCGGTTAAGGACTTCTTGAGTATCTGGTACTTTAATTATTGGTTGATCTCATCACTCTATAATTTAATTTGTTGGGTTAATGATGAACTTTTAATTTGGGATTGAGTTGGGGGTACCTTCTTAATGATTTTCAACCAACATGATAGTTAAAATAAAATTTATTCCTTTGTTGTAGGAAAAATTGGCTTTACGCAAAAACTTTAACCTTAGAGCCTCCACCAGCCAAATATGCATGTAGTATAGCCTTTATTCTGTTACTTGCATTCTTTGTGTTATCTTGCCAGCATATTCCATGTGCTGACCCATTTTCGGGCTGCAACATATCACGTTGCAGACTTTTTAGACGAGGAATAAGACGTGCTAGGTCATTTGTCATGCACTCAGCTATGCCGTTGGAGTTGATGGACTCACTTATCTTCCAAGCCCTCCGCTGTTATTTTGTTAGATGGCCTTAAGCCATAGATTTTGTAATAAGTTCTCATTGGAGACATTCGATGTAATAAGTGTGTGATTGCTACTCTGTTATAAATCCTTCATGTCCTGTGTGTGTCAACATTACCGATCCAGGGATGACACAGAACACACTTCTTTCCATTCGGATCGTGGTCGCTACAGAGGCCGAGGAGTATAACGGGCTTAATTATCGATAGGCAAAATGGGTCGTTAATGTGCCGTATTTGATGACGCTATGAAAATGGCCCAACGGTTTAACGAGCCACAAACGGGCCGACTTTAACCATGGGCTGAGGGCCCACAAGCGGAAAAGGCCACTAACGGACCATAAGCAATCGAGGGCTGCAAATCAGCCCAAGAATAAATGGGCCTTTAAAAGGCCGAAAGATAACTGGGAACGGTACGATGGAGTAATGGGCCTTTAATGGGTTTGAAGCGATATACTGTTCATTATGGCCTGTTTCACTACGGGCCGTTAATGGGCCAAGAGTTAGAAAGGGCCTCAAATGGGCCAAAAGACGTCATGGGCCGTACATGGGCCGGAAGTTACAATGGGCTGGAATCATATTGGGCGGCCTAGATGAAGCTAGTGGGCCGAAATCGTAAAGACCATGATGGGCCATGAGTTATCGGGCCTAAATGGGCTATATGCGAGCAGGCCGTTAGAAGGCTTTCGATGGGCCGGCCCGTTATCCCTTGACCAAGTCAAACGGGCCGGCCTTTTGACCTGAATGGGCCACCGTTGGGCCGCTCCACGTGTCGACGTATCATTGGCGCCTCCTGTCCATTGGTTGGTTGACATCTGTCCGCATGTGGAGCCGACACGTGGTCCCTTCGACCAATGAGAATTTTACACGTGGAATATTCCCATTGGTCCTCGCTGTTAGCAGGATATCGGATCCAAAACCGGCACGATAGCTTAACAGGCGACCCGTCACGGTGGATGCCATGTGTCGGTTACCCTTGACGAAAGCACTTCCATGACGCACCATTTATCATCATGGAAGTGAACACTTCTGTGATGATAATTTTGGTATTGTCATGGAACACTTCTATGACAGCACATCTATGACTATCTTGATTATGTCATAAAATCATCATGGATGTACATGCATGACAGAAAATGTGACCAACTATGACAAACACGTATTATCATGGAAGTGATAGTTTTTTGTAGTGTTGGCTGCCTCGGTAGCGCAAGTGTCCTTGCACTTTTGGAACTCCTCTTCCGTAAGTGTCGGATTTTCCTCCAGAATCTTAGACAGGGGTTCCTCAGCCTCAATAGCTCATTTCACCCTCCCTTTCAAGGAGGCCAAATCATTGTTGAACACGCCCATGGCGTGATTGTTAATCTTTTTCATCTTAGGATCATCCCACGGTTGTTCTATGTAGTCATCCCGATCGGGGAACTTCAATCTCTTGTGCAACTTCGTCAGGAGCAACTGGCTCAAATGTTCTTTACCCCTTAAGTCATCGTTGTTGATGCTCGCGCATTCCCGTAGGATGCATCCGACTTGATTACCATAGCACTTGCAAGGTTCTTCTGGCTCTAATGCCTCAAACTTGCCACGATCCATCTTTGTGATCACCAGTCGTCCGATGCCGTGTTTGTTAGGTTTTCGTATCCTCTACTTCCTCTGCTTCTTCTTTTCGGTAGCGACTTCAGTGCCGGTACCTTCCCCGTCGGCCTCGGTGCCGCCATCGGTGCCAGCGCCGTCAGTGTCGATGTCGGTGTTAGTAACATCATCGAGGCCGCCCTGCAAACCTTGATAGTGCTTAGCAGACAAAAAGTTGAGGTACTCTAGTTCACCCTCATAATCCATCTCATCTGCATCTTGGTCAGAAGGCCCGATTTCTTCATTGTTCGAGATGTTTCCTACGATTAAGTCTCCTCATTTAATTCTAAAACTATAATAAAATGAGAAATGATATAACAAAGGTATATGGTTTGCCAGAATGCCATTTACCAGCAAATCCCGGCACAAGATATGCCTACTTTCTAGCACAAGTCATGCCAAAATTCACGGGAATTTCCGGCATGACCTTTGCTAAAAAGTGGACATATCGAGCGCCTGGAATTCACCGGAACGGAAATGAATCAACATTCCGGCGAAACATAGGCCAGTCGGATCATTTACCCTGCACATAATCATCATTTTCCAAATATGACATATCCAAAACATCACATGTCCAAATTCCAAATATGACATGTCCAAATGACATGTCCACATATCACATGTCCACTTCAAATTTCATATAAAAGGAATAAAAATATAGAACTTGAAGAAAAATGCAAGAAGTCATTTTTTTCACAATAAATTCAGCCTACCTAAATTTAAAACTATTTTTTTTGCTTTAACTAGGGTTTATACTAATTCTGTCTTTTGGTAAATAGCAACAATAGATTAAACAAAAAAAATTAAATATCAACAGTTGCTTTAACTAATCTGTCCTAGGGTTCATACTAATTCTAATTAACTAACTAGCACTATAAAATTCAAATAGCAACAATTTCTTAAAGTAAAAAAATGCAAGAAACCTACATAATCAATTATATTTTTTCTTTTAACTACACCTAAAACAACTAACCCTGAATTTCTGTCCTAATTTGAAACCTAGGGTTCATACTAACTAGGGTTAATCCTAACTAGGGTTCATACTAACTAGGGTTCAAATGATAGAGAGCAGAGAGAGAGAGAGAGAAAGAAGAGGGGTGGGGAGAGGAGGGCTTACTGCGGGGAGGTGGTTTTCGAGGGAGACGGCGGCGGGGAGGTGGAGGAGGAAGGGACGAGGCTGGTGCGGTGGTGGCTGTCGAGGGAAACGGTGGCGCGACGGCGATGAGGCACGACATCGACGAGGTTGGTGCACCAGAGGCGAGGGAGGCGGCGAGGGCGAGAGCAGAGTGACGAGGTGTAGAAAAGAGTGGAGGAATTGGGGGAGGAAGGAGAGGAGGGAAGCACGCACGGGGGGTTATGTGAAAATAGCAGTAGCGTTTTTCCTGGAAACTCGCTATTGCTAAGTTAGCTATAGTGCATTTTTAAGAAAAGCACTACTGCTATGTGAAGTAGCTATAGCGCTTTTCTAGGACAGCGCTACTTCTACATAACGTAGCTATAGAACATTTTACCAGAAACGCACTACTGCTAGCACCAGTAGCTATGGCAGTTTTCCTTTTCTTTTATTCTTTTTCTTTTCTTTTCCACTTTTTCCGAGAGCAGGAAGGAAGGGAAGGTGATACAATTTATATAACTAAGGCGACATATATTGCATCATTTGACGGTTAAGTATGTATACAAAGTAGGAACATATATATTACATCATTTGATCGATAACGGTTTCTCAGTGTCGACATTTTCGTTTTTGAGTGAGCTTCTTTTCCTTCTTGTTCATTGACAAATAATTGAGCCCCTCATTGTGACTTTTCCTTTTCCATGGAGTACGATCTTTCTTAGGTAATTTAGTATTGATTCTTCTTTTGACGTATACTTCATCGTCATCGTCATATTCCCTCATCGGGTTTTTGTAATGGTCGTAGTCTTCTTCGTTGGCGACTCCATCCATCCTCACGACAACACGGCTAGGATTGCTCTCGTCGGTTATGAAGAAGCGTTGTGTCACGTGCTTAGCCTGTACCCATGGATCATTTTTTGCGATGGCATTCACGGTAGCACTCTTGGCGTCGGGTATAGTCATGGTAGTGACCAGTTTTCTCTTTCGACTTTCTTAGCCCATCTCACACGAAACATTATCGCATTGTGCGGTCCAGAGTAGTCAAGCTCCCATATCTCCTCGACCCTTCCATACAATCTCTTAGTTGTGCCTTTGTCGCTGCCGGTCATGCATTCCATCATCACCCCTGAGTTCTAAAAATCACTGTCCATATCTTTGGCCTCCGTGTAGAACGTGTATCCGTTGATATTGTATGCCTGATAGGTGACGAGGCTGGGCGAGGGGCCATGTCCTAAGGCATATATGAGAAATCCATCCTTAGAGCTCTCTTCTGGGGGATTAGCAAGAATATGCTCTTTGAACCAATGCAGGAAAGTGGAGTTGTGCTCTCTAGTAACTTCGGCGTCTGTCCTGTATACCCCCCTGTCATGATACTTCTTTTTGATAGTTTCTTTGTGCAGTGCGACGAACGGATCGACCTGGTCTAGGTTTTGTAGCACTACCAAGTTTGCAGTGTCAAAGTTGTTGCGTCGATCTGAGTAGGCCACATGCAGTTCCCTGCGACCGTTGGAGTGACCTTCACCTTCAAGCCTCGCAACGTGCTTCTTACACTACAAAAAACCACTTCCATGATAATACGTGTTTGTTACTAACTGGAGAAGCATCTCAGTCATGTCTACATCATTCTCGAACCCGTAGGTCCAACACGCTCAACGTTCGTTGACGATATAGTATTATATGAGTTATGTATGTTGGTGACACTAAAAATATCACTTCCATGATAATACATGTTTGTCAAAGTTGGTCACATTTTCTGTCATGCATGTACATCCATGACGATTTTATGATAGAATCAAGATAGTCATACATGTGCTGTCATAGAAGTGTTCCATGAAAATACCAAAATTATCATCACGGAAGTGTCCACTTCCATGATGATAAATGCCGCATCATGGAAGTGCTTTCGTCAAGGGTAACCGACACGTGTGATAACCCTCGACCGTAAGGGATCGAGATAGTCTTCGCGTGTAAGAATAACCCAATTTATAGATTCGACATACGGGGAGCCAAAGAGTATTTATAAGCTTTGACAGTTGAGTTGTCAATTCAACCACACCTGAAATATACTTACTTGCAACAAAAGATAAGTGGTAACGGTGATATGATAGTGATGGTGGTGACAGCAAAAGTAAACAGCAAAAGTAACAACTAATAACCAGCAGGATTGAAACAATGTAGGCTAGGGAGATGGATGGTTGGGCGCTGCATGGATGAGATTCATCATGAATCTAACTTGGGGCAAGGCACACGGGAAAGTAATGATCATCTAGGCAAATATCAAACATTAGGCATGTATCCCACATGTAGTTGTACGTGCTTGCAATAAGAACTTGCACAACATCTTTTGTCCTACCATCCCGCTATGAACGGGGCCAATAGGAACTTATGGAGATTAAGGTGCTCCTGTCAAAGAGCACCGGAACAAAGCAATGAACTCAATGGATACATGGAATCCTCAAATTATGGACCATCCCCTTTGGTGTCCCAAGCTGTCACCTTTGGGATCGCCGGCTCCGGACTATAATAGGTGCAAACAACTCATAGATAGGATCAAGAACACAAATATATTCATGCAAACACATAGGGTTCAGATCTGAAAACATGGCACTCGGGCCCTAAGTGACAAGCATTAAGAGCACCAAGTTGAAGCAAAGATGATAAACACCAAAGTAAATGATAGGCAACATGCCCCCAACAATCTGATAAACTATTACATGATCTAACTCATCCAATCCCTACCATCCCCTTTGCCTACAGCAGGGAATTACTCACACATGGAAGGAGAAGCCATGGAGGGAGGATGGAGTGGTGATGATGATGACGATGGCGACGATCTCCCCTCTCCGGAGGCCAAATCAGCCTCCAGATTAGCCCTCCCGAAGAAGAACAGAGGGTGGCGGCGGCTCCACGACGGAAACTGGGAAAACGACTTCTGTTCTGGGGTTTTCTCGTCACGGGGATAAATACGGGCCAAGGTAGGGCACCAGAGGGGGAAGGACCCGCCCAGGCGGCCTCCCGGCGCGGCCAAGGGTGGAGCCGCGCCAGCAGGGCGCCTCGGGCCCCCCTGGCTGCCCTCTGGCCCCACTTCTGGCACAAAGGCCCTTTGGGTGCGTGGATTTTCTGTGATTTTTCTTGGAATTTTCTGAGATACCTAAAAATCCATTTTCCTGCAGACAATAAAACCATACAGGCAG
Organism: Secale cereale; assembly: GCA_902687465.1. NCBI lineage: Eukaryota > Viridiplantae > Streptophyta > Magnoliopsida > Poales > Poaceae > Secale > Secale cereale. Next base: position 555,293,798 of record LR738712.1, read on the forward strand.
CTCTGCTGAAAACAGCGTCAGTCCGGGTTAGTTTAGTTCAAATCATGCAAGAATGAGGGCAAAACAATAGCAAAAGTATTTGGAAAAGTAGATACGTTTGAGACGTATCAAATCCCCAAAGCTTAGCATATTGCTTGTCCTCAAGCAATTCAGTTCAACGAACTGGATGCGACAAAGAAAACTTTGACAAACTCTTTTGCTTCATTAGATGTATATAAGCATGTACTACGAAAAGAGTCTAGCAAGTATTGAAACAATGCTATGAGGACAATGCACGAAGCAATCCTTCTTTCAAGTGACCAATCATAAATAACTAAAAGTAAATAATATGCTACTGAAAATCAAGACAAGATTACATTGCACATAGCTTGAACATACTAGAGTGGTATCTCGCTAGCCTCCATGAGTGAAGCAAAACATAAATGCAGAAACTCCTCTAGAGTTTTAAAGGAGGCTAGATCTAAGAATTTCAGAATAAATAATACCACAAGCATGCAGAAGACAATGTAATACTTTGGGACAATGCACATTACACTCAGAATGACAATTATGCTCTCCTAGTTTGTGCTTTGAAGAAAGAAGGTGGAGACTCTCGAACCGTGGAATTTGATGGCGAGGTTGAAAACTCATGGTTGGAAGCAAAGACTAAACATGTACCAGAGCTCTTGGTTTTGAAAACAGAGGTAAAAATGATTTTGAGAGGTGCATATTTCGTCAACGAATGTTAGTAGACAACCCAATCACTTCTCGAACTGGACAAGTTTCGAGGAACGGCTCCCGCACGGGGACGATCACATCCCCTTAATCTCCTTTGTTTATCACTACCAAAAGTTTTCTGATTTCTCATAAACAAAGCGTGAAGGAGGGTTTGTTTGTTGTATTATCTTTTATGAGCCGGGCGCACTCATGCCAGTTCCTCCTCGTATTAGGGGTTTGCAGATTAGACATGCAATCCCGGGATAAAACTTGTCCAACTTAAAAAGATCATGAATTAACTACTACTTCCTCATGAGCTAAAACAGAGGCACAAAACAGGAGTAAATTTGAATAATTTCGAGATGGTACAAGAAAGTCTTCGTTAGGATGGCCGGTAAATACCACATAGGAAGGTATGGTGGACTCATATGGAATAACTGGTTTGAAAGGATTTGGATGCACAAGCAGAATTCCGCTTAGTGCGAGCGAAGGCTAGCAAGAGACTGGGAAGCGACCAACTAGAGAGCAATAACGGTTATAATCATGCAGAGCGACAAAGCAACATTGAATTGGGCATGAAAGTGATATAACTATTCTGAAACTCAAAGATCATCAAGGCAAAGCAGACTTTTTAGTCTTAAACATGTGTAAACATGTGCCAAGTCAATCCAAGAATTCTCCAAAGGGAAATACCACCTTTGTATACCAAACTATGAACAATGCAATGCATGTAAATCATTTCAATAACACATTATATACTCTAGCTATTTGAGATTAGCCACAAGGAAAGCATGAACCACTGGGAAAGCATTGTGAACATAGCACTATGTCGCTACAAGCTGGTCTCTAGATCATAAGTACAGGCATATGTACAAAAGTAGAAACAAGAAGAGTTCATACCGGTTTCCTTGTTGCTTCCCTTCCGTCGATCTTCGTCATTACTGCCTTTTCACTTGCACGATCGAACGTAGGAAATATAATTAAATGCCATCACGGACTCGAGCTGAACTCTGAAAACAAAGCAAACTAAAGAGAGAAAGGAAAGCTTTTTGGGTTTTTTTTCAAAGGTTGAACTAAAGCAAAAGAAAGAGAAAATATTTTTGTTGTTTTTGCAAAGAAAGAACAAAGAAGAACAGGCAAAAACTTCGAAAAGATCAAAGCAAACAAAAATAAAATGGATAATACAATGGAAAAGTGAGAAGGGCACGTACTCCCCCAAGCTTAGGCTTTTGGCCTAAGTTGGTAGTAGCTACTGCCCCCAGGAGCCTCCTGCTCCGGGGTGGTACTGGTGAGTCCAAGGGTCGTAAAAGGATTCCGGTGCGTACACGGAAGTCCTCGGATCCTCCCACGAAGAAGGGTCCGCACTCCAAGCAGAGGAAGACCCTTCACCAAACTGGGTGACGGTCTCCCCCTGAAAAGGTGGTAACTCACCGTGCTCCTCCTCGTCGGGCACAACCCCTCCATGGGGTTATGAAGCTGACGATGTACCATGAACTCATCGAACTGGATAACATCAAAGGACCATCCGTTCCTGCGAGAAAAATCAAACAAAAGAGGTGCAGGTAGATGGATCTTGCGTTCCGCGGTAGTTCTGAAACGCAAGATATAAACAAGGTTACCAAACTCAGAAGTCATGGTAACAAACTTATGCATTTTCATAGCAGCAAGATCAAAACTTAAATAAGTAAAAGGCTTATCATCAGGGTGTGGGGTGCCTTTAAGATACTCTAAGATAAGTGTGGCATAAACGTCACCAAATAAATCTCCCATGTTACCGTTCATAGCAAGGCGTCGAGCAATTAAGGCACCCAAATTATAATCAAACCTCCCTGAGAGGGCGGTTGCCAGGATAGCAATATCCGGCGTAGAAATGTTGCTCGTGTTGTCACGAGCTAACACCCCTCTAGCAACATAATACGCAAAATACCTGAGGTGAGGGAATAAGATGCTGGAGATTTTTGACCGATGAATATCCCTTGTACCCATGCCGCAGAGAGAGTTGAGGACGGTTCTCAGCTCGGAGGGCTGAGAGGTCATCTTTGCCGTCCGCCCAACGTTTGGCACACCTATTATTTCACAAAACTTTTCCAAGGGCATGGTCAAAAGATTATTGTAAATTTTAAACTCAATAGAACCAGTATCAAGGTTATATCTAAAACTGTTAATGAAACCGGAGGTGAGTTTTTTATACTGAACAACACGGCACGTGACAAGCCGTGTCAGACCTGCATTAGCACAAAGATTATAAAACTCATCCTTAATTCCCGCAGCTTCAAGGAATTCATCACATGGGAACATCATCGCACGTGCTGGACTTGTGTCTTCCAACAACTCTAGGGGCACATGATCTTCATTGTAGCTCACCCTAGCAGTCGAGGGTGAAGCTGCGGCTCTAGTAACTCGATCGGAGTGCGCGGGCTTCTTCTTCTCAAGCCACCCTTTTGCCCTTCCTAACAAACTCATTTCTGAAATTTTTGACAAATTACAAAAACAAGGATTTAAACAAAGTGGGTTAAGGCAAACTACTCAACTCACTTACCTAAGGCATAAACTTGCATCAAAACTTGGAAAATAAATTTCTACACATGCATGCAAGCTCATCTACACAGCACCAAGAACTACTAAATACTCACAAATGAAGCCACCAACCAAAAATCTAATTGGAGGGTGGAGGAGTTACATACCAGGGAGTATTTGTTCAAAATCTCAGCTCGAATGATAGGCTGTAGAGAGAGATCGAAAATCGCCTCCAAGAACAGCAAGAACGCAAGAACAGGTGCAGAACTCGTGTTTTCGGAGAGAAAGAGAGAGAGAGAGAGGAAGAAGACTCACCTGGAGGCGGGACCTGTGAGCCCCAGGCGCCCTATGGGCGTGGCCAGGGGGCAGGCCGCGCCAGCTGGCCGCCTGGGCCACTGGTGCCCCCCCTGGTCAGCCCCAGGTGCCTCTGGGTCAGTCCCGGCATGGAAATTTTTATTTTTATTTTTCTGAAAGTTTTCTGAAAACTTCACTGTTGAATTTTTTTCGAAGTTCAAAAAGCTGCAAAACTTTCTGAAAACTTAAAGCAGTGATTAGTATTGTGAAGATTCAGAAACATAAACACTTGGTACAGCAAGGAAAACAAAAGCTAAAACAAATGAAAACATAACAAGCTCAACTTTTTACCTATATAAAACATGCTCACTAGTAAGGTTGATCAAGTCTTACCAACAAACCGGCGATATATAGAGCAAAAAGTCCCACCTCTTACAAAGTGATCATTGCACTTTTACTTTAATGGACATTGTCCCCACCATAATAGTTTTGTATTTGTGGTGCACATGTAGTGGACAATCCCATTCTCCAATCTTCATGGTCTCGATATTTTCTATAGAGTTGGGGCCAAGCCTCTTGTCGGTCTTCTTTGGAAAATACACCATGTGTTCTTTATCATTCACATTGAAGGTAACCTTTCCTTTATTGCAATCAATAATAGCACCTGCGGTGTTAAGAAAAGGTCTACCAAGAATAATGGACATGCTCCCATCCTCGGGGATGTCAAGCACGACAAAATCAGTAAGGATCAAACAATTAGCAACTTATACGGGAACATCCTCACAAATACCTATCGGGACGGCGGTTGACTTGTCAGCCATCTAAAGAGAGATATCTGTAGGAATTAGTTTCTCTAAACAAAACCTCTTGTAAAGAGAGAAAGGCATAACACTCACTCCTGCTCCAAGATCACATAAAGCAGTTTTGACATAATTATTCTTTATGGAGCAAGGAATGGTGGGTATACCTGGATCACCAAGCTTCTCAGGAATGTTGCCACTGAAAGAATAGTTAGCAAGCATAGTAGATATTGCTTCATTAGGAATTTTCTTTTATTAGTAACAATATCTTTCATATATTTTGAATAGGGAGGTAACTTAATAGCATCAGTCAAAGGGATTTGAAGAAAAAGAAGTTTCATCCACTCACAAAACTTATTGTAATGCTCTTCTTCTTTAGATTTGAGAGACTTACCTGGAAAGGGCATGGGTTTCTGTATCCATGGTTCTCTTTCCTTCCCATATCTTCTTGCGATGAAGTCTTCTCTAGTGTACTTCTTGCGTTTGTCAGGTGCTTCTTCTTCTCGAACTTCAGGCGGATCATTCTTCTCCTTATCCTTATCTTCAGGTTCGGCACCGTCTTCAGCCTCAGCATCGGAGGTAGATATACTGTTGGGATCAACAGCTGGCTCTTCACTTGTAATAGGATCATTGGAATTGTCAGCCTCCTTTTGTTTCTTCTTCTTCTTCTTTGGAGAGCCAACAATTTCTTCTTCCTGCATTTGAGAATCTTGCCCGATTCTCCTCGGATGCCCCTCTAGATAGAGAGGATCTTGAGTGCTAGTTCCTCCTCGGGTCTTAATCCCGAAGGCCTGCAAATCATCTTGTTTGGCATTGTTAGCAAGCAAATCTTTTTGCACATTAGAAATTTGTTCAAGCTGAGTTTGAACCATATGAAAATGCTTCACAAGACATTTAACATCATTAACTGTTCTACCTAGAACATCAAGCAAACTTTTGATAGCAAGGGAATTATCATGCAATTGACTTTGTATCCTCTCATTAAAATGACTTTGCTTCATAATAAAATTATCAAGCTCATCTAAACATTGATCAGGAGGCTTACCATGAGGGATGTCACTAGCGTTGAAATCTAAAAGAGAGTGTACCTCTACCATAGGAGGATGAGTGGTAGGCTCACACAACTTCTCAATAGGGGGTAGATTCTTCACGTTTTCAATTTTAATACCCTTCTCTTTAATAGACTTCCTTGCTTCTTGCATATCTTTGGGGCTTAGAACAAACATGCCCCTCTTCTTTGGTGGTGGAGGTGGTTCAGGGACGGACCAATCTTCATGGTTTTTGGCAATCCTGCCCATCAATTCTTCTGCATCGTCCGGTGTTCTTTTCCTGAAAACACAACCATCACAACTATCCAAATAGGACCTGGATTCATCAGTTAGACCAGCATAAAATATATCGATTAATTCATTCTTAGGGACTCCATGTCTTGGTCTAGCCTGGATCAGACTACAGTACCTCCCCCAAGCTTTAGGGAGGTGCTCATCCTACAACTATTTAAAGTTATAAATTCTTTGTAAAGCAGCATGTTGCATATGAGCAGGAAAGTACTTATCAACAAAAGAGTGAGCTAAGTCTTGAGGACTCTTAATGGAACCACATGGTAGTGCATCATACCATGTTTGAGCACCTTCCTTCAAAGAGAAAGGAAGAAGCTTAGTCACATAAAAGTTTCGTATCTTTTCATCCGTGGTAAACAAGCCACCCAACTCAGTGAGTTTGGTCAGGTGTGGAATAGCATCATCATTTTCTCTGCCATAAAAGGGGTCAGCTTCAACCATAGATATAAGTGAAAGATCAACAGAGAAATCATAATCAGGATCATTGATGCATATAGGAGATGTAGCAAATTCAGGATCAGGAACAGTCTTGTTCTTCAAGGAGTGTTTTTCAAGCAGCTTCTTAATAGCTTCAGGGTCAGAGTCGGCAAACACTGTCAGTTCCCTGGATAAATCATCATCAAGCATAATGTAATCATCATCAAGGAGTCTTTCCTTGAGTTTACCCAAATCAGGATAATCATAAGTTCCACCAATGGGGTAGCGAGTAACAGGAATTTCAATTCCAGATTTTTTTGCAGCAGCAGCGATCTATTTCTCAAGAGCATAACCAAGTGAAATAATATCATCAAGAGTAGTAGAAGCATCATCAAAAGTATCGGAAATAGTAACAGATTCAGTAGAAGCATCATGTGGTGGTGGTGAGGCAAACTTACTCATAACAGAAGGTGAATCAAGTGTAGCACTAGTGTTCAGAACAGTACCTCTTCTTGTAGTGGATAGTAAGATCGGAACCTTGGGGTCTCCTTTATTACCCATAGTGGATGAAGTGCAGCAGGTAGGATACTTCAAGTAGACTTGTAAATATTGCTATGCTCCCCGGCAACGGCGCCATAAAACGGTACTTGATAACCCTCAACCGTAAGGGATCGAGATAGTCTTCGCGGGTAAGAATAACCCAATTTATAGATTCGACACACGGGGAGCCAAAGAGTATTTATAAGCTTTTGACAGTTGAGTTGTCAATTCAACCGCACCTGAAATATACTTACTTGCAACAAAAGATAAGTGGTAACGGTGATATGATAGTGATGGTGGTGACAGCAAAAGTAACAACTAATAACCAGCAGGATTGAAACACTGTAGGCTAGGGAAATGGATGGTTGGGCGCTGCATGGATGAGATACATCATGAATCTAACTTGGGGCAAGGCACACGGGAAAGTAATGATCATCTAGGAAAATATCAAACATTAGGCATGTATCCCACAGGTAGTTGTACGTGCTTGCAATAAGAACTTGCACAACATCTTTTGTCCTACCATCCCGCTACGAACGGGGCCAAAAGGAACTTATGGAGATTAAGGTGCTCCTGTCAAAGAGCACCGGAACAAAGCAATGAACTCAATGGATACATGGAATCCTCAAATTATGGACCATCCCCTTTGGTGTCCCAAGCTGTCACCTTTGGGATCGCCAGCTCCGGACTATAATAGGTGCAAACAACTCATAGATAGGATCAAGAACACAAATATATTCATGCAAACACATAGGGTTCAGATCTGAAAACATGGCACTCGGGCCCTAAGTGACAAGCATTAAGAGCAACAAGTTGAAGCAAAGATGATAAACACCAAAGTAGATGATAGGCAACATGCCCCCAACAATCTGATAAACTATTACATGATCTAACTCATCCAATCCCTACCATCCCCTTTGCCTACAACAGGGAATTACTCACACATGGAAGGAGAAGCCATGGAGGGAGGATGGAGTGCTGATGATGATGATGATGGCGACGATCTCCCCTCTCCAGAGGCCAAATCAGCCTCCAGATTAGCCCTCCCGAAGAAGAACAGAGGGTGGCGGCGGCTCCGCAACGGAAACTGGGAAAACGACTTCTGTTCTAGGGTTTTCTCGTCACAGGGATAAATATGGGCCAAGGTATGGCACCAGAGGGGGAAGAACCCGCCCAGGCGGCCTCCCGGTGCGGCCAGGGGTGGGGCCGCGCCAGCAGGGCGCCTGGGGCCCCCCTGGCTGCCCTCTGGCCCCACTTCTGGCACAAAGGCCTTTCGGGTGCGTGGATTTTCTGTGATTTTTCTTGGAATTTTCTGAGATACCTAAAAATCCATTTTCCTGCACACAATAAAACCATACAGGCAGCTCTACTGAAAACAGTGTCAGTCCGGGTTAGTTTAGTTCAAATCATGCAAGAATGAGGGCAAAACAATAGCAAAAGTGTTTGGAAAAGTAGATACGTTTGAGACGTATCAACGTGGCATCCACCGTAACGGGTCGCCGTTAAGCTATCACATCCTGTTTTGGATCCGATAACCCGCTAACAACCACGACCAATGGCGATTTTCCACATGTAAAATTCGCATTGACCGACGGAACCACATGTCAGCTCCATGTTGGCATAGATGTCACTCAACCAATGGGCGAGATGCACCTATGATATGTTGACACATGGACAGACCCAATGATGGTAATATACCATATGATAACTAGTAGGAATTAAGAACAAAACTACTCGGCATTGTAACTAAGAACAAACCTACACTATACAATAAAGGATTTATGGTATATTACATCCACTGGGCATCGAAGTTCGCCATGAGTGATCATAAAGTGCAACGAAGAAGCATATTACAAAAATTGGGCGCCATTACACGTAACAAAATAATATTGAACCAAGACCACTTCCAAGAAAGTTCAAGAAAGGTTAGCCTTGCGCGGGAGCTACTGCGCAAGCTCCTGAGCAAGGCTTTAAGACCGGCCTAGCATGTCGGTCATAGCTTCTAGGTGTAGTTGTTTAGCGATGAGGCTCTCATTGGTGTTCTTTGCGATCTTCCTTAGAGATTGGACTTCAAGTTGAAGTTGAGTTGCAGAGTGCCTTTCTTCTTGAACTTGAGAATGAAGAAGGCAAACTGATTCTGACGGTGAATTCTGTGAGCTTGCCTGACTGCTAGTCTCAAGTAACTTGAACACTGCATCAAGACATGACTTTGGGGTTATCTCGCTATGTTCAAGATGTTTTTCCTTCTTTGCTGCAATATATGTTGGGTTTGTCTCACAGCCTTCAGCAGACTTGTGCATGCCATCAGGGATATCACCCTGAAACAAGTAGAGAGATAACATGTTCTACACATGTATAAACAAAGATGGTAACTATGCTGTCAATTCCATCCAATTTCAAATTAGAGTAAAGAGTCAGTTCAAAATATCAATAGCATAATTTGACATTGTTCATAATGCGGGGAGCTTCACCACACTACTAGATTACCATGTCGACAAAACAAGCATAGATGAAGGGCAAAGACAATCATTGCATCTATTTTGGTTAATGTGCATGTCATGCTGTTCATATTATCAGCCACATCAATAAGATACAACAGGAGATGACAAGGTGCAAATGTGGGCTGCTTCACCACACACTAGATTATAGATCCACAAAAACAAGCATACATATAGGGAGTATTGAGTGATGTGCATCATACGAATAAGGAGTTTGGTTTTACAACTAAAACATGGAACTTACAGTTGTTGCGAATATGCGTTTTGATAGAAACAACAAACTAAATAGAAGTTCACGATAGGGAGTAGAGCAAATTAAACAACGGTTGAAGATAAAGGCTTTAGAAGGACTGACTTACATTAACAATTAACACCGGCTTTATAATGCCCTTCTCCATGTCAAGGCAAGGATAACTCAAGAATTTCTGCACATATGTTCTTCATAAGCATTGCATGTACTCTACATTTTGTAGAGAGTAATTATAGATATGATAATACTGGAAGGGATAGAGGATAATGAAGATAAGATGCAGGTTGATGCTACATAATCAAATACCAATCCATGTAAGTTCAAGCGTTACAGGACAAAATGTACTGACATGAGAAATGGGCTACACTTATGCACTCACATTGTCTATGTATTCAACTTTTTGGTAAGATTAAATATATATCTGATATTTTTTAGTAAATGGTGGGTGAGGAAGATATGATGTAGAATGCTGCACAATGAACCAATCCCTCCTTCCTATAATATAAGAGTGTTTTGTACACTGGTGTACAATACAAAACACTCTTATATTATGGGACAGAGGGAGTAGCTGTTAATGTAAGTACAATGATAGAAGATGTTCCGTCTTTACAAGAGGGCTGTAGAGCTAAACCTCTTCAAAAGCATTGGGTTGATTCTAAATTTATGTAAGAGTCGATACCGATCTTATAATGTCCACCAAATGGAGGATAACGAGGCTACCATGTGCAGTGATGCTACATAATCAACCATCTATGAAAGTAAGTATGCTCATACACGGCAAGAGGTACTCACAAGAGCAATGCAGTGTGCAGTATAGTTGCGAGATTCTGTGGTCCCTTGAGAATGAATGTTCTTCTGCAAACATTTTTCGTACAAGTGTGACGGTAACATACATGCAGAAAAGTAGTTCAAATTATGACATGATATCATAGACAGTACCTTAAGATGCAGACGAGACCAATGTGTAACAAGATTATTCCAGTCACTGTCTAATAAATGTAGCACCAGAGACTTTACAGAAATTTCGTTTAGAGGCTTGCCATCGAAGTGCGCTTGCCTCAGGTAGCAACGATACATCATCAATGAGTGCTTGAAAAGTGCAAGCAACCGTTGCTCATCTTGACTATCCAGTTTGGTCCTCGCCTATTTAAAAGAATGAAATCGTGTGTCTTCTATCAGCAGAAACATATGCAGTAATTACCATGAACACGATTAGTACATTACTTACGCGTAAGTTGTGGAGGAATGTTGGAAATTGTTCTATGTCTGTAGTATAATCTTTCCATGAGGGAAAGATGCGCATAAAATTCCTAACAATAATATAAGCTTGGTCTTCCAAACTGGGAATAAATGGAATAGGGGTCCTATTTGCTATAATTGGGACTCTGTCTCGTTTGAAAAGGGATTTGGCAACTGGATTTGGTGTACTCTTTGCCGGAATGGGGGTTTTGCGTCGTAGAGCTGGTGCTATGTCAACTGGCATCATCATACTGTTTGGTGCAGTTGGGTTCTGCTGAGTTGGTGCATCAGAGATGGCCAGTGTAGTAGGGCTAGAGTATGCTAGAGTTGTGGCCGTGTTTTGGGGTCTGGTGATATAGCAACTTCACCAATTGGGCTATTTGATTTATCAGGTGTCCTTACATTTTCCAAATACTTTGTTCGTGCTCCTCCGCGATCAGCAATAGCCCTCTTCCTTTGGAACATCAGATACACAAGAACAACATTTGAATGGATAAATATTGTATGATGACAGATGGAATATGTACTGAAAATGGATAGGCAGGACGTATTCACATACACGATGTGTAAACTAAGCTAATGGCGTGCAACAAAGTAGAAGCAATGCAAAGCATTAGTTGCTAGATACCAATATAACCTTGGAAAGTTAGAGCAAGCACCTTGATGGGTGAATAAGATAGGGCATATGCCTCTGACTCCTCCACTAGGGAGCTACATTGACTTAGATGTCCCTCTAGCTCAGAATAATTGTCAGGATCATATTCTAAGCACGAATCTGTAGGTGGAGAGCGTTTGCATTGCATTGCATCCATACTTGATTTCAGCCCCTTAATGTCAAGTTTGACAACCATGGCATTACTCTGCTTTATTATTTTCATGCGCGTAAGCTCATAATCATTATGATGCTGTTCAGTATCTATGATTCATGAAAACATAAAAAGTAGTCAGATAATTATGGCATGCATTGCGGATTCAACTCGAAGAGTGTCTCCCTACAAACCCCCGCGTATACAAAGTTCATCCCCCAACTGTGCTGACCAGACCACACACAGAAATACAAACCTCCTATGTCTCTATAACAGGCGGGCACACATTTCAAAACTGAAGTAGGAACATTAGAATCATATCAAATTCGTTTTTGAACAAACAAACTAAGGAATTATGAGTGGCATAATGTTTAGCTTCAAGGGTGGAGTGATGTTAGTGCGACACAAAGCAAGTAGGAAGATTGTATTCCATGTTAATGATCATAGTATATGTAAAAGGTGGATATGACACTTTCTTTCTATACAATGCAGTGTCCATTGCCCACACATGATGGAAGAGATCACACAAAAAAATATTATTCATTCATGTCTATGGTTCCAGTATTTTGAAACAGGGTGGTCCACCCTAAAAGAATATTGACAACAAATATGGCAAGGCAAGAATGGAGATAGTGAATCAATCATTACTTGTAAGCTTACTAGGACAACTATGCAGAATTGTAACCGTAGTAAGAGACTGAACAAAATCTGAATCAAGAAGTTGCTCTAGCACTTATTGTTTGCAACTAATCGACGTGAATAATTGGATATCATATCGAATGAGTAAGAAAGACAAGTAAATTGTCACCAAACCTGGCATGCAGTAGTAATCTGGGTCAATGTCACTATGACAAACAATCCAACATGCATAGTGTCTGTTCCTAGGGGCGGAATTTTGAAACCCTATGAACTTTACAGGTACTAAAGATTACGGAAATATCTGAACCATTAAGTGTAGGTAGCACTCAGTACACAACAAACCCTAATGGCAGTCCTGTCTAATGAGTAATGAAGTAATTAGAAAATGGGTGATGGGAGTAGCTGCTGAGGGTTGAGGACATATCTCAGGATAAATCAGGTTGTCTTAGTGGGTGCTGCACGTCTGAGCCCGGAACGGACCAGGAAGGTAGGCACGGCGGCGCGTCGGGGCAGCGGTGATGCGGTTGGGCGAGCGGCTCCTGACCTCCTGTTAGTCTGGTGTCTCCCCTAGAGTCATGTCATCCGAGGACGGCAAGTCGCCAATGAGGCAGGTGGCTGGGGACGAGTAGAGATTGGAAGCACAACAGAACAGAGGGGAATCAAGGTCTGGGCCGACCAAAGATCCCAGGGTGGGCCGCGGCCCACCGTGGGCACCTTGTAGGTCCACACCCCAGCGGCGTACATGCATTTTCGAAACTAAATTAGGAACACTTAGATGGCCAATTAAATGACTCTGTTTTAATAATATTAGATTCGTATTTGATCAACTAAGCTTGTTTAGCTTGATGGGTGGAGCAGTGCTATTATGACACGAAGCACGTAGGGTGATCGTATAGTGATCATAAAAGGGGGGAAACCCTCTGTATATAATTTGCCTTGCAGTATATAGTCAATTAAAAGGGGGGAAACCCTAAGCATGATCAATCAAACCCTATTATGACTGTGCCTTGGCAGATTTGAAGCTACAAACCACATAAATCCCACTTAGCAACCATTGTTTCCTTCGAACTAAGAACTAAATTCTAAGAGCTAAACAAATAGTATAGTAACCAAGTTGCGATCTATTTTCTGGTTGAGATCAAAAGGTTGAGAAGATATGAAGTAGTACCACCTCTTTTGCGGTGCCGTGTAGGCATCAGGGGTGTGATGGCTATTGGTGGCGTTCTAGAAGATCTGTGACGATGGACGGGTCCATCGGGGGATAAGTACCATTGAGGTGGACGAGAAGGTCGTTGGAGCTGCCCCGGCAAGGAGGACGATGGCACCGATGATGCCAGAGGACGCAATGCAAGGCTACTAGTCCATTGACATGGATGGGAAAATCCCATCTCTAGTAGTGGAGGACGCGGTCTTGGTAGGCGATCCGACATGGTGGAGGACGGCGACAACGGATGGGGTGGCGGACGGAGGAGGCTGGTGTGGGGATGGTGTTCTAGTGCGGATGATGTATGAACTGGAAAATGGAGTGAGAGGTATGGGGAACCATGTTTTTGGGACGTGCATGTCTGAAATATGGGAAAGTTACGAAGTTAGCCCCCGTTTAAAATATGGACGTCTTGTCGGTTGGGGATAGGACGGTAATCTCGCATCTCCCTGATATTTGCCCAGAGCGATTTCGGGCGAGGAGAGGGTGGTTTGGCTCCCACGGTTGGCGCCCACGATGTATGAATAGGGCTAACAGGTAGTGCAGTTGCGTCACGTGTAGCGACCTCGATCCCAATGGATCGGAGTCTCTATGCTTAAGTGTCATCCCTGGATCGGTACGCTGACACACACAGTACTTGAGGATTTATAACAGAGTTTCAATCACACATTTATTACATCAAGAATCCTCATAAAGAGTCTTATTACAAAAATATGGCTGAAAGCCATCTAACAGTAAGTAAAACAAACTGAACTGCGAAAGCATCAAAGATAAGTTTAGTCCATCCAACTCCACAGCAAACATTGAGTGCATGACAATGACCTATCACACCTTAATCTTCACTGGAAAACTCTGCAACATGAGATGTTGCAGCCATGTAGGTCAGCGTATTGAATATGCTTGCAAGATCAAACTGTAGCAATGATAATGAAGAAGTATCTACAACTATATGCATATCTGGCTGGTGGAGGCTGTAAGGTTGTTTTTGCATAAAGCTAGTTTTTCCCTACAACAAAGGACTATTTTTTTACTACTCAGTTGAATTAATCAATATTGAGAGTGGTTCCTCCATCTCAATCCCAAAACCACAATGTCATTAATAACCCAACAAGTTATTTAATAGATTGTTGAGATCAGTCCATAATTCAAATACTAGTATACTCAAGATGTCCATAACCGAGGACACGGCTACTCATGAATAGATTGTACACTCTGCAGAGGTTTGCGCACTTTCCCCAACAAGACACGACCGCATCCATGATTGGAAGACCGAGACATAGTCTTTTAAAAGCATTCACTCTTTACCCTGGATAGACCGGTACACCTACTTTCCCCTACATCTGCTAGTCCACCACTGAAAGAGTAAACCAATATATCATCAATGAATACTACCACAAACTTATCCAAGAACCCCATGAGCACCTTGTTCATCATACTCATAAAATAGGCAAGGGCATTAGTCAAACCGAATGACATAACTGTGTACTCATGAAGCATGTACCTTGTGGTGAAAGTTGTCTTAGGTATGTCCTGCTCTCGGATCTACAACTGATGATATCCAGATCGTAAATTGATCTTAGAGAATACTTTGGCTCCTTGCAACTAGTCAAACAAATCATTAATCATTGGCAGAGGGTACTTGTTCTCTATCGTCATGTCATTCAGTGCGCGATAATCCACTACCATCCTTCTTCTCGACTGAGAGCACTGGGGCTCCCCAAGGTGAAGAACTTGGTCGGATATAACCTTTCTCCATTAACTCCTTGATCTGCTTCTTGATCTCTTCCAAATCATTGGCGGGCATCCGGTACGGTCTCTTGGATATTGTTCTGGTGCCTAGTAACAATTCAGTCAAGAACTCGATGTCTCGATCCGGTGGCATGCCTGGTAACTCCTCTGGAAATATGTCGGGGTAATCCTTCACAACTGGTACTTCCTCCTGAACAACTCCCGAGAGTACATTCACTTGTGTCCTCCAAGGTGTGTGTCTCGACACATACTTGATTCTTTTTCCTTCCGGTGTAGTGAGGAGAATAGATCTACTGGTGCAATCAATGTTGCCCCCAAACTTGGATAGCCAATCCATACCTATGATTACATCCAAACGTTGCGATTCCAAAACGATGAGAAGGTGGGAAAAACATGTCTCCCAATAGTCAATGGCAGTTGATAACATCCTAGTCTAGCTATGTACTCTGCTCTAGGGGAACTCACTAACATAGGCCACTTAAGGGCTACGGTTGGCAGATTATACTTTTCCACAAAACGCCTTGATATGTATGAATGAGATGCAGCGGTGTCAAAATGAACAAGGGCGGTAAATGCATTAACCAAAAACTTACCAACCACTGCATCTGGCTGCTTGTCAATCTCCTCCACGTTGACGTGGTTCACTTGGCCTTTGGTGAAAGGGTTGGTCTTCTTTCCTGAGCTTCCATTGCCATTTCCATTCTTGGCTTCAGGGCACTCTGTGGCATAATATATGTCCAGTCTTCCTGTACTTGAAACAGGTAATGTGACTCAAATCCTTCTTGGCGGGTGTTGATGGAGTGGAACGGTTCTGATTGTTGTTTCCTCCATTCCCATTGCCATTCCTGGGGCCACTATGGTTGTGTGAACTTCCACCATTGTGAGAATGGCCTCCATGGGTGGGATGGTTATGTCCTCCTGAGTATGGGGAATAGCGGGGATTCTGCTGAGCTCCAGAGTTATACTTTCCTTGTCCATACTTCCTCTTGCGGCCCTCCATCTGCTGTTGTTTTCCTTCAATCATGATGGCTTTGTCTACCAGCTTCTGGTAGTTGTTGTAGGTTGCTACCATCAGCTACTTATTCAACTCATCATCGAGTCCCCCAAGAAATGTCTCCTGCTTCGTGGCGTCAGTGGCCTGATACTTCTCTAAGGTATCTATAATTTTTTATTGTTCCATGCTATTATTTATGATGTTTTGGATGTTTAATGGGATTTGTCATACACTTTTATATTATTTTTCGGACTAACCTACTAACCCAAAGGCCCACTCCAGATTGCTGTTTTTTGCCTATTTTAGGGTTTTGCAGAAAAGGGATATCAAACGGCGTCCAAACGGAATGAAACCTTCGGGAGAGATATTTTTGGAGAAAATCACGCACGAGAGACTTGAGAACCATGGAGTAGGGGCCACGAGGAGCCCACGAGGGTGGCGCCCCCTGCCTCGTGGGTCCCTCGTGAGGCCCCCGGTGTCCTCCTTCCTCCTATATAAGCCTACGTACCCCGGAACCATCAGAAGAGGAGAGAAAACCCTAGTTCCACCACCGTAACCTTCTGTTCCCATGAGATCCCATCTTGGAGCCTGCTCCAGAGCTCCGCCGGAGGGGGAGCCATCACGGAGTGCTTCTACATCATCATCATTGCCCTCACCATGAGTTGTGAGTAGTTTACCATAGATCTTCGGGTCCATAGCTAGTATCTAGATGACTTCTTCTCCCTCTCTCTGGATCTCAATACAAAGTTCTCCTCTGTCTTCGAGGATATCTATTCGATGTAATCTCTTTTTGCGGTGTGTTAGTCGAGATCCGATGAATTGTTAGTTTATGATCAAGATTATCTATGAGAAATATTTGGTTCTTTTCTGAACTCTTTATGTGTGCTCATAATATCCTTGCAAGTCTCTTCGAATTATTGGTTTGGTTTGGTCTACTAGATCTATAGTTCTTGCAATGGGAAAAGTGGTTGGCTTTGGGTTCAATCTTGCGGTGTCCTTTCCCAGTGACAGTAGGGGCAGCAAGGCACGTATTGTATTGTTGTCATCTAGGATAAAAAGATGGGGTTTATATCATATTGCTAGAGTTTATCCATCTACATCATGTCATCTTGCTTAAGGCGTTACTCTGTTCTTATGAACTCAATACACTAGATGCATGCTGGATAGCGGTGGATGTGTGGAGTAATAGTAGTAGATGCAGAATCGTTTCGGTCTACTTGTCTCAGACGTGATGCCTATATACAATGATCATGCCTAGATAGGCTCATAGTTATTCGCTTTTCTATCAATTGCTCGACAGTAATTTGTTTACCCGCCGTAGAATGTCGCTATCATGAGAGAAGCCACTAGAGAACACTATGGCCCCAGCGTCTATTCTCAACATATCAATCTACATCTACTTTACATTTTCTGCTTTTACTTTCTGTTCTTATAAACAAAAATACCAAAAATATAAACTATCATCTCTATCAGATCTAACTTTCGTAAGTGTTCGTAAAGGGATTGACAGCCCCTTATCGCGTTGGCTGCGAAGTTCTTATTTGTTTGTGTAGGTGCGAGGAACTCGCGCGTGGTCTCCTGCTTGATTGATACCTTGGTTCTCAAAAACTGAGGGAAATACTTGCGCTACTGTGCTGCATCTCTCTTTCCTCTTCGAGGGAATACAACGCAAGCTCGAGAAATAGCAAGAAGAATTTCTGGTGCTATTGCCAGGGAGGCTTACGCAAAAGTCATATACCAAGTACCTATCACAAACCCTTATCCTTCGCATTACATTTTTGCCTCTCGTTTTCCTCTCTCCCACTTCACCCTTGTCGTTTTATTTGACCTTCTTCTGCTATGTGTTTATCGTTTGCTTGCTTCTCGTTTGCTTGTGTGTGTTGGATTGCTTGCTTGTCACTATGGCTCAAAACAATACCAAATTGTGTGACTTCTACAATACCAACAATAATGATTTTATTAGCACTCTGATTTCTCCTATTACCGATGCTGAATCATGTGAGATCAATGCTGCTTTGTTGAATCTTGTCATGGAAGATCAATTCTCCGGCCTTCCTAGTGAAGATGCCGCTACCCATCTAAACAACTTTGTTGATTTGTGTGATATGCAAAATAAAAGGGATACGGATAACGATATGGTTAAATTGAAGTTATTTCCGTTTTCACTTAGAGATTGTGCTAAAACTTGGTTTTCCTCTTTGCCTAGAAATAGTATTGATGCGTGGAATAAGTGCAAAGATGCTTTTATCTCTAAGTATTTCCCTCCTGCTAAGATCATCTCTCTTAGAAACGATATTATGAACTTTAAGAAGCTAGATCATGAGCATGTTGCACAAGCTTGGGAGAGAATGAAAGTAATGATACGTAATTGCCCTACACATGGTTTGAACTTATGGATGATTATTCAACTTTTATGCTAGCTTGAATTTTTCTTCTAGAAATTTTCTAGATTCGGCCGCAGGCAGCACTTTCATGGAAACTACCTTAGGAGAAGCTACCAAACTCCTAGATAATATCATGGTCAATTATTCTCAATGGCACACCGAAAGATCTACTAGTAAAAAAGTGCATGCTATTGAAGAAATTAGTGTTTTGAGTGGAAAGATGGATGAACTTAGGAAATTATTTGCTGCTAAGAGTGCTTCTTCTGATCCTAATGATATGCCTTTGTCCACTTTGATTGAAAATAACAATGAATCTTTGGATGTGAATTTTGTTGGTAGGAATAATTTTGGTAACAATGCTTATAGAGGGAATTTTAATCCTAGGCCTTTTCCTAGTAATTCCTCTGATAATTATGGTAATTCCTACAACAACTCTTATGGAAAGATGCCTTTTGAATTTGAAACTAGTGTTAAGGAGTTTATGATCTCGCAAAAGAATTTCCATGCTATGCTTGAAGAGAAATTGCTTAAGATTGATGAATTGGCTAGAAGTGTTGATAGAATTACTCTTGATGTTGTTTCTTTGAAACTTAGATCTATCCCACCTAAGCATGATATCAATGAGTCTCTCAAAGCCATGAGAATTTCCATTGATGAATGCAAAGAAAGAACCGCTAGGATGCGTGCTAAAAGAGAGAATTATATTAAAGCGTGTTCTTCTAGTTATCATGAAAATAAAGATGAAGATCTGAGAGTTATTAATGTGTCTCCTATTAGATCCTTGTTTTCTAGTATAAATCTTGATGAATATAGGATTGGAGATGATTCTGCTTTAAGGTGTCCCAATGATTCGGAGTTTTTAGATCTTGTTGCTAAAATTGTTAAAAGTGGGAGTGAAGAGATTAAAACTTTGCATAGTGATGAACCCACTACTTTGGATTTCAAGGGATTCAATTATGAAAATTTCCCTTTGATTGATTGTATTTCCTTGTTGCAATCTGTACTAAATTCTCCGCATGCTTATAGTCAAAATAAAGCTTTCACCAAACACATAGTTGATGCTTTGATGCAATCTTATGAAGAAAAACTTGAGTTAGAAGTTTCTATCCCTAGAAAGCTTTATGATGAGTGGGAACCTACTATTAAAATAAAAATAAAAGATCATGAATGCTATGCTTTGTGTGATTTGGGTGCAAGTGTCTCCACTATCCCAAAAACTTTGTGTGATTTGCTAGGGTTCCATGAGCTTGATGATTGTTATTTAAATTTGCATCTTGTGGATTCCACTATTAAGAAACCTATGGGAAGAATTAATGATGTTCTTATTGTTGCCAATAGGAATTATGTGCCCGTAGATTTCATTGTTCTTGATATAGATTGCAATCCTTCATGTCCTATTATTCTTGGTAGACCTTTCCTTAGAACGATTGGTGCAATTATTGATATGAAGGAAGGAAATATTAGATTCCAATTTCCGTTAAGGAAGGGCATGGAACACTTTCCTAAAAATAAAATCAAATTACCATATGAATCTATCATGAGAGCCACTTATGGATTGACTTCCAAAGATGGCAATACCTAGATTTATCCTTGTATCGTGCCTAGCTAGGGGCGTAAAACGATAGCGCTTGTTGGGAGGCAACCCAATTTTATATTTTCTTTTTGCTTCTATTAGGGAATAAATATTGCATATAGCTTCTGTTTAGATGTGGTTTCATGTTTTGTTTAGTGTTTGTGCCAAGTAGAACCTTTGGGAAGACTTGTGTGAAGTTTATATGATCTTGCTGTGAAAAACAGAATCGTTAGCGCTCGCTAGAATGGTCATCAGATTTTACTGGAGCGTGCCATTTAGTTGATTCTTTTTGCAGATGATTAATAGACAAATTCCTCACGTTTAACAATTTAGTTTGAATATTTTGGAGTTAAAGAAGTATGTGAAACCTGCAGATTACTACAGACGATTCTCTTTTTGACAGATTCTTTTTCCGTGTGTTGTTTGCTTATTTCAATGCATCTATGAGTAATATTGGGAGGTATGAACCATAGAGAAGTTGGAATACAGTAGGTTTAACACCAATATAAACAAAGAATGAATTCATTGTAGTACCTTTGAGTAGTGGTTTGCTTTATTATACTAACATAGCTCACGAGAATTTTTGTCTAAGTTTTGTGTTGTGAAGTTTTCAAGTTTTGAGTATTGCTTTGATGGACTATGGAACAAAGAGCAGCAAGGGACTAAGCTTGGGGATGACCAAGCCACCCCAAGTAAAATTCAAGGACAATCAAAAGCCTAAGCTTGGGGATGCCCCGGGAAGGCATCCCCTCTTTCGTCTTCATCCATCGGTAACTATACTTGGAGCTATATTTTTATTCACCACATGACATGTGTTTTGCTTGGAGCGTCTTGTATAATTTGAGTCTTTGCTTGTTAGTTTGCCACAATTATCCTTGCTGTACACACCTATTTGAGAGAGTTAAATATGGCCTAGGAATTGATAGAACACTCTATGTGCTTCACTTATATCTTTTGAGTTGAATAGTTTTTGCTCTAGTGCTTCACTTATATCTTTTAGAGCACGGTGGTGATAATATTTTGAAGAAATTGTTTAACTCTCATGCTTCACTTATATCCTTTTGAGAGTCTATTAAAACAGCATGGTAATGTTTTAAGGCTATAAAACTAGTCTTCACATGATAGACATCCAATATCAATGTAGTAAAAACTTTCACACTAAGTGCATTGAATATGATGAGAAGTTGGATGCTTGATAAATGTTTTGAGATATGAGGATAGTTATATTAGCGTCATGCTAGTGGAGTTATTATGAAATTGAGAAATACTTGTGTTAAGGTTAGTGATTCCCGTACCATGCACGTATGGTGAACCACTATGTGACGAAGTTAGAGCATGAGGTATTTGTAAAGTGCCAACCTTTGTGTGGAGGTCGGGGATGCGCGATGGTTAACTCCTGCCAACCTCCCCCCTAGGAGCATGCGTTGATTGCTTTGTTTTGATGACTCGTAGATTTTTGCAATAAGTATATGAGGTCTTATGACTAATGTCGAGTCCATGGATTATACGCACTCTCACCCTTCTACCGTCGCTAGCCTCTCTTGTATCGCGCAACTTTCGCCGGTACCTGTCGGTGTACTAAGGTAGGGGTACCTCAGTACCCCAACTGGTGCACGGGCAGTTGCAGCTTCCCGCGGCAGGGTTTACTGCGTGCTCGCCGGAGACCTTCCTGCTCCCTATTAAACCATTCAAAAACAAAGTATACAAGACATAAGACCGAGACCCCGGCAAGAGGAGCTTGCCGGGAAGGCCGTACCAGGCTCAAGACTGCCCCACTAACACGAGACCCTGGCAAGTGGAGCTTGCCAGGAAGATTAGAAGACACGCCTCAGCGCTATATGCGCCCCGGCAAGGGCCCGGGGAGCGGCAAACTCCCGGGCCCGGCAAGATCAAGGCCCCGGCAAGGTGCTTGCCGGGAAGGCTGCGTTGTGTGCCCGCGCTCCAGCTCATCGGCCCACGCGTCGCCCTGGGGCCTATCCAGGGACGCGTGGCGGATGGCTGTGCAGCCTGGGGTACACGGTGGCACTCCACGGTGATGGATCCATCGCCGTGGCAGACGGAGACGCCAGGGCGGGAGCTTTTGGGGTCGACGGCGACGGGCATTAAATGCCCTTGTCCCCCACTGTTAAAGTAGGTATAGACCACTGTTCCGCACTGTGGCTCCACTGTTCCTGCACTATTACAACTACCACCTCTTTTACATTTTTACCCCTTTCTCTTACGTTGACACCTGTCGGTGACCCCTTGCACTATAAAAGGAGGCCCATGCACAACGTGGAGGGGTTCGGAACCTAGATCACTCTCGCGCTTGGTGTAGCTGCTTCTTGAAGCTCCCGAGCGCTCAAACTCAATACACAACCAAGCAGGAGTAGGGTTTTACGCGTCTACCGCGGCCCGAACCTGGGTAAAACTGCCCGCGTGCTCGCTACGATCTGCTCTTTGTGCTCCCTCCGCCCTCGTACCGCACAGACAAGGGGCTCCGGTCCCATAGGTGTTCGTGGCGGACAGTTTCCCCCGACATCTTTGGCGCGCCAGGTAGGGGGCGTCGAGGTTGTGCGAACCTGATCCGGCGTTCGCGCGGGCGCATTCTTCATCAACCTCTCCGAATTCATCAACTTCGTCAGCGACAACTCCATGGCCCCGAAGAAGAAGGCTTCGGAGGTCGGAGGCCCGTCTGCGTCTCACCCGCCGCCACCAGAGCCAACGGTGGGCGGGGGAGATGCCGTCGGAAGGGTGGCCGCCGGTGAGGACACTCACGGCGCCACCAGATCCAAGAACAGGACGGACGACCGAACCTCGGTCTCCGTGGACGCGCCGCGTCCATCTCAGCACACGACGACCCAGCAGCGCCATACCACGGGAGGTGGTATCCGCTTGCTGGGGCAAGGCCAAACCGGAGGCTCGCGGGACGCCCCGGACCCCCGTCCGGGCACAAGCAAAGTGAAGGCGCCGGCGCGGGACCCCGCTCCTTCTAACGTTGTTAGAAGTCCGAGCGTATCCCGCTCCTCGCACCGCTCGCCCGCGTTCCCTTCCACTCCAGCAGAAGCGCTCGCAAGGGCGCAACTGCTCCTCGACTTTCCTCCAGCGGCCGACAAGGCCGAAGAATGGAGGGCCACCATCCGGAGCCTGATAGACTTCGCCAACAACGATTCTCCACAGCAGCCGTCGACCTCGCGGCCGCGGCAAGCTGAGAAGACGAAGCCTGACGGCGACAAGACTGCCGGGGGTGCGACAAGCGTGCATTCCCCGCCGCAGAAGCAAAAGACGCCGCCCCGCCGGAACAACGCCGACGACGGCTCCACTGCCTCGTCGGACCCGCGGGCCCGTCGGGACCAGCGCCAAGTCCTCGACGACCGGCGAGAAGAAGACGCTCGAATCACAATCGAGCGCCGCCGAGAAGCTCGGCGACAATCAGACAAGAGAGCTGGGAACACTGTCGACGCGCACGCGCCCGGTGAGCCAGGCGACTTGCCGTACGCGGCAGGCTGCCCTGCGTTCACCCGCGAGCTGCGGCGCGTCCAGTGGCCCAGCATGAAGAATTTCAAGCCCGACGTACCGGAGAAGTACGACGGCAAGACGCACCCCTCGGAGTTTCTCAGCGTCTACACCATCGCAGTGCAAGCTGCCGGGGGGCGCGACGAGAAGATCTTGGCGAATTACTTCCCGCTCATGCTAAAGCCGAACGTCCGTTCGTGGCTTATGCACTTGCCGGAAAGTTCTATCTCTTCTTGGGCCGATCTTTGCCACCAGTTTGTTGGCGCCTTCACCGGCGGCCACAAACCCCACGGCCAGGAGAGCGATCTCCACATTTTGGCCCAGAAGGAAGGCGAG
Source organism: Secale cereale (assembly GCA_902687465.1). Lineage (NCBI taxonomy): Eukaryota > Viridiplantae > Streptophyta > Magnoliopsida > Poales > Poaceae > Secale > Secale cereale. The sequence continues at coordinate 555,317,569 of LR738712.1, forward strand.
ACCCTGCGCAAGTACATCCAACGCTTCAGCCGTGTGCAGCACAACATCCCTGATGTCCACCCTGCCGCGGTTATCAGCGCGTTCCATCAGAACGTGCGTAACCGCCGCATGCGTGAGGAAATGGCGATGACGAAGATTCGGGATGTCAGCGAGCTCTATGCTCTTGCTGACAAGTGCGCACGCGCAGAAGAGGGGAGGAGACTCCCCGGGGAGGATACTGGCGCAGGAGGAAGCGACAGCGACGACGCCGCCCCGGCAAAGAAGAGCCGGCGGCGGAACAATAGAAGGAAGGGCAAGAAGGAGGTGCTTGCCGTCGAGAAGTCCGGCAAAGAGGCCCCCGCCAAGCAAGCACAGGCTGGCGGCTCCGGCAAGGAGCCTGCCCCTGCGGCGGCGGCCGACAAGCCGGGTAGCTCCGACAAGCAATACTGTAAGATCCACCGCACCAAGGGTCACGATCTCTCCAATTGCAAGCGCGTCGAGTACCTCGTCGAGCAGCAGAAAGCTGAGTACGAGAGGCGCGACAAGGAGAAGGCCCAAGGTGGCGAGGAAGAGCCCAGCAAGAAGCGGCCGTTCAACGACCGGGGAGGACGCCGCGGCAAGGCTAAGCAGCGGCAAGGAGATCGACCTCCCCGGGGCCGCGACAACGACGAAGAAGACGACGATGAAGACATGGAGGACGAGGAGAACAGCGAGCAGGAGTTCCAGAAGGCCACGGAGGTCCTGTGCGTCGACGGTGGCGCCTCCCTGCACACCTCCCACCGCCAACTAAAGCAGTGGGTGCGTGAGGTAAACGCAGCGGAGCCGCCCGTGGAGTCGCGCAGGCTCCTCAAATGGTCTAGCACGCCCATCATTTTTGACCTTGAGGATCACCCTGACCGCACCACTGCGGTCGGGTGCTTGCCGATGCTGGTTTCTCCCACTATCCGCAACCTCAAGGTCACCAAAATGTTGGTTGACGGCGGGGCCGGGCTGAACTTGATCTCCTCTGCTGTGATCAAGAAACTCCAGATTCCAGATGGCGAGCTCGAAGAGGCCGGTTCATTCCAAGGAATCAACCCGGGAAGGAGCAAGCCCAAGGGAAAAATCACTCTGCCGGTGACCTTTGGCGGGGAGCTCAACTTCAGGACTGAGCGCATCACTTTCGACGTCGCCGATATTCCATTGCCCTACAATGGAATACTCGGCCGTCCTGCCCTCGCCAAGTTCATGGCAGCTTCCCATTATGCCTACAACGTACTGAAGATGCCGGGGCCGATAAGCGTCATCACTGTACACAGCGACAAGAAGGATGCACTTATCTGCGCCGACAAGATCTACCGGGACGCGGCAGTTGCGGCCGAGAAGGATACTCTTGCCGCAGAAGCTCCCGGGGGGAAGAAGACGAAGACCAAGTCCGGCAAGTGCTCTGGGACCCACTCCGGCAACCGCACCTCCTCGGAGTGCTGCGCTGCCGTCGAGGACGTTCCATCGAGCTCCACCGGCAAGAGTAAGAAAGGAATGGCTGCTCCTCCGGCAACCAAGAAAGTGTCCGCCAAGGAGGACGGCACTGGTGGTACCTTCACCATCAGCGCCACCCTTGACAGCAAATAGGAAAGCGCGCTCGTTGCCTTCCTGCGGGCGAATGTCGATGTGTTTGCCTGGCAACCATCTGACATCCCCGGTGTTCCCAGGAAGGTGATTGAGCACAAGCTTGCTGTCTGTCCTCATGCGCGGCCCATCAAGCAGAAAGTGAGGAAGCAAGCCGTGGAGCGCCAAGAGTTCATCAACGAAGAAATCAAGAAGCTAGAAGCAGCAGGCCTAGTTAGAGGTGTGATCCATCCGATGTGGTTGGCAAACCCAGTCGTCGTGCGCAAGGCCAACGGGAAGTGGAGACTGTGTATAGACTTCACCGATGTCAATAAAGCATGTCCCAAGGATCCATTCCCTTTGCCGCGCATTGACCAGATCGTTGACTCCACTGCCGGATGTGAGCTACTCTGTTTTCTGGATGCATACTCAGGTTATCATCAAATTTTCATGGCCAAGGAAGATGAAGAGAAGACTGCATTTATCACTCCATGTGGCACTTATTGCTTTATTCGCATGCCATTTGGATTGAAGAATGCAGGCTCAACCTTTGCAAGGGTAGTGTACACTGTTTTTGAGCCACAGATCCACAGAAATGTAGAAGCTTACATGGATGACATCGTGGTGAAGAGCAAGAGCAAGGAAACCCTGATTCAAGACTTGGAAGAAACGTTCCAGAACCTGCGCAAAATACAGCTCAAGTTGAACCCCGAGAAGTGCGTCTTTGGAGTCCCTTCCGGCAAGCTTCTCGGGTTCTTTGTATCACAGAGGGGGATTGAAGCCAACCCCGACAAGATTAAGGCCATTGAGCAGATAGAGGCCCCAAAGCGCGTCAAGGATGTCAGGAGGCTTGCAGGTTGTGTGGCTGCCCTCAGTAGGTTCATTTCAAAGTCTGCAGAACGCGCCCTACCTTTCTTCAAAATCTTGAAGAAGGCAGGTCCCATGAAGTGGACTCCGGAAGCGGAGGCGGCGTTGCAGGATTTGAAACGGTACCTGTCCTCCACTCCTATACTTGTCGCACCTAGACCACAGGAAAAGTTGTTGCTATACTTAGCAGCAACCAACCAGGTGGTTAGTGCTGCGTTAGTAGCGGAGAGGGAGTCCGACGAGGAGTCAGCACCACCGGCAAGCGAATCCAGCGACAAGCAGGGGGCTGCTCCGGCAAGCTCTGGCCCCGACAAGGAAGACTCTGCGCAGGAACAGGATGAGGTGCGGAAGAAGATGGTGCAGCGCCCAGTGTATTTTGTAAGTTCCCTTCTCCAGGGGGCTAGATCAAGATACTCCGGTGTGCAAAAATTGCTTTTTGGCCTCCTCATGGCCTCGAGAAAGTTGCGCCATTACTTCCAAGCCCATGAGATAACAGTGGTCACTCGCTTTCCGCTGAAGAGGATATTGCACAATCCAGAAGCAACAGGCAGGATCGTTGAGTGGGCACTGGAGCTGTCGAGCTTTGGACTCAAGTTTGAAAGTACTTCAACTATACAGAGCCGAGCTTTGGCAGAATTCATAGCTGAGTGGACCCCAACACCAGATGAAGAAGTTCAAGAAACAAGCGCACCCGTACAAGAAGCGACAAGTGAATGGGTAATGTATTTTGACGGTGCCTTCTCGCTGCAAGGCGCCGGTGCTGGCGTGGTACTCATCGCGCCCACCGGAGAGCACCTCAAATATGTTATCCAGATGCACTTTCCTAGGGAGCAAGCGACAAACAACACTGCAGAATATGAAGGCTTGCTTGCCGGCCTCAGGATTGCGGCCGAACTTGGGATCAGAAAGCTGATTGTGCGGGGCGATTCTCAGTTGGTGGTCCGACAAGTTAACAAGAGCTATCAGAGCCCTTTGATGGAAACTTATGTCGATGAAGTGAGGAAGCTTGAAGAGCACTTTGAAGGTCTGCAGATGGAGCACGTCCCGAGAGCTCAAAATGAAATTGCAGACGGCCTTTCAAAGTGCGCTTCGATGAAGTTACCTGTGGAACCAGGGACCTTCTTGCTCAAGCTGACTCAACCATCCGTTACACCATCAATTGGGCAGTCCAAGAAGAGAAAGTTGGTCTCCGGCGACTACTTGTCGACGGATCTTCCTGAAACCGCCGCCAAAGTCCCCAAGATCAACAACCAGAACGCTGAGGAACAGTTTGCTCCTGCAAGTCCTCGGGCTTGTACAGTTGAAGCAAGCGTTCCCGGCAAGCCTCGCCCCGGCGAGCTTGCCGGGGGACCGTCGGCTCCGGCAGAACCAGAGGTCCTTGCCGTAGAAGCTGAGGTTCCCGCAGCGGCCCTCGAGCCTTTAGTCCTTGCCGTCGAGCCTCGGGCTCCGGCATGGGCGCAGCAAATCGTCCGTTTCCTTCAAGCTGGAGAACTTCCCGACGACCCTCAAGAGATAGAGAAGATAACCAGGCAGTCAAGTATGTATCAGTTCGTGGATAACGAGCTGTACAGAAGAAGGCTCAATGGTGTCAGGTTGAAGTGCATCTCCAGGGAAGATGGACAGAAGCTGTTGGCGGAAACACATGGAGGCATATGCGGCCACCACATTGGCGCAAGGGCGCTTGCCGGGAAAGCTTTCCGGCAAGGGTTCTTTTGGCAAGAAGCCCTCCAAGATGCAACTGCACTAGTAACCAAATGTGAAGCGTGCCAGTTCCATGCAAAGCAAATTCATCAGCCAGCTCAAGCTCTCCAAACAATTCCTTTGTCCTGGCCCTTCTCGGTCTGGGGGCTCGATATCCTCGGCCCTTTCCCTCGTGCTGTCGGGGGCTTTGAGTACTTGTACGTTGCAATCGACAAGTTCACAAAGTGGCCAGAAGTGGAGCCGGTGAGAAAGGTGACAGCACAGTCAGCGGTCAGGTTCTTCAGGTCGATTGTTTGCCGTTTCGGGATCCCTAACAGGATCATCACCGACAACGGTACGCAATTCACTAGTCGCACCTTCATGCAGTACGTCCAAGACCTTGGCGCCAAGGTCTGTTTCGCTTCTGTTGCTCACCCGAGGAGCAACGGTCAAGCGGAGAGGGCGAATGCTGAAGTGCTGCGCGGACTCAAGACGAGGACCTTTGACAGGCTGCGCAAGTGCGGAAGAAATTGGATAGAGGAGCTACCGGCGGCTCTCTGGTCAATCAGAACGACACCAAGTCGAGCCACCGGACAGACACCCTTTGCTCTAGTCTATGGAGCAGAGGCAGTTCTCCCCACGGAACTCGTATACGGATCTCCTCGAGTACTCGCTTATGATGAGCTCGAGCAAGAGCAACTGCGGCAAGATGACGCATTGCTCCTCGAGGAGGGACGTCTCCAGGCTGCTGTACGAGCTGCTCGATACCAGCAAGCTTTGCGCCGCTACCATAGCCGCAAAGTCAAGGCCAGGAGTCTCGAGGAAGGCGACCTTGTTCTTCGGCGCGTTCAGTCCGCCAAGAATTCCAACAAGTTGACGCCGAAGTGGGAAGGCCCTTATCGGGTGAGACAAGTTACGAGGCCCGGCGCTGTCCGCCTCGAGACCGAAGAAGGCTTACCGGTGAGCAACTCCTGGAACATAGAGCATCTTCGCAAGTTTCACCCCTAAGGCGCGGTTGCCGTGATCCGCTCCGGCAACCACCTTTTGTACAAGCTTTGCCGCTGTTGCATGTAACCCTTTGTACAAAGCCGGGCGCAGACCCCGTGCATCAGTAAAGTTTTTGTGTTTTTCGCACTGATTGCCTTTCGCATGCTTTTCTTTGCTATTTGCATGTTTTGTTTGGCATTTCGTGCAACACTCAAGTATACGGTAAGCACTAGCACGCCGAAAGGCCATATGCTTGTTTCCCTCTCCCTTTTCTTTCCTCTTAAGCAGAAGGAACGTTCCTCGCGCACAAGTTTGCCGGGGGGGAAGGAGGTGGAGGAGGAACCGAGTGCTGTTCAAGAAAGAGAAGTCTTACCGGAGAGCAAGCAATATAAGCAAACAACATGTGAAAGATAAGTTGTTAGAATTTGACCAGTTCAAATTTTAAATTTTAGTTGTCTTCCTTGAACGATCACATTTTGTATGGAAAACCTGTGCGCGGAGGAACCTACCCGTAGCTTGCCGCACCCTTATCTTGTTTTCGAGTTCACTCAACGATTTAAGTGAGCTGCGACAAGTGTCGCGCCCTTGCTTCGTTTCCGAGTACGCTCAGCAAGATAAGTGCGTTGCGACTAGCTGCGGCAAGGTTGCTTGCCGGCGAAGACCTTGGCCAGCAGGCTGCTCCGAGTCCAGCACTGAGCGCTCGCGGCAAAGGCTCCTTACCGGCAAGCTTCCCGGGAGCGTAGGGTGAAAAACATACAAAGTCAAGGATTAAGACAAGGAAGATAACATTGCACTGATTGATCAAAATAAAGTAAATATCTTACAAAGGATAACTTGTCGCGATGGACTAATGAGTTCATGACATAATGTGCAGCAACAAAAAGATAAAGATAACGGAGCCCTAGTCTACGCGGTCGCCCTCCTTCCTGCCAAGCTTAGCCACCTTGGCGACGATGTGGGCGACCTGCTCCTTCAGGGCCTCCGTGTCTGCATCACCCGGCAAGCTGCGAAGAACGTTGGTGAGATTGATCCCCGGGTTGCGGTACACGATCTTCGTCAGCACCCGCTCCAGAGTTCCCGCGCAGAGCAGGCGCGACTCCTCGGCCAGCTGCGCGGGGATGCGGTTCCGGAGACCTGCAAGGGCCGGCGCGATCCCTCTGAAGAAGAGGCTGAGCTTGGCGCTGTGCGGGAGATCCAGATCCGGCGAGTAGATGAGGTGTTCGACCTTCAGCGCCAGCAGCTCTTGGTCAATGTTGGATGCAGAAGAAACCAGGTCTTCGGTCCATACCTCGATGGTCTGGCGGAAGAGCTCGGATGCCTTGTTGACGCTGTCCACCAAGGTCCGCTCCTTGCGGAGCTCCTCCTTCAGCTTGTTCTCTTGAGCCCGGGCAGCGTCGAGCGAATCCTTCAGAGTGGTGACCTTCAGTTCCAAGTCCTCGATGGAGTCCTTGGCGGCCTTCAACTCGTCGCCCCTCTTGGAGAGACTCACCTGAAGCTCAGAGTTTGTGTGAGCGTCCTTCTCGCGCTCCAAGATGAGCGCGGCAACCTTCTCTGCGCTCACCTTCAGCGCCTTCTCCAGCTGCTCAACCTTGGCGGCAAGCTCCTTCTTGGCGTCCTGCGCGGCAACCGCGGCAGCTTTCGCCTCCTTCAATTCCCCGCCAAGGGCGGCCTCGCGAGCGGCAAGGTCCTCCTCATGGGAGTCGAGCTCGACCTTCCGCTGCGCGAGCTCTCCCTCTCGCCGGGACAGCTCCACCCCGGCGAGCCGCTGCTGTTCCTCAGCGTCAGCCTTCTCGAGCACCCACTCCTGGTACTCGCCGGCGAGACGCTCGCGCTCCTCCGCCACCTCGCGGAGGGCCGCCTGGTTGGCGGCGCTGAGCTCCGCCGCGCGCTTCTCCATTTCTGCGGCGGCCTTGGCGGCGAGGACTTCCCGGGAGGCGAGCTTCGCCTGCCTGGCCCGGTAAAGGGCCAGGAGCTGGTGGAGCAGCTTCTCCTCCTCGGGCCCCTCACTCCCGCCGGGCGCCTCGACGATCTTCAGGCCCGCGGAGGCGAGGACTTCTCCGTCAAACGCCTCGCCCTCCGCGGGAGCTCGCGATGAAGACCCCCAAGGCATCTGGATGAAGACGCCGTTGTTGGCCTCAAGATAGTACCCCTGCTCCTTGCTGGCGGAGGGATCGGCGGCCGGTGCAGCATCCGATGCTCCCGCCACCTCCGGGTCGGCGGTGCGGTCGCCATCCCCCTCCCCCGCCGCTGCGTCCGCAGCCGGAGCAGTCTCCTGCGCGGCTGGCTCGGCGGCCTCGGCCATCTCCTCGACAACAGGAGCGTCGCCGCCGCCACCCTGCGCGCCCTCCTCCTCGAGGTTGATAACCTCCGTCTCCATGGGCTCAGGAGGAGGAAGATCTAAAAAGAAGAAGAAGAAAAAGAAGTTCAAGATTCAAGCAAATATCCAAAAAGAGGCAAGCCAAGAAGACAAGTCACAGAACATACCTTGGCGGACGTCCTCGGCGGCGGGCTCCCTCGCCGGGGAGCTCGGCCTTGGCGGAGTGGCCACCCTCGCCGGGCTGCTCGCCCTTGGCGGGGTACTCTGCCTTGGCGGAGTACCCACCCTTGGCGGAGCACTCTCCCTTGCCGGAGAGTTCTGCCTTGGCGGGGACGGCGGGGCCCGCGGCTCCTCTACGACGGTCTCCGGGCGCTCTTCCCGCTGTGGCTCCACCTCTGCACAGAACAAGACGAGAAACATCAAGATATGAAGACAAGACCAAATCCTCAGGCGTACCCCGACAAGCGAAAAGAGTAAACCCCAGACTTACGCTGGGGGCTGCGCTGCGGGCTGCGCTGGGGGCTGCTCCTCGGAGCAGCGCTCGGGTCCGGCAGGCTCGGCTCCGGCACACCCCCTGTTGCCGCCGCTGCTGAGTCTTCCGCGACCTCGACCTCGGGCGCCTTGGCCTTCTTCGCCGCGCGATGGGCCAGGGTCCTGAAATCAGAGCAATGAACAGAGTCAGCATCAACAAAAAACCAAGACAAAAATCAAGAAGATGTAAGGTCTTGGATCCTTACTCCTGGTCCTCCTCGTCGTCCTCGCTCAGGGCGGAGAAATCATACTCCACCGTGGGCGCGTCGGCGCGAGGAGCGGAAGACGAAGACTCCCTCGCGCGCTTGGTGTTCACCGGGGCTGGGGGCTGCGAAGACCCAGCCCCCGTGGTAGCCGGCGCCCGAGGAGCGGGCGGAGCCGCTGCTCCGCTCCGAGAAGACCCCTGCCGGCTCGCCGCCGGCCTGCGAGGCGCCTCCGTCGTGGTCCGCGCACGGGCCGCCTCCGCTGTGGCTGGTGCGCCGGACGGCCTTGGCGCGGCTTGGCTCCCCCGGGGAGCTGCCCGGCGAGCTGGCTGTTGCCGGGGCGCCTGCGCCCTCTCCCCCGTCGCCGCCTTGCGGAGACGCTTCGCCGGGGACTGCCTTGGACTTGCCGGGGGCGGGGAGCTCTCCGACGAGGAGAGGTCGTCGGCGTAGAGCTCCGTGGATCCGCCGGAGTCCTCGGCCTCCTCCTCCTCCTCTTCCCCGGCCGGCTCACTGGGCCCAGCGTCCTGCGCTGCGGCCCCCTTTCCCTTGGCGCCTCCGCCCCTCGCGGCGCCTCTGCTCCCTCCGGCGGTACCCTCCATTGCCGCGGCCTCGGCCACGATCCCGTGGATCCCGGAGTGCCTCAGCGAGGGGACCCCGGCGAGCGCGTCGGGAGGAAGCTGCAGCAACCTGCGGATCTCCGCCTCCTCCGCCTGGGCGGTCGCATCCGCAACTTCCGCCTCTTCCGGCGAGTATCCAAAAATTCCTGCCGCCGCGGCTGCGGCGGCCTCTTCAGCCCGAGAAGCCATATAGGCAATCTCCTGGTCGGTGGTGTCCCGCGTGTGCTCCTTGAGGTCGTTCTTGTTCTTCGCCACCTCTGCGAGGTTGTCGTAGAAGTTGAGAACGTCGATGGGCTTCGGAGCAATCCACGTGCGGTCCACGCCGTGCGAGTCACACATGGGCATCATGGCGAGGATCCGGTCCCGGACGATGTTGTTGCAGAGCAGCACCACTTCCCGGGGAGACCTGAACCACTCAGGGTGTGCCGGGTCGTACTTGAAGAGTTCCTGGACCATCCCCTTCAGCTCCAGCGTGGTGAAGTTGAAGTTGATCCCGGGGCGCAGCCTCATTATGTCTGCCGGGCCGCCGTACTCCCAGGCTGACCTCTTCCGGTCTTGGAGAGGGGCGATGCGCCGGCGGAGGAAATCTGCGCCCACCTCTGCAACTGACAACTTGGCCATCCGAAGACGAAGAATCCGGACGAGGGCGATGTCGAGCTTGATGTCGTCAGAATCTAGCTCACTCCAGTCCCTGCCGCGCACGATGGGCGTTGTGCGCGGCGCGGTGAAGGCTTGCGGCTGGTCTTCAACGATCCAGCACCACTCTGCTCGCCATTCCTCCCACTTGCCGCGGAGCTCCCCCGGCAAGTACGCTCCCTTTTTATTCAGACGGAAAACCCAAGAAATTCCTCCGGAGAGGGGGGCATCGGCCTCGGCTCTAGGAGTGAAGAAGTGCCTAAAGAGGGCTACGTTTGGGTGTACTCCTATGAAGTTTTCGCACATGTGTGCGAAAACCGCCATGGTGAGGATGGCGTTGGGGGTGAAGTCAAGCAGATGGAGGCCGTATGTGTTCATAATGTCGCAGAAGAAGTTTGAGAAAGGAGGGCAGAGACCACAGTGAAAAAAGGCTGCGAAGAAGTAGTACCCGCCGGGATAGCTGTCCTTGGCGGCGGCCGGATATGCTCGCGTGCGGGGATGTGCGGTGGTTTCCTTGGCCCAGAACATGTAATACTTGTTCCAGAGCTCCCGCACGCCGAGTTTCGGCGGGAAGACGAGGTGCTTCTTCCGGTACGCGCTGAGCTTCGCCGCTTGCTCCGACTTCTCCCTCTTGGACTTCTCCGCCTTCGCCTTGTCGGTCTTTGGGGCCATGGCGGACGCGGCGGAAGGAGGGGAACGAAGAGCTCGGCGGCGGCGGAGATGTGGAGGCAGAGCGCAAGAGAGAATCTTTGGAGGAGGAAGACGATGCAATGAAAGCGCAAGGAGGGGAACCGCGCCCGCTTCCTCTGCTTTTATGGGGGAGTGGGGGGCGTTTCGCCCTTTCCATTAAGAGATCGTGGGCACGTCCCATCCCACGGCGCCGCGATCGATGCGTGCCGTTACAGTGGGGTACGGCGGATACGGAAGTGGATTCGGCGCGCCGCGGGCCGCGGGTGCCCGTGCACTGTTTTGGGCCTGGCCCAACAGCGCTCGGCACCGTGTGTGGCCCAGGCCCGGGGGCTCCTGTCGGTGTACTAAGGTAGGGGTACCTCAGTACCCCAACTGGTGCACGGGCAGTTGCAGCTTCCCGCGGCAGGGTTTACTGCGTGCTCGCCGGAGACCTTCCTGCTCCCTATTAAACCATTCAAAAACAAAGTATACAAGACATAAGACCGAGACCCCGGCAAGAGGAGCTTGCCGGGAAGGCCGTACCAGGCTCAAGACTGCCCCACTAACACGAGACCCTGGCAAGAGGAGCTTGCCAGGAAGATTAGAAGACACGCCTCGGCGCTATATGCGCCCCGGCAAGGGCCCGGGGAGCGGCAAACTCCCGGGCCCGGCAAGATCAAGGCCCCGGCAAGGTGCTTGCCGGGAAGGCTGCGCTGTGTGCCCGCGCTCCAGCTCATCGGCCCACGCGTCGCCCTGGGGCCTATCCAGGGACGCGTGGCGGATGGCTGTGCAGCCTGGGGTACACGGTGGCACTCCACGGTGATGGATCCATCGCCGTGGCAGACGGAGACGCCAGGGCGGGAGCTTTTGGGGTCGACGGCGACGGGCATTAAATGCCCTTGTCCCCCACTGTTAAAGTAGGTATAGACCACTGTTCCGCACTGTGGCTCCACTGTTCCTGCACTATTACAACTACCACCTCTTTTACATTTTTACCCCTTTCTCTTACGTTGACACCTGTCGGTGACCCCTTGCACTATAAAAGGAGGCCCATGCACAACGTGGAGGGGGTTCGGAACCTAGATCACTCTCGCGCTTGGTGTAGCTGCTTCTTGAAGCTCCCGAGCGCTCAAACTCAATACACAACCAAGCAGGAGTAGGGTTTTACGCGTCTACCGCGGCCCGAACCTGGGTAAAACTGCCCGCGTGCTCGCTACGATCTGCTCTTTGTGCTCCCTCCGCCCTCGTACCGCACAGACAAGGGGCTCCGGTCCCATAGGTGTTCGTGGCGGACAGTTTCCCCCGACAGTACCATGCACCCACTATATATCCTTCCTCAAAACAGCCATTATACCTACCTATCATGGCATTTCCATAGCCATTCCGAGATATATTGCCATGCAACTTTCCACCGTTCCGTTCATATGGCACGCTTCATATTGTCATATTGCCATGCATGATCACGAAGTGACATCGTATTTGTGGCAAGGCCACCATGCATAATTTTTCATACATGTCACTCTTGTTTCATTGCACATCCCGGTACACCGCCGGAGGCATTCATATAGAGTCATACTTTGTTGTAGTATCGAGTTGTAATATCGAGTTGTAATGAAAGTGTAATGATCATCATTATTAGAGCATTGTCCCATGGGAGGAGAGGCTAAATCAATAAAGCCCCTCCACACAAAAAGGAAAAAAGGGAAAGGCCAAAGAAAAAAAAGGCCCAAAAAAAGGGACAATTGCTACTATCTTTTTCCACACTTGTGCTTCAAAGTTGCACCATGTTCTTCATTGTAGAGAGTCTCATGCTTAGTCATTTTATATACTAGTGGGAATTTTCGTTATAGAACTTGGCTTGTATATTCCAACGATGGGCTTCCTCAAATGCCCTAGGTCGTCGTGAGCAAGCAAGTTGGATGCACACCCACTAGTTTCTTTTGTTGAGCTTTCATACATATTTAGCTCTAGTGCATCCGTTGCATGGCAATCCCTACTCACTCACATTGACATCTATTGATGGGCATCTCCATAGCCCGTTGATACGCCTAGTTGATGTGAGACTATCTCCCTCCTTTTTGTCTTCTCCACAACCACCTCTCTATTCCACCCATGGTGCTATGTCCATGGATCACGCTCATGTATTGCGTGAAAGTTGAAAGGTTTGAAAGAATAGAGTATGAAAACAAGTGCTTGGCTGAAATCGGGGTTGTGCATGATATAAATATTTTGTGTGATGAAGAGGGAGCATATCCAGACTATATGACTTTGTAGGGATAACTTTCTTTAGCCATAGTATTTTGAGAAGACATGATTGCTTTGTTAGTATGCTTGAAGTATTATTATTTCTTATCTCAATATAGACTTTTATCTTGAATCTTTCAGATCTGAACATTCATGCCATTATTAAGAGAATTACATTGAAAAACTATATTGGTTAGCATTCCACATCAAAAATTCTGTTTTTATCATTTACCTACTCGAGGATGAGCAGGAATTAAGCTTGGGGATGCTTGATACGTCTCCAACGTATCTATAATTTTTGATTGTTCCATGCTATTATTTATGATGTTTTGGATGTTTAATGGGCTTTGTCATACACTTTTATATTATTTTTGGGACTAACCTACTAACCCAAAGGCCCACTCCAGATTGTTGTCTTTTTTGCCTATTTTAGGGTTTTACAGAAAAGGGATATCAAACGGAGTCCAAGCGGAATGAAACCTTCGGGAGAGATATTTTTGGAGAAAATCACGCACGGGAGACTTGAGAACCACGGAGTAGGGGCCACGAGGGTGGGGGCGCGCCCCCTGCCTCGTGGGTCCCTCGTGAGGCCCCCGGTGTCCTCTTTCCTCCTATATAAGCCTACGTACCCCGAAACCATCAGAAGAGGAGATTAAACCCTGGTTCCACTGCCGTAACCTTCTTTTCCCGTGAGATCCCATCTTGGAGCCTGTTCCGGAGCTCCGCCGGAGGGGGATCCATCACGGAGTGCTTCTACATCATCATCATTGCCCTCACCATGGGTTGTGAGTAGTTTACCACAGACCTTCGGGTCCATAGCTAGTATCTAGATGGCTTCTTCTCTCTCTCTGGATCTCAATACAAAGTTCTCCTCGGTCTTCGAGGAGGTCTATTCGATGTAATCTCTTTTTGCGGTGTGTTTGTCGAGATCCGATGAATTGTGAGTTTATGATCAAGGTTCTCTATGAGAAATATTTGGTTCTTTTCTGAACTCTTTATGTGTGCTCATAATATCCTTGCAAGTCTCTTCGAATTATTGGTTTGGTTTTGCCTACTAGATCTATAGTTCTTGCAATGGGAGAAGTGCTTGGCTTTGGGTTCAATCTTGCGGTGTCCTTTCCCAGTGACAGTAGGGTTAGTAAGGCACGTATTGTATTGTTTCCATCGAGGATAAAAAGATGGGGTTTATATCATATTGCTTGAGTTTATCCCTCTACATCATGTCATCTTGCTTAAGGCGTTACTCTGTTCTTATGAACTCAATACACTAGATGGATGCTGGATAGCGGTCGATGTGTGGAGTAATAGTAGTAGATGCAAAATCGTTTCGGTCTACTTGTCTCGGACGTGATGCCTATATACAATGATCATGCCTAGATAGTCTCATAATTATTCGCTTTTCTATCAATTGCTCGACAGCAATTTGTTTACCCGCCATAGAATATCGCTATCATGAGAGAAGGCACTAGAGAACACTATGGCCCCCGGGTCTATTCTCAACATATCAATTTACATCTACTTTACTTTTTCCGCTTTTACTTTCTGTTCTTATAAACAAAAATACCAAAAATATAAACTATCATCTCTATCAGATCTCACTTTTGTAAGTGACCGTAAAGGGATTGACAATCCCTTATCCCGTTGGCTGCGAAGTTCTTATTTGTTTGTGCAGGTGCGAGGGACTCGCGCATGGTCTCCTACTGGATTGATACCTTGGTTCTCAAAAACTGAGGGAAATACTTACGCTACTGTGCTGCATGTCCCTTTCCTCTTCCAGGGAATAAAACGCAAGCTCGAGAAGTAGCATGGCCACATCATCTGGCGCATAGCGAGCTAACTGCGTGAAGTCATCCACGTACTGCCCCACAGTACAGTTCCCTTGGCGCAAGTTGTGAAACTCACAGGTCTTCAGGTTCATGGCTCCAGCTGAAACATGTGCAGAGCGGAAAGCTTGCTGAAACTGATCCCAAGTAACTGTATCGAGTGGTTAGTGGCGGTGTAGTTCTGCCACCAAGCGACTGCTGGTCCCTCAAGCTGATGTGCGGCAAAGCGCACTCTCTCCGCATCTGTGCATCCTGTAGTGGCTAGCTCTCTTCCTATCTTGCGAAGCCAGTCATCTGCAACAATTGGCTCGGTGCTACTAGAGAACACCGACGGATTCAACCTTAAGAAACGGGTCAGGTTGTCATGGGGAGGAGGAGGTTGGTTATTGTTGTTGTTGTTGCCTTGGTTCTGAACAAGTAGTTGCATCAAAGTGTTCTGCTGCTGGATCAAGTGAGTGAGCTCAGGTGGGAACTGGAATCCGGGCTCACGTCTTGGAGGCATCTGATGGGTTAGAGGGATGAGAAATATAATAGAATGAGGTCTAGAGAGAATTCACTACCCATATGCACATGAGACAAACATATTCATAGCATATCACTCAATTCAAACAAGGTCACACAAAATATCCTAAACTACTGATAAAAAGCTCGCGAATGATTCTAACTACTTGGAAGAATACTAATGATTACAGGGTGGTCATCTAATAGCTGTCATCTGAAGATGACTCCATGATATCTGCTCCAGCTTCATCTTCATAGTTGCTTTCATCACTGTTGGTGTCGTCTATCAGGATGTAGTTTTCTGAATGAGTGCCCATCTCTGGTTCTGGCTTCACCACGGGTGCTCCAACCTTCATCTTCAGCTCTTCATTCTGCTCTAGTAGCACATCAATTTCCTCTTCATATCCATCGCGTATTGTCTTGAGTTCCTCTTCTAGCTCAATATTCCGGGTCATCACCATCTTGGTCTCCAGCATGAGTGTGCACATTTGAATCTCATTGCGATGAATGTGTTGGTCCATCTCTTGTATGAACGCTACAATGGACTTGTCTTTCCGGTGCGAATCATCTCCCATTGCTCATCTCGGCGTCCACAAATCTGGTAGATGGTGTCTTCAAGATCCTTGTTCTAGACTTCACAGATACGTCCAAAGGTGATGTGTGCTGCCATACTCTTTCCCAAGCTCCAAGTTGGTGCATCAAAGGCAAGTTCAAGAGGTTCTGTGACTGGTGCAATAGTCCTCCCGGGAACACTAACTTTGATCCTCCAGCACTCCTCTTACGGTAATGTTGTAGTGAAGGTTCCAGTGAAACTTGGTATTCCGATGTGCAGGTACCTCGTGATTTCCTTCAAGTGTCTTCCGAAAGGGGTGTCATCATCAGGCTGAGTAAACTTGTTCCCGGGGTTTGATCTATAGAATATAAATAGAGAAGGATTAGAAATGAGTAGAGAAGAGCATCATGTGGCTTATCCTGGTGGTCGCGTCCTGCAGTCAATGTGTGCTCTGATACCATCTTGTAGCGACCTCGATCCCAATGGATCAGAGTCTCTCTGCTTAAGTGTCATCCCTAGGTCGGTACGCTGACACACACAATACTTGAGGATTCATAATAGAGTTTCAATCACACATTTATTACATCGAGAATCCTCATAAAGAATCTTATTACAAAAATATGGCTGAAAGCCATCTAACAATAAGTAAACTAAACTGAACTGCGGAAGCATCGAAGATAAGTTGAGTCCATCCAACTCCACAACAATCATTGATTGCATGACAATGACCTATCGCACCTTAATCTTCGTTGAAAAACTCTGCAACATGAGACGTTGCAGCCATGTTGGTCAGCACATTAAATATGCTGGCAAGATCACACTGTAGCAATGATAATGAACAAGTATCTACAAATATATGCATATCTGGTTGGTGGAGGCTGTAAGGTTATTTTTTGCATAAAGCTAATTTTTTCCTACAACAAAGGAATATTTTTTTACTACTCAGTTGAATTAATCAATATTGAGAGTGGTTCCTCCATCTCAATCCCAAAACCACAATGTCATTAATAACCCAACAAGTTAATTAATAGAGTGTTGAGACCAGTCCATAATTCAAATACAAGGATACTCAAGATGTCCATAATCGGGGACACGGCTACTCATGAATAGATTGTACACTCTTCAGAGGTTTGCGCACTTTTACCCACAAGACTCGACCGCATCCATGATCGGAAGATCGAGACATTGTCTTTCAGAAGCATTCACACTTTACCCTGGATAGACCAGTACACCTACTTTCCCCTACATCTGCTAGTCCACAACTGAAAGAGTAAACCAATATGTCACCAATTAATACTACCACAAACTTATCCAAGAACTCCATGAACACCTTGTTCATCATACTCATAAAATAGGCAGGGGCATTAGTCAGATCTAATGACATAACTGTGTACTAATAAAGCCCGTACCTTGTGGTGAAAGCTGTCTTAGGTATCTCCTGCTCTTAGATCTTCAACTGATGATATCCAGATCGTAAATTGATCGTAGAGAAAACTTTGGCTCCTTGCAACTAGTCAAACAAATCATTGATCATTGGCAGAGGGTACTTGTTCTCTATCATCCCCTCATTCAATGCAGGATAATCCACGACCATCCTTAATGAACCATACTTCTCGACTACGAGCACTGGGGCTCCCCAAGGTGAAGAACTTGGTCGGATATAACCTTTCTCCATTAACTCCTTGATCTGCTTCTTGATATTTTCCAAATCATTGGCGGGCATCCGGTACTGTCTCTTGGATATTGGTCCGGTGCCTGGTAACAATTCAATCAAGAACTCGATGTCTCGATTCGGTGTCATGCCTGGTAACTCCTCTGGAAATACGTCGGGGTAATATTTCACAACTGGTACTTCCCCCTGAACAACTTTCGAGAGTACATTCACTTGTGTCCTCCGGGGTGTGTGTCTCAATACATAATTGATTATTTTTCCTTCCAGTGTGGTGAGGACAATAGATCTACTAGCGCAATCAATGTTTCCCTCAAACTTGGATAGCCAATCCATACCTATGATTACATCCAAACCATGGGATTCCAAAACGATGAGGTCAGTGGGAAAAACATGTCTCCCAATAGTCAATGGCAGTTGATAACATCCTCGTCTAGCCATGTACTCTGCTCCAGGGGAACTCACTAACGTAGGCGACTTAAGGGCTACGGTTGACAAATTATACTTTTCCACAAAACCTGATATGTATGAATGAGATGCACCAGTGTCAAAACGAACAAGGACGATAAATGCATTAACTAAAAACTTACCAACCACTGCGTCTGGCTGCTCATCAATCTCCTCCACATTGACGTGGTTCACTTGTCCTCTTGTGAATGGGTTGGGATTCTTTCCTGAGCTTCCATTGCCATTTCCATTCTTGGCTTCAGGGCACTCTGTGGCATAATGTCCAGTCTTCCCGCACATGAAAGAAGTAATGTGACTTAGATCCTTCTTGGCGGGTGTTGATGGAGTGGAACGGTTCGGATTGTTGTTTCCTCCATTCCCATTGCCATTCCTGGGGCCACTATGGTTGTTTGAACTTCCACCATTGTGAGAATGGCCTCCATGGGTGGGATGGTTATGTCCTCCTGAGTATGGGGAATAGCGGGGCTTCTGCTGAGCTCCAGAGTTATACTTTCCTTGTCCATAATTCCTCTTGCGGCTCTCTATCTGCTGCTATTTTCCTTCAAGCATGATGGCTTTGTCTACCAGCTCCTGGTAGTTGTTGTAGGTTGCTACCATCAGCTGCATACTCAACTCATCATCGAGTCCCTCAAGAAATGTCTCGTGCTTCGCGGTGTTAGTGGACACATCACCTGGCGCATAGCGAGCTTACTGCCTGAAGTCATCCACATACTGCCCCACAATACGGTTCCCTTGGCGCAAGTTGTGAAACTCAAGCTTCTTCAGGTTCATGGCTCCAGCTGAAACATGTTCAGTGCGGAAGGCTTGCTGATACTGATCCCAAGTAACTGTAGCGAGTGGATAAGTGGAGGTGTAATTCTCCCACCAAGAGGTTGCTGGTCCCTCAAGCTGATGTGCAGCAAAGCGCACTTTGTCTGCATCTATGCATCCTGCAGTGGCTAGCTCTCTTCCATCTCGCGGAGCCAGTCATCTACAACAATTGGCTTGGTGCTACTAGAGAACACCGACGGATTCAACCTTAAGAAACGGGTCGGGTTGTCGTGGTGAGGAGGAGGTGGGTTGTTGTTGTTGTTGCCTTGGTTCTGAACAAGTAGTTGCATCAAAGTGTTCTGCTGCTGGATCAACTGAGTGAGCTCAGGTGGGAACTGGAATCCGGGCTCACGTCTCAGAGGTATCTGATGGGTTAGAGGGATGAGAAATAGAATAGAATGAGGTCTAGAGAGAATTCACTACCCATATGCACATTAGACAAACATATTCATATCATATCTCTCAATTCAAACAAGGTCACACAAAAGATCCTAAACTACTGATACAAAGCTCGTGAACGATTCTAACTATTTGGAAGAATACTAATGATTACAGGGTGGTCATCTAATAGCTGTCATCGGAAGATGACTCCATGATATCAGCTCCAGCTTCATCTTCATAGTCGCTTTCATCACTGTTGGTGTCGTCTATCGGGATGTAGTTTTCCGAATGAGTGCCCATCGCTGGTTCTGGCTTCACCACGGATGCTCCAACCTTCATCTTCAGCTCTTCATTCTGCTCCAGTAGTGCTACTTCTCGAGCTTGCGTTGTATTCCCTCGAAGAGGAAAGGGTGATGCAGCACAGTAGCGTAAGTATTTCCCTCAGTTTTTGAGAACCAATGTATCAATCCAGTAGGAGACCACGCGTGAGTCCCTCGTACCTGCACAAACAAATAAGAAACTTGTAGCCAACGCGATAAAAGGGGTTGTCAATGCCTTCTCGGTCACTTACAAAAGTGAGATCTGATAGATATGATAAGATAATATTTTTGGTATTTTTTGTATAGAGATTGGAAGGTAAATAATGCAAAGTAGATTTAATAGTTGATGGAAGATTAATATGATGAGAATAGACCCGGGGGCCATAGGTTTCACTAGTGGCTTCTCTCATGATAGAAGATTCTTACGGTGGGTGAACAAATTACTGTCGAGCAATTGATAGAAAAGCACATAGTTATGAGAATATCTAGGCATGATCATTATATATAGGCATCACGTCCGTGACAAGTAGATAACGATTCTGCATCTACTACTATTACTCCACACATCGACCGCTATCCAGCATGCATCTAGAGTATTAAGTTCATAAGAACAAAGTAACGCCTTAAGCAAGATTACATGATGTAGAGGGATAAACTCAAGCAATATGATATAAACGCCATCTTTTTATCCTCGATGGCAATAGTACAATACGTGCCTTGCTGCCCCTGCTGTCACTTGGAAAGGACACCACTAGATTGAATCCAAAGCCAATCACTTCTCCCGTTGCAAGAACTACAGATGTAGTAGGCCAAACTAAGCCAATAATTCGAAGAGACTTGCAAAGAAAAGAATCCAATATTTTTCATAGATAATCTTGATCATAAACCCACATTTCATCGGATCTCGACAAACACACCGCAAAAAGATTACATCGAATAGATCTCCTCGAAGATCAAGGAGAACTTTGTATTGAGATCCAAAGAGAGAGAAGAAGCCATCTAGCTAATAACTATGGACCTGAAGGTCTGTGGTAAACTACTCACAACTCATCGGAGGGGCTATGGTGTTGATGTAGAAGCCCTCCGTGATCGACGCCCCCTCCGGTGGAGCTCCGGAACAGGCCCCAAGATGGGATCTCACGAGAACAGAAGGTTACGGTGGTGGAAATAGGGTTTCGTGGTGCTCATCGATAATTTTAGGGTACGTAGGTATATATAGCAGGAAGAGGGACATCAGGGAAGCAATAGGGGGTCACGAGGGTGGGGGCGTGCGTACCCCCCTGGACGCGCCCCCTGCCCTCGTGGCCACCTCTCTCGCTTCCTAGCATGTACTCGAAGTCTTATGTGTTGATATTGTTCCAAAAATAACTCTCCCGCAGGGTTCATTCCGTTTGGACTCCGTTTGATATTCCTTTTCTGCGGAACACTGAAATAGGTAAAAACATCAATTTGCAATGGGCCTTGGGTTAGTAGGTTAGTCCCAAAAATAATATAAAAGTGTATAATAAAGCCCATTAAACATCCAAAACAGAATATATAATAGCATGGAACAATAAAAAATTATAGATACGTTGGAGACTTATCAAGCATCCCCAAGCTTAATTCCTGCTCGTCCACGAGTAGGTAAATGATAAAAACAGAATTTTTGATGTGGAATGCTAACCAACATAATTCTCAATGTAATTTCTTTATTGTGGCATGAATGTTCAGATACGAAAGATTCAAGACAAAAGGCTATATTGACATAAGAATAGTAATACTTCAAGCATACTAACAAAGCAATCATGTCTTCTCAAAATAACATGGCCAAAGAAAGTCCATCCCTACAAAATAATATAGTTTGGCTATGCTCCATCTTCATCACACAAAATACTCAAATCATTCACAACCATGGTTTCAGCCAAGCAATTGTTTCATACTTTAATTTTTCAAACTTTTTCAACTTTCACGCAATACATGAGCGTGAGCCATGGATATAACACTATAAGTGGAATAGAGTGGTGGTTGTGGAGAAGACAAAAAAGGAAGATGATCTCACATCAACTAGGCGTATCAACGGGCTATGGAGATGCCCATCAATAGATATCAATGTGAGTGAGTAGGGATTGCTATGCAACAGATGCACTAGACCTATAAATGTATGAAAGCTCAACAAAAAAAACTAAGTGGGTGTGCATCCAACTTACTTGCTCACAATGACCTAGGGCATTTGAGGATGCCCATCGTTGGAATATACAAGCCAAGTTCTATAATGAAAATTCCCACTAGTATATGAAAGTGACAAAATAAGAGACTCTCTATCATGAAGATCATGGTGCTACTTTGAAGCACAAGTGTGGAAAAACATAGTAGCATTGTCCCTATTTTTTCTTTTTTTTCTTTTGGACCTTTCTTTTTTTCTTTGGCCTTTCCCCTTTTTTTCCTTTTTTGGGACAATGCTCTAATAATGACGATCATAACACTTATATTGATTTACAACTCGATACTAGAACAAAGTATGACTCTATATGAATGCCTCCAGCGGTGTACCGGGATGTGCAATGAATCAAGAGTGACATGTATGAAAGATTATGAATGGTGGCCTAGCCACCAATACGATGTCAACTACATGATTATGCATGGCAATATGACAATGATGAACCGTGTCATAATAAATGGACGGTGGAAAGTTGCATGTCAATATATCCCGGAATGGCTATGGAAATGCCATTATAGGTAGGTATGGTGGCTGTTTTGAGGAAGGTATATGGTGGGTGTATGGTACCGGCGAAAGTTGCGCGGCATAAGAGAGGCTAGCAATGCTGGAAGGGTGAGAGTGCGTATAATCCATGGACTCAACATTAGTCATAAATAACTCACATACTTATTGCAAAAATCTACAAGTCATCAAAACAAAGTACTACACGCATGCTCCTAGGGGAAGGGTTGGTAGGAGTTAACCATCGCGCGATCCCGACCTCCACACAAAGGATGACACTCAATGAAATACTAAATGCTTCAAATTTGTCACACAACGGTTACCATACGTGCATTATACGGGACTTGCAAACCTCCACACAAGTATTTGTAAAATTCACAACTACTCTACTAGCATGACTCTAATATCACCATCCTCATACCTCAAAACAATCATCAAGTATCAAACTTCTCATAGTATTCAATTCACTTTTATGAAAGTTTTTACTATACCCATCTTGGATGCCTATCATATTAGGACTAGTTTTATAACCAAAGCACATTACCATGCTGTTCTAAGAGACTCTCAAAAAGATATAGGTGCAGCGTGAGAGATCAATAATTTCTACGAAATAAAACCACCACCGTGCTCTAAAAGATATAAGTGAAGCACTAAAGCAAAACTATGTAGCTCAAAAGATATAAGTGAAGCACATAGAGTATTCTAATAAATTCCGATTCATGTGTATCTCCATCAAAAGGTGTGTCCATCAAGGATGATTGTGGTAAACTAAAAAGCAAAGGCTCAAATCCTACATGATGCTCCAAGAAAAACATGTATCATGTGGTGAATAAAAATATAGTCTCAAGTAAAGTTACCGATAGACGAAGACGAAAGAGGGGATGCCTTCCCAGGGCATCCCCAAGCTTAGGCTTTTGGTTGTCCTTGAATTTTACCTTGGGGTGCCTTGGGCATCCCCAAGCTTAGGCTCTTGCCACTCTTTGTTCCATAGTCCATCAAATCCTTACTCAAAACTTGAAAACTTCACAACACAAAACTTAGCCAAAAATCTCGTGAGCTCCGTTCGTTTAAGAAAACAAACCACTACTCAAAGGTAATGTAATTAACTCATTATTTGTTTATATTGGTGTTAAACCTACTATATTCCAACTTCTCTATGATTCATACCCGTCGATACTACTCATAGATTCATCAAAATATGCAAACAACACACGAAAAACAGAATCTGTCAAAAACAGAACAGTCTGTAGCAATCTGTAACTTTCGAATACTTCTGTAACTCTAAAAAAATGAAATAAATTGGTGGACGTGAGGAATTTTTCTATTCATAATCTGCAAAAATAATCAACTAAAAAGCACTCTCTAGTAAAAAATGGTAGCTAATATCGTGAGCGCTAAAGATTCTGTTTTCTACAGCATGATCTCGTAAACTTCACACAAGTCTTCCCAAAGGTTCTACTTGGCACAAACACTAATTAAAACACAAAACCACATCTAAACAGAAGCTAGATGCAATATTTATTCCTAAATAGAAGAAAAAACAAATAAAATAAAATTGGGTTGCCTCCCAACAAGTGCTATCTTTTAATGCCCCTAGCTAGGCACGATACAAGAATAGATCTAGGTATTGCCATCTTTGGTAGGCAATCCATAAGTGGCTCTCATAATAGATTCATAAGGTAACTTGATTTTCTTCCTAGGAAAGTGTTCCATGCCTTTCCTTAACAGAAATTGGAATCTAATATTTCCTTCCTTCATATCAATAATTGCACCAATAGTTCTAAGGAAAGGTCTACCAAGGATAATAGGACATGTAGTATTGCAATCTATATCAAGAACGATGAAATCTACGGGCACATAATCCCTATTTTCAACAATAAGAACATCATTAATCCTTCCCATAGGTTTCTTAATGGCAGAATCCGCAAGATGCGAATTTAAAGAACAATCATCAAGTTCATGGAAACCTAACATATCACACAAAGCCTTTGGAATTGTGGAAATACGTGCACCCAAATCACACAAAGCAAAGCATTCATGATCTTTAATCTTAATTTTAATAGTAGGTTCCCACTCATCATAAAGCTTTCTAGGGATAGAAACTTCTAATTCAAGTTTTTCTTCATAATATTGCATTAAAGCATCAACTATGTGTTTGGTAAAAGCTTTATTTTGACTATAAGCATGTGGAGAATTTAGCACGGATTGCAACAATGAAATACAATCTATTAAAGAGCAATTATCATAATTAAATCCCTTGAAATCCAAGATAGTGTGTTTATTGCTATGTAAAGTTTTGACCTCTTCAATCCCATTTTTAACACTTCTAGCATCAAGATCTAAAAACTCTGAATCATTGAGATGCCTTTTAACTAAAGTAGACTCATCTCGAGTCCCATCTTTATCAAGATTCGTACTAGAAAACAAGGATTTAATAGGAGACACATCAATTACTTTTAGATCTTCATCTTTATTATCATGAAAACTAGAAGAACACGCTTTCATAAAGCAATCTCTTTTAGCACGCATCCTAGCGGTCCTTTCTTTGCATTCGTCAATGGAAATTCTCTTGGCCTTGAGAGACTCATTGATATCATGCTGAGGTGGAATAGATCTAAGTTTCAAAGAATCAACATCAAGAGAAATTCTATCCACGTTCCTAGCCAACTAATCAATCTTAAGCATCTTTGTAGCGACCAGACCTCAAACAGTCTGATCTCCATGCATCAGTGTCATCCCTGGATCAGTAATGCTGACACGCATGGTACTCGAAGGATTTATAACAGAGTAGAAATCACACACTTATTACATCGATAGTCCAACGATGAATTTATTGCATAAATCATGGCTGAAGGCCATCTAACACGATAACAGCGGAAGGCTTGGAAGATAAGTGAGTCCATCAACTCCAGCGGCATCACTGAGTATAGAACCACGACCTAAAAGGGTATCTTACTCGTCGTCTAAAAAGTCTGCAACATGAAACGTTGCAGCCCGAAAAACGGGTCAGCACATGGAATATGCTGGCAAGGTAACACAAGAGATGCAATGAAAGTAAAGATATACTATATGCAATATGGCTGGTGGAAAGCTCTATGGTTAAGTTATTGCGTAAAGCCAATTTTTCCCTACTTCAAAGGAATGTATTTTAATTAACTATCATGGTAGTTGAAACATCGTTGTGAAGATAGACATCCTCTCAACCCCAATTAAAAGTAATCATTAAACCCAACAAAATTAAATTAGAGTAACATGTTGAGATGCACATGATAATCCAAATACCAGATACTCAAGATGTCCATAACCGGGGACACAGCTAATCATGATCAGTTTGTACACTCTGCAGAGGTTTGTGCACTTTCCCCACAAGACTCGATCGCCTCCGTTTGATTTCTCGCACTGCATGGTGTTTGAGAAACGGATGACCGAGACACAGTCTTTCCGAAGAGGTCCCCTTAACCAGATAGATAGGCCAGTACACCTACAAAACCCAACTACATCTGCTAGCCCATCATGGAAAGGTTTCCCACAACTTACTCAACTATGCCAGAGCCCATATTGGCATGTGGCTGCACACGGAAGTTTCTAGCATGAAAAATCTCATGATCCCTTTGAGCCTGGGTGGCGGTCCAAAAGAAAAACAGGCAATTCTGGAATACCCAGATGCCTCAGTCCACCCAGATGTGTATTGAAGTTGCCACCTTAAGTTGAACCATTAATTAACAACTCACATCTGTCATGGATTTCACTCAAACCCAAACCACGTCTACGAGCATAGCATGTCCTAACAGCAAACGTAGAGTAACTCCCAGGGGTTTGAATGTAATGCAGGTAATAGGTACTACCTCAATCTACTTCCCAATCCCACAAGTTAATTGATCCTATTCATGCAATGTGTGAGGGGTTTGACTAATGCAATGAAAACTGGGTAATTGGAAAGCATGATCAAAGTGTTACTTGCCTTGCTGATGATCCGCAAAACCTAGAGACTCAAAGTAGCAAGCGGCGCACTCCGGGTACTCTATCGCAATCAAACAACAAGCATACAATAAGTACTTAACTAATGCACGGGTAAAACTCAAATAAGAGATCTAAACAGAAGGTTCAACTTAAGAACTCCGGTTTGCAAAAAGAATCAACTCGAAAGAAGCAACGAAACTCAAACTGCAAAAGAAACGAGCTCCGAATTACTAGTTGGCCTAAAGTCAAGTTGGTTAAACATAAAGAGGGCTTCGAGACAAAGATCTGGGATTTTGAATCACCTGATTCCGACTCTCGAGCGAAAAGAAAAACGAAAAACAAGATCAGGGCAGAAATCACGATCGGAAAATCGCGGATAAAATACCCCGAAAAAGAAAAAACGACGAACAGGCTAACGAATGAACGTTCGATGTCTGCGGTTATCTAACGAAAGCCGTTCGTTAAAACAAACGTATGGACGAACATCCTCTATTTAACTAAACCGACGAAAAATCGATCTAAACCGAAAAAACAGATCTAGGGTTCTTTTTTAAAAAAACCGATTGGATCTAAAAAAACCAATGCGGCATCTACCTCAACTCCGGCGGGGCGGCAGCGTCAGGCGGGGGGGGCGGGTTCCGGCGGGCTAGCAGGCGGGGCGGCGGCGTTCGGCGGCGGCGGCGGCTTCCGGCGGCGCGGCGGTGGGGTCCGGCGGTGGGCGGCGCGGGCGGCGACGGGCGGCGCGGCGCGGGAGGCGGCGGCGGCTTCGGGCTAGGGTTAGGGCGACGGGGCGAAACGGGCCAGCCTGGGCAGCTTATAAAGCCCAGAGTCCTGGTCCTTTACTAGTCCTAGTCGGTTTCCGTTTTTTTTAAATAGATTCCCGACGCAATAAAACTAACGAAATAAATATCAAACAGACTCCAAAATTCCCGAAATAAATTTTCACCGTCCTCTAATAATATTTAGGACAAAGTGAACATTTTTCCCGGACCTAAATGTAATTTTGAAAAACGCGTATTTTTCCTATGCAAATAAATCGGAAAATAAATCCAGAAAATACCAAAAGTGATTTTAATATTTTTCCTCCAATATTTCTATTATTTTGGAGAAGTCATATTATCTCCGCTCATTTATTTTTATTTAGAAATATTTCTAGGAGAGAAAAATAATTAGAATCACACTGTCCTCGTACCGGTATTCGAGCGAGCTCAAATACGAAAACGGTAAAATCCTCAACTCTCTTGAGGTCCTTGAGTTGCTTAGAATTTCGAGGAACTCCACGAACAAAATTCAAAAATTTGCAAATGCAATTATGATCTATGTATAACATTCCAAATTGAAAATTTGGGATGTTACAAACCTACCCCCTTAGAATGAATCTCGCCCTCAAGATTCGGCTTGGCTAGAGAACAGGTGTGGGTGGTCCTTGCGTAGATCATCTTCTCGTTCCCAGGTGGCTTCTTCCTCGGTGTGGTGACTCCACTGAACTTTGCAAAACTAGATAACCTTGCTACGGGTAACTCTACTCGAAAATTCGAGAATCTTAACGGGTTTCTCCTCGTAGGTCAGGTCACTGTCCAACTGAATTGCTTCCAGGGGTACTGTGTCTCTAAGTGGTATATCGGCCATCTCCGCGTGGCACTTCTTCAGTTGCGAAACGTGAAACACGTCGTGCACTCCTGACAATCCTTCGGGCAACTCCAACTTATAGGCAACCTCTCCCATGCGTTCCAAAACACGGTAAGGTCCAACAAATCTCGGGGCTAACTTCCCTTTAACTCCGAAACGTTTAACTCCTCGCAGAGGCGATACCCTCAAGTACGCTCTGTCTCCGATCTCATAGTCTATCTCCTTACGCTTCGAGTCGGTGTAACTCTTCTGCCTGGACTGAGCTACCTTCAGTCTATCTCGGATTAACTTTACTTTCTCCTCAGACTCTTTGATTAAGTCTGGCCCGAACAACTGTCGGTCTCCAACTTCATCCCACGACAATGGTGTTCGGCATCTCCTTCCA
Source organism: Secale cereale (assembly GCA_902687465.1). Lineage (NCBI taxonomy): Eukaryota > Viridiplantae > Streptophyta > Magnoliopsida > Poales > Poaceae > Secale > Secale cereale. The sequence continues at coordinate 555,345,083 of LR738712.1, forward strand.
TATAATGCCTCGAACAGCGCCATCTTCAAACTGGCCTGGTAGCTATTGTTGTATGAGAACTCCGCGTAAGGCAAGTTGTCATCCCAACTAGATCCATAATCTAATGCACAGGCTCTCAACATATCCTCTAGAATCTGGTTCACTCTCTCCGTCTCTCCATCGGTCTGAGGGTGAAATGCTGTGCTAAACTCTAGCCTGGTTCCCAAAGTTTCATGTAACTGATTCCAGAACTTTGAGTTAAATTGAGTTCCTCTATCAGATACAATACTCCTCGGTACTCCATGCAGACATACAATTCCGGTCATGTATATCTTAGCCAACTTTGCACTGGTATATGTGGTTTTCACCGGGATAAAGTGGGCTACCTTCGTCAATCGGTCTACTACTATCCAGATTGAATCATACCCTGCCTTGGTCCTGGGCAATCCGGTGATAAAATCCATACCAAGCTTCTCCCACTTCCATTCGGGAATTGGCATAGGTTGTAATAATCCTGTTGGCTTCTGATGTTCTGCCTTTATTCTTTGGCATACATCGCAAACTGCTACATACTCCGCAATATCCTTCTTCATACCGGTCCACCAGAAAGTATCCTTTAAATCCAAATACATCTTAGTATTTCCTGGGTGAATCGAGTATGGCGAATCATGGGCCTCCTGTAAAATCAACTTCCTAATCTCCGGGTCATTGGGCACATAGATTCGATCCTCAAACAACAAGGTGTCGTGCTCATCCTCACGAAAACCATTAGCCTTTCCTTCGCTCATCCTCTCCTTTATAGCGACAATCTCCTTGTCTGCTTTCTGAGCTTCTCTGATTTTATCCATCAAGGTAGACTGGATTTCTAGTGTTGCTACATAGCCTCTCGGAACTATCTCCAAACTTAGTCCTCGTAGGTCCTCGGCTAGCTCCTTTGGAAACTCTTCCATCATTAGGGTATTGACATGGCTCTTACGGCTTAGCGCATCCGCTACTACGTTAGCCTTTCCGGGATGGTAATGCAATCTCATGTCATAATTCTTAATGAGTTCCAGCCATCTCCTTTGCTTAAGATTCAACTCCTTCTGAGTGAATATGTACTTCAAACTCTTATGGTCCGTATATACATCACAATGGTTTCCTATGAGGAAATGTCTCCATGTCTTCAACGCATGCACTACGACTGCTAACTCCAAATCGTGGGTGACATAGTTCATCTCATGAGGTTTTAGTTGTCGTGAAGCATACGAAACAACTCTTCCTTCCTGCATAAGAACTGCTCCAAGTCCTCGACGTGAAGCGTCACAGTACACCTCATAATCCTTATGTTGATCTGGCAGAATCAACACAGAGGATGATACCAACCTTTTCTTCAACTCCTGGAAACTAGTCTCACATTCTTCGGTCCAACTGAACTTGGTTTCCTTCTTCAACAACTCCGTCATTGGCTTTGCAATCTTCGAGAAATTCTCGATAAATCTCCGGTAGTATCCTGCGAGTCCAAGAAAACTCCGGATCTCTCCAACGGTCGTCGGTGCTTCCCAATTGGTCACAGTCTCCACCTTGGCGGGGTCTACTGCTATTCCTTCTCCGGATATAACATGTCCGATGAATCTGACTTCCTTCAACCAAAACTCACATTTGCTAAACTTGGCATACAACTGGTGCTCTCTGAGCTTCTCCAATACTAAACGCAAATGCTCTTCATGCTCCTCTTCATCCTTCGAGAAGATCAAAATATCATCTATGAACACTACGACGAACTTATCCAAATACTCCATAAACACTTTGTTCATCAGGTTCATAAAGTAGGCCGGTGCGTTTGTTAGACCAAACGACATAACGGTGTACTCATACAACCCATACCTAGTGGTAAAGGCCATCTTAGGGATATCTTGCTCTCGAATCTTCAATTGATGGTACCCTGATCGCAGATCGATCTTAGAAAAGACCTTAGCTCCTTGCAATCTATCGAACAGATCATTGATCATTGGGAGTGGGTACTTGTTCTTGATCGTTACTTCATTCAATCCTTGGTAATCAACAACCATTCTTAACGATCCATCCTTCTTCTCCACTAGAAGTACTGGCGAACCCCAAGGCGAAGAACTTGGGCGTATAAATCCTTTATCCAGTAACTCCTTAATCTGCTTCTTAATTTCCTCCAAATCCTTTGCGGGCATCCTATATGGTCTCTTAGAAATTGGCCCGGTGCCTGGCAAAAGTTCAATCAAAAACTCTATATCTCTATCCGGTGGCATGCCAGGTAACTCCTTTGGAAACACATCCGGATAATACTTCACTACTGGCACTTCCTCCTGAACAACTCCCGTGAGAGAATGTACTTGAGTCCTTGTAGGCGAATGCCTAGATACATACTTAATCCTTTTTCCCTCCGGGGTGGTGAGCAAAATAGACCTACTGGCACAGTCAATGTTACCTCCATACTGCGATAGCCAATCCATACCTAATATCACATCCAATCCTTGTGACTCCAGAACTATTAGGTCAGAGGGAAAAGTGTGGCGTCCTATGGTCAATGGCGTCTAAAAACACCCTTGGTGTGCCATATAATCTGCTCCAGGTGAACTTACTAACGTGGGGGTCTTTAGAACTCGGGTGGACATCCTATGTTTATTCACGAATCGCCTTGAAATATATGAATGCGATGCACCAGTATCGAAAAGAACTATTGCGGTAAATGTTTTAACCAAAAACTTACCGACAACAACATCTGGTTGCTCTTCTACCTCCTCCACGGTCACGTGGTTCACTTGTCCTTTGTTGAACGGGTTGGGCTTCTTCCCGACGCTTCCATTGCCGTTCCCATTCTTAACTTCCGGGCATTCATTAGCATAATGTCCAGTCTTCCCGCACTTGTAACAAGTGACATGGCTAAAATCCCTCTTGGTGGGTGTGGACGGTGCAGGGCGGTTCTGGTTTCCATTGGCTCCATTCCCACTCCCATTACCATTGCCATTCTTGGTGCCATTGTGGTTGTGTGAGCTACTTCCTCCATGGGTATGCTGAAACTGTCCTACTGCTTTAGGGGTAAAGCGAGGCTTCTGCTGAGTTCCAGAATTATACTTCCCTTGCCCATACTTCCTCTTGCGACTCTCAATCTGCTGATGCTTCCTTTCAATCATCAGGGCTCGGTCAACCAACTCCTGATAGTTATTGAAAGTTCCCACCATCAGCTGTACACTCATCTCATCATTCAGCCCTTCCATAAATCTCTCCTGCTTCTTGGCATCTCTAGCCACATCATCTGGGGCATAACGAGATAGGGTACTAAACTCATCCACGTACTGGGCTACTGTACGATTCCCTTGGCGCAAGTTGTGAAACTCCTGCTTCTTCATACTCATGGCTCCAGTCGAGACATGGGCAGTACGAAAAGCTTGCTGAAACTGATCCCAAGTCACATTGGCTATGGGGTAAGTGGCTGTGTAGTTCTCCTACCATGCTGCGGCTGGTCCAGACAACTGGTGTGCGGCAAATCGCACCTTCTCCGCATCCGAGCAATTGGCGGTGGTCAAATCCCTTCCAATCTTGCGTAGCCAGTCATCAGCCACAATTGGTTCGAAGCTGCTGGCAAACATAGGTGGTTGCAACCTTAAGAAACGTGTCAGGTTGTCCATAGGTGGTGGTGGTGGAGGGTTGTTGTTGTTGTTGTTGTTCTGAGTGTTCTGGACAAGAAGTTGCATTAGGGTGTTCTGCTGCTGGATCAACTGAGTGAGCTCAGGGGGAAACTCGAATTCACGTCTTGGAGGCATCTGATGGGTGTAGAGGGAAGAGATTAGAATAGAATAGAGGTCTAAGGGAAAATCACTACCCATATGCACATGAGACAATCACTCAATCATATCACACCAATCAATTTCAAACAAGGTCTTACAAATCTAACGATCGTTTACAAAAGTGATCTAAATCTAATACTTGGTGGTAAACTACTAGTCATAGGGTGGTCATCTAGAAATATTGGTCGGCAGAGGATTTCATAATATCTGCCCCAGCTTCATCTTCATAGTCTTCATCCTTACTATCCTCAGCTTCCGAATCCATGTCATCTATGATGATATAATCTTCCGGCGGTATCTCCTTGGGTTCTTCTTCCTCGTCTTCTTCTCCCATGAGTATCCCTAACTTCCGGGTCAAATCATCATTCTTCTCCACAAGTATCTTCATCTCCTCCTCATAACCGTCGCGTGTAGACTTGAGTTCTTCTTCTAGCTCCAAATTCCTATTTAGGGCCTTCTTCAAATCTATCATCCCAGCACACATCTGGTGCTCCTGGCGACGAATGTGGTGGTTCAACTCCTGGATGAATGCTGCTATGGATATACCCTTCCTAGTACTGATCATATCCCAGTTCTCATCTCGGCGTCCACAAATCTGGTAGATAGTGTCCTTTAGCTCTTGTTTGTAGACTTCTCCAATCCTTCCCATAGCAATGTGGGCTGCCATACTCCTTCCTAGGCTCCATGTAGGTGCATTAAAGGAAAATGCTATGAGTGGGGTGACGGGTGCATACGTCCTTCCTGGAACTTGGGCTTGAATCAACCAGCGCTCCTCCTCAGGTAGAGTGGCATTGTAGGTTCCAGTGAAACTTGGTAATCCAATGTGTAGATATCTGGTGACCTCCTTCAGGTGTCGTCCAAAAGGTGTATCATCATCCGGTTGCATGAACTTGTGTTTTGCTTCCACCATCCTAAAGAATAGAAAAGATAAGGAGTCGGAAGAGAAAGAGTGGAATGTGTTCTAGGGCTTGTCTTAGTGGTCGTGTCCTACAGTCAGCGTGTGCTCTGATACCATCTTTGTAGCGACCAGACCTCAAATAGTCTGATCTCCATGCATCAGTGTCATCCCTGGATCAGTAATGCTGACACGCATGGTACTCGAAGGATTTATAACAGAGTAGCAATCACACACTTATTACATCGATAGTCCAACGATGAATTTATTACATAAATCATGGCTGAAAGCCATCTAACACGATAACAGCGGAAGGCTTGGAAGATAAGTGAGTCCATCAACTCCAGCGGCATCATTGAGTATAGAACCACGACCTAAAAGGGCATCTTACTCGTCGTCTGAAAAGTCTGCAACATGAAACATTGCAGCCTGAAAAACAGGTCAGCACATGGAGTATGCTGGCAAGGTAACACAAGAGATGCAATGAAAGTAAAGCTATACTATATGCAATATGGCTGGTGGAAAGCTCTATGGTTAAGTTTTTGCGTAAAGCCAATTTTTCCCTACTTCAAAGGAATGTATTTTAATTAACTATCATGGTAGTTGAAACATCGTTGAGAAGATAGACATCCTCTCAACCCCAATTAAAAGTAATCATTAAACCCAACAAAATTAAATTAGAGTAACATGTTGAGATGCACATGATAATCCAAATACCAGATACTCAAGATGTCCATAACCGGGGACACGGCTAATCATGATCAGTTTGTACACTCTGCAGAGGTTTGTGCACTTTCCCCACAAGACTCGATCGCCTCCGTTTGATTTCTCGCACTGCATGGTGTTTGAGAAACGGATGACCGAGACACAGTCTTTCCGAAGAGGTCCCCTTAACCAGATAGATAGGCCGGTACACCTACAAAACCCAACTACATCTGTTATCCCATCATGGAAAGGTTTCCCACAACTTACTCAACTATGCCAGAGCCCATATTGGCATGTGGCTGCACACGGAAGTTTCTAGCATGAAAAATCTCATGATCCCTTTGAGCCTGGGCGGCGGTCCAAAAGAAAAACAGGCAATTCTGGAATACCCAGATGCCTCAATCCACCTAGATGTGTATTAAAGTTGCCACCTTAAGTTGAAGCATTAATTAACAACTCATATCTGTCATGGATTTCACTCAAACCCAAACCACGTCTACGAGCATAGCATGTCCTAACAGCAAACGTAGAGTAACTCCCAGGGGTTTGAATGTAATGCAGGTAATAGGTACTACCTCAATCTACTTCCCAATCCCACAAGTTAATTGATCCTATTCATGCAATGTGTGAGGGGTTTGACTAATGCAATGAAAACTGGGTAATTGGAAAGCATGATCAAAGTGTTACTTGCCTTGCTGATGATCCGCAAAACCTAGAGACTCAAAGTAGCAAGCGGCGCACTCCGGGTACTCTATCGCAATCAAACAACAAGCATACAATAAGTACTTAACTAATGCACGGGTAAAACTCAAATAAGAGATCTAACCAGAAGGTTCAACTTAAGAACTCCGGTTTGCAAAAAGAATCAACTCGAAAGAAGCAACGAAACTCAAACTGCAAAAGAAACGAGCTCCGAATTACTAGTTGGCCTAAAGTCAAATTTTACAGTAGCCAAAACTTTGTTCAAGTTGGTTAAATGTAAAGAGGGCTTCGAGACGAAGATCTGGGATTTTGAATCACCTGATTCCGACTCTCGAGCGAAAAGAAAAACGAAAAACAAGATCAGGGCAGAAATCGCGATCGGAAAATCGCGGACAAAATACCCCGAAAAAGAAAAACGACAAACAGGTTAACGAACGAACGTTCGCTGTCTGCGGTTATCTAACGAAAACCGTTCGTTAAAACGAACGTACGGACGAACGTCCTCTATTTAACTAAACCGACGAAAAACCGATAAAACAGATATAGGGTTCTTTTTTTAAACCGATGCGGCATCTACCTCAACTCCGGCGGGGCGGCGGTGTTAGGCGGGGCGGCGGGTTCCGGCGGGCTGGCGGGCGGGGCGGCGGCGTTCGGCGGCGGCGGCGGCTTCCGGCGGCGGGCGGCGACGGGCGGCGCGGCGCGGGCGGCGAGCGGCGGCGGGAGGCGGCGGCGGCTTCGGGCTAGGGTTAGGGCGACGGGGCGAAACGGGCCGGCCTGGGCAGCTTATAATGCCAAGAGCCCTGGTCCTTTACTAGTCCTAGTCGGTTTTCGTTTTTTTTAAATAGATTCCCGACACAATAAAACTAATGAAATAAATATCAAACGGACTCCAAAATTCCCGAAATAAATTTTCGCCGTCCTCTAATAATATTTTGGACAAAGTGAACATTTGTCCCGGACCTAAATGCAATTTTGAAAAACGCTTATTTTTCCTATGCAAATAAATCCGAAAATAAATCCGGAAAATACCAAAAGTGATTTTAATATTTTTCCTCCAATATTTCTATTATTTTGGAGAAGTCATATTATCTCCGCTCATTTATTTTTATTTATAAATATTTTTAGGAGAGAAAAATAATTAGAATCACACTGTCCTAGTACCAGTATTCGAGGGAGCTCAAATACGAAAACGGTAAAATCCTCAACTCTCTCCGTAGGTCATTAAGTTGCTTAGAATTTCGAGGAACTCCACCAACAAAATGCAAAAAATTGCAAATGCTATTATGATCTATGTATAACATTCCAAATTGAAAATTTGGGATGTTACAATTTTTCTTCAAGCAAAGCATTGAAATTCTTTTGTTAATTCATAAACTCTTTAACACTAGTCTCAAAATCAGAGGGCACCTTACTAAAATTTCCATAAGATTTGTTGTAGGAACTACCATAATTATTAGAGGAATTACTAGGGAAAGGCCTAGAATTAAAGTTTTCCTCTATAAGCATTTTCACCAAAATTATTCCTACCAACAAAATTCACATCCAAAGATTTATTATTATTCTCAATCAACATGGACATGGGCATATCATTAGGATCAGAAGAAGCACTCTTGGTAGCAAATAATTTCATAAGTTCATCCATCTTTCCTCTCAAAACACTAATCTCCTCAATAGCATGTATTTTTTTCTTGTAGATCTTTCGGTGTGCCATTGACAGTAGTTAACCATAATATTATCTAGGAGCTTGGTAGCCTCTCCTAAAGTGAT
>LR738712.1:555353016-555382155 GCA_902687465.1 Secale cereale
CCCCCCCCCCCGCGACTGAATCTAAAAGATTTTTGGAAGCAAAATTCAAGCCAGCATAAATTTTTTGTATAATCATCCATAACTTCAAACCATGTGTAGGGCAATTACATATCATTAATTTCATCCTCTCCCAAGCTTGTGCAACATGCTCATGATCTATTTGCTTAAAATTCATAATATTGCTCCTAAGAGAGATAATCTTAGCAGGAGGAAAATACTTAGAGATAAAGGCATCTTTGCACGTATTCCAAAAATCAATACTATTTCCTGGCAAAGAAGAGAATCAAGTTTTAGCACGATCTCTAAAAGAAAATGGAAATAGCTTCAATTTAACAATATCATTATCTGTATCCCTCTTCTTTTGCATATCGCACAAATCAACAAAATTGTTTAGATGGGTAGCGGCATCTTCACTAGAAAGGCTAGAAAATTGATCTTTCATGACAAGATTCAACAGAGGAGCATCGATTTGACAAGATTCGGCATCGTTAATAGGAGCAATCGGCGTGCTAATAAAATCACTATTGTTGGTATTGGAAAAATCACACAATTTGTATTGTCTTGAGCCATAGTGACAAGCAAGCAATCCAACACACAAGCAAATAAGAGGTAAGCGAATGGTAGAACACACAGAGAAAAAGAAGGGCAAATAAAACGACAAGAGTGAAGTGGGGGAGAGGAAAACGAGAGGAAAATAATGTAACACGAGGGATAAGGATTTGTGATAAGTACTTGGTATATGACTTTTGCATAGATCTCCCCGGCAACGGCACCATAAATTCTTCTTGCTACTTCTCGAGCTTGCGTTGTATTCCCTCGAAGAGGAAAGGTTGATGCAGCACATTAGCGTAAGTATTTCCCTTAGTTTTTGAGAACCAAGGTATCAATCCAGTAGGAGAACACGCACGAGTCCCTCGTACCTACACAAACAAATAAGAACCTTGCAGCCAACGCGATAAAAGGGGTTGTCAATCCCTTCTCGGTCACTTATAAAAGTGAGATCTGATAGATATGATAAGATAATATTTTTGGTATTTTTGGTATAGAGATTGAAAGGTAAATAATGCAAAGTAAAGATAATAGTTGATGGAAGATTAATATGATGAGAATAGACCGAGGGGCCATAGGTTTCACTAGTGGCTTCTCTCATGATAGCAGATTTCTACGATGGGTGAACAAATTACTATCGAGCAATTGATAGAAAAGCGCATAGTTATGAGAATATCTAGGCATGATCATTATATATAGGCATCACGTCCGTGACAAGTAGACCGAAATGGTTCTGCATCTACTACTATTACTCCACACATCGACCGCCATCCAACATGCATCTAGATTATTAAGTTCATAAGAACGGAGTAACGCCTTAAGCAAGATGACATGATGTGGAGGGATGAACTCAAGAAATATGATATAAACCCCATCTTTTTATCCTCGATAGCAATAATACAATACGTGCCTTGCTGTCCCTGCTGTCACTGGGAAAGGACACCGCAAGATTGAACCCAAAGCCAAGCACTTCTCCCATTGCAAGAAGTATAGATCTAGTAGGCCAAACCAAACGAATAATTTGAAGAGACTTGCAAGGATATTTAAATCATACATAAATTATTTCAGTAAAAAATCCAATATTGTTCATAGATAATCTTGATCATAAACCCACAATTCAACGGATCTCGACAAACACACCGCAAAAATATTACATCGAATATATCTCCTCGCAGATCGTGGAGAACTTTGTATTGAGATCCCAAGAGAGAGAAGAAGCCATCTAGCTAATAACTATGGACCCGAAGGTCTGTGGTAAACTACTCACAACTCATCGGAGGGGCTATGGTGTTGATGTAGAAGCCCTCAGTGATCGACGGCCCCTCCGGTGGAGCTCCGGAACAGGCCCCAAGATGGGATCTCTCGAGAACAGAAGGTTACAACGGTGGAAATAGGGTTTCGTGGTGCTCATCGATAGTTTCAGGGTACGTAGGTATATATAGGAGGAAGAGGGACATCAGGGAAGCAACAGGGGGCCACGAGGGTGGGGGCGTGCGTACGCGCCCCCTGCCCTCGTGGCCGCCTCTCTCGCTTCCTGGCGTGTACTCGAAGTCTTATGTGTTGATATTGTTCCAAAAATAACTCTCCTGCAGGGTTCATTCCGTTTGGACTCCGTTTTATATTCCTTTTCTAGGAAACAATGAAATAGGTAAAAAACATCAATTTGCAATGGGCCTTGGGTTAGTAGGTTAGTCCCAAAAATAATACAAAAGTGTATAATAAAGCCCATTAAACATCCAAAACAGAATATATAATAGCATGGAAAAATCAAAAATTATAGATACGTTGGAGACGTATCATGTAGCACAACAATTTCCTCTTCATATCTATCGCGTGTTGTCTTAAGTTCCTCTTCTAGCTCAATATTTCGGGTCATCACCATCTTGGTCTTCAGCATGAGTGTGCACATTTGAATCTCATAGTGACGAATGTGTTGGTCCATCTCTTGTATGAACGCTACAATGGACTTGTCTTTCCTGGTGCGAATCATCTCCCATTGCTCATCTCAGCGTCCACAAATCTGGTAGATGGTGTATTCAAGATGCTTGTTCTAGACTTCACAGATACGTCCAATGGTGATGTGTGCTGCCATACTCTTTCCCAAGATCCAAGTTGGTGCATCAAAGGCAAGTTCAAGAGGTTCCGTAACTGGTGCAATAGTCCTCCCAGGAATACTAACTTTGATCCTCCAGCACACCTCTTACGGTAATGTTGCAGTGAAGGTTCTAGTGAAGGTTCCAGTGAAACTTGGTATTCCGATGTGCAGGTACCTCGTGACTTCCTTCAAGTGTCTTCCAAAAGGGGTGTCATCATCAAGCTGAGTAAACTTGTTCCCGGGGTCTGACATCTATAGAATAGAAATAGAGAAGTATTAGAAATGAGTAGAGAAGAGCATCCTGTGGCTTATCCTAGTGGTCGTGTCCTACAGTCAATGTGTGCTCTAATAACATCTTGTAGGGACCTCGATCCCAATGGATCGGGGTCTCTGTGCTTAAGTGTCATCCCTGCATCGGTACGTTGACACACACAATACTTGAGGATTCATAACAGAGTTCCAATCACACATTTATTACATCGAGAATCCTCATAAAGAGTCTTATTACAAAAATATGGCTGAAAGCCATCTAAGAATAAGTAAACTAAACTGAACTAAGGAAGCATCGAAGATAAGTTGAGTCCATCCAACGCCACGGCAAATATTGAGTGCATGACAACGACCTATCACACCTTAATCTTCATCGAAAAACTCTGCAACATGAGACGTTTGATACGTCCAAAACATATCTATAATTTCTGCTTGCTCCATGCTTCTTTTGTGTGAAATTGCTATGATATTTATGCACTTCCATACACTTTTGATCATATTTGAACTAACCTATTAACTCAGTGCACCACAGTGCCAGTTCCTGTTTTCTGCTGTTTTTTCTATTTCAGATTTCCCCCATATTAAAAGTGCTCCAAAAATTCCCGGAAAAATACAGGAAAAATCAGCGTACAGGAAGCTTCGAGAAAAACCAAAGTGGGGCCAGAGGGGAGCCAGGGGTGGCCCAGGCGGCCACCTGCCGCGGCCCCACCCCTGGCCGCGCCAGGGGGGCACCTGGGGCCCCCTCTCCGCCTCTGGTTGCCCCCTTCGCATATATATTTCTCCCGTCGCGGAAACCCTGATTCCAGAACCCTTTTCTCCAGAAGCAATTCCGATCTCCGCCGCCATCGCCACCAAGTTTCGGGGGACCAGAATTCCTGTGCCAGCATCCTGCCGGGACGGGGAAGTGCCCCCGGATTCATCTCCATCGACGTTGCTTCCTCCCTCCATGATGCGGGAGTAGTTCCTCCTCGGGGCTGAGGTTTCTACCAGTAGCTATGTGGTCAATTATCTCTCCCATGATGTGATCTTCGTTGTGATCATAGGCTATGTTAATCTCGGGTGATCCCATGATATTTCCCCTTCCCCTATGTATTGGATTGATGTACTCACTTGTCTTTATCTAGTATAATCCCCGAGACCAAGGTGACAGCGGTCTATTGGACATGGATTAGAATAATATTTTCATGGGTAATTTCCTCTTGTGTGTTGATTGAAGATTGAGAGTCTCTTGGTGCTTGTCTTTGACTATCCTTGAGATATGTTGTGGCGATTGTGGTACTCTCTTTGGATGGCCGCGGTGACATTGGGAAATCCATAGATTGAGAACTACGAACTTTGAGGTGTGCATTTGTAGCCCTACAATATTCTCGTCCTCTCTTGACCACAAAGGAATGACCTCCGGGTGCGTCTCCATTACATGTTTTATGGGAAATATCATGTGATTAGACTATGTTAATGTTGTTGGGAGTTGCCACTAGTGAAAGTATGAAGCCTAGGCCTTGTTTCCACCATTGCAATACCATTTGTGCTCACGTTTACCACTTGTTTGCTTGCTGCACTTTTTATTACAGATTTATATTACTTTGCTTTGCCACTCCTATCATCCATATTTTACCATCTCTTCGCCGAACTAGTGCACCTATACAACTCCTAGTTGTATTAGGTGTGTTGGGGACACAAGAGACTTCTTGTATCTTAGTTGAAGGGTCGCTTGAGAGAGACCATATTCAACCTCTACTTCCCTGAGTTCGATAAACCTTAGGTCATCCACTTGAGGGAAATTGTTGTTGTCCTACAAACCTCTGCGCATGGAGGCCCAACATAGTCTACAAGAATAGAAGTGTGTGTAGACATCAAGCTATTTCTGGCGCCGTTGCCGGGGATGTAAGTGTTTGAAGGTATATCTTTAGATCTTGCAATTAAATCTTTTTGTTTCTTGTTTTTAGTTTCACTAGTTATGTTTATGGAAAACCGCACTCTTAGTTCGCTGCTTGGGGAAGGCCGCTTTACCACACCCGTGGTAGAGAAGTCTCCTCCACCTACTGAATGTATCCCGTTCCAAATACCACTTGGGATAATTGAAATAATTAGGAATGATTGTTATGATGGGACAATCAATCCTAGTATTCATTTGTTGAAAATTACAGAACTTTGTGAGTTGTTTAAGATTTCAGGTTTGACAAGAGATGGAGTCATGAGGAAATTATTTGCCTTGTCACTGAAAGGAAAAGCATTGGAATGGTATAGGCTACTAGATGACTCTCACCTGCTGGATTGGGAAGAGATCCAGTCTCTCTTTTACTCCAAGTTTTATCATCTTCATGAAGCCCATGAGAATAGGAATTATGTTTATAATTTCTATCCTCATGACGGAGTGAGCATAGCTCAAGCTTGGGGGAGACTGAAAACGTTAATGCTAAAATGTCCTAACCATGGGCTCCCCAAAGATATGATTATTACTAATTTCTATGCGAGGCTCTCTCGACAGGATAAAGATTTGCTCGATGCTTCCTCTATGGGTTCCTTCACAAACGAAAAGATTGATGCTAAATGGGAACTCCTTGAAAGAATTCAACGCAACACTGAAGATTGGGAGATCGACAAAGGTAAAGAGTCAGGTATAATTTATGAGTATGATTGCATTAAGTCCTTTGTTGAAACTACAAGTTTTAATAAGTTTAGCGCTAAGTTTGGGCTTGATTCTCAACTCCTTGTTGATTTCCTCAAATCTTTTGCTTCACATTTTAATATGCCTAAGGAGGATTGGATCAAGCATCATGAACCTTTTAAAGAGATTTGCAAAGAAAATGAAATTGTTCATGATGATTGCAACATGCATGATCCAATTCCTAAAATTGAAGTTTTATATAAGCATGTTAATTTTTGTGGAATGGATAGACCTTGTGAAAGGCCTATGATTGAAGAAGAGAAGTATTGTAAGCAACATAAGCATGAAAGAACAATCACTTGGGTCAAATATTTAAATGAAATTGCTAGAGAATTGTGTGACCTTTATCCTTTTACTTGTGATCTTTGTTGTATAGAGGGTCACTTTAATTTTCAATGCATGCACTTTCAAAACATAACTGTTAACCAGTTGTGTGATAACATGATCACCCCTGATCTCTATGATGAGCTTATGTTATTTTTGATGTGTGAAGAGTTATCAGAAAAGACTTCTTGGCTAGATGTTAATACCATAGGAATAAAAAACACTTTGCAAAATTGCCATCTCTATTGTGTTGTTAATTGCCATAAAAATGATTACATAAGTAAGATTAGAAAGGAGCGAACTTCACCAAAGTACAAAAATGTCTCTTATATTTCTGCTAATAAAAAGGAGATTTTCTCCCAAGTTTCCCCTATTGTTTCTAATGATAAACCAGGATATGTGGAGAAGCTTCATCTCCAACCACTCCCTCCTAAGGTGAAGAAGAAGAAAAAGAAGAGGAGGAGGAAGAGGAGCAAGAAGGAAGAAGAATGGGTATCAACCTGGCCTGAGCATATTCCTCCCAGCAACTTTTATCCTAACGGTTGTAAGTTTAAAGAAGATGGTGAAGTTTATTGCCTTAATTATCATCTTGATGATACGTCCGTAGGTACTATTGAAGATGATTTTGATTATGATATGCATGTTACTTATTGTGACTGGGAAAATGATGATAATGCTACTTATGATCTTGAAAATCTTTTTGGTACCAACTCTGAAAGTGATGATATGGAAAGCTCTAAGCTTGGGGATGATAGGATTGCAAATCCTTTACCCACTAGTGATGTGATAATTGATAATTCTTTTGCTAGTAAGAATAAAGACAACATGTTTACAAATATAGTTGCTAGCAATGATAATGCTCTTCTCTACTATGATGATGTTATAACTCCAATCTATAGTGATTATAAAGGTACATATGACATAAGGAGAAATTATCCTTATGAAACTTGTCATAATCATGGAGGGAATTACTCCCTTGTTGAACACCATCTTCCTAATACACAATTAACCTATAGTGTTCAAGTTGTTTATGATAGTCCTACTCCCACTATTACAAATGATAAAGATTATGCTTATGTGGAGAGTAAGAGTACCTTTTTGCATGAGGATCATGGTAACAATTCTTTATGTGATGCTTATATTGTTGAGTTTATTCGTGATCCCACTGAAAATTATTATGAGAAGGGAACATATGCTTATAGATATTTCAATAATATCAAGTTCCCTCTCTTTATGTTGAAGGTTTTGAAGCTGCACTTGTTTGGTCTTCCTATGCTTATTGCTTTGTGCTTCAATGAATTATTCTATTGCAATATTCCTATGCATAGGAAGCATGTTAGGCTTAAATGTGTTTGGTATTTGCTTCTTGATGCTCTCTTTTGTTCTTCAACTCTTATTCCTACGAGAACATCATTAAAGTCTTAAGCCTATCGTTATGGCTATAAAGAAAGAGCTCTAGGGAGACAACCCTTGTTATCTTTGCTTTCAGTTTGTTCTTTCAGTTTTTAGTGGTCTTGATGTTTGTTACTACTGTAGCAACATCATTGTATCTTTATTTTTCAGCTTTGTGCCAAGTTTAGCCTCTGATTACAGGAAAGTTCAAAAGTTGTGACGTGCTGTCCAGAAAATAGATTCTGTCCTTGGATAGAAAAATTCGAATAAAATCACCAGATCATCCTTTTGATCTGAATTTTTTTGACAGCGTGCTCTATACAATTGGCTTTCGAGCGTCTGTTCTGAGTTTTTTGATTTGAGTTGCAGAAGTGCCCCGAAAAAATTATTTACTACCTGCTGGTCTGTTTTTCACACATTCTATCCTGTTTTGCCTTTTCTTCGTTTTGCAAACCTTGAGCTTGCTTTTTCTTTTGCAAAAACCTTTTGGCAACCTTGAGAAACAGTAGATCTTCAAGATTATCTTTATTTCTAGTAGGGAAAAATTATTTTATTGTGGGTACTAACCTCGCTAATCAGATTATGATGAGTTATGTATGAAGGGAGTTTTCAAGTGTGCGAGGGAAGATGATAAAAGAAGATTCAGGAGGGTCAAACGCTCAAGCTTGGGGATGCCCCCGTGCACCCCCAAGAAATATTCAAGAAGACTCGAGCGTCTAAGCTTGGGGATGCCCCCATACATCCCCTTCTCCATCAACAATTATCAGTTCGTCTTTCGTTCCACTATATTTTAATCACTTCATGCGTTATGTGCTATGCTTGGAGCGTCTTGCTCTTAGTTTCCTTTTTAGTTTTCTTTAGCTTTGCTTGCTGTTCATAACAAGTTAGAACTCAGCTTCCTTTTTGTGGGAGAGAAACACGCTCCACTTCAACCTAGAACACAACATAGGATTTTCATGCTTATCTTTGCTGTGTGTGTTCTTTGTCTTTCCATAGCTGCTGTCATGTTTAGCTCTTAGTTTTCATGCTTTTCTTTTTAAAGAGCTTTTGTTCAGTTGGTTGCTGAACTCTCTTGAGTTTTCATGTTTATCTTGTTAAGAGAGTTTGCCTGTTGCACTGAGTTGTGTGTCTTAACTTAAAGTAGGTAATTGAGGTTGCTATTTAATTTTAGTAGTAACTTGCAATAGTTTTGAGGTATTGCCATGAGTAATGTCTGAACTTTTGGTGTCAAGAGCTTTAGCCTATTAGTGATAGATGTCGTATTTTGGGCAATCCGTGTTTATTTTCGAAAACCTACAAAATAGTTGAGAACTTTAGCTACTAGATGGATCACTAATCTTTGGAGGGATCGAATATTAGAGTACACTCACGTACCATGAGTCGAGGATGCGCAAGGATAACCAAACCCCCATACACTCCTCCTCGGGGTACTTGTCTCTTTGTGAACCTCCTAATTAGATTGAGAGTTACCGATAATAAGTGCATGAGTTCTTCGGACTAATGTGAGTATTCGAAAGTTGACACTTCCACCTAGCCATATTTTTGTAGCCTCTTCGGTACCGTGCATTGCCCTTTCTCACCTCGAGAGTTGGCGCATACGTCGCCGATGCATCCAAATCCTTGGCACGATACGCTCTGTCATCATAAGCCTCATTATATCCTTCCTCAAAATAGCCACCATACCTACCTATCAAGGCATTTCCATAGCCTTTTCGAGATACATTGCCATGCAACATCCATCTTCTCATGACTTGATCTTCATGTCATACATGCTTGTTGCTTGATCGATGAGCCGCATGCTAGTTGGGCCTTGCCCTAATCATTGCTACATGACGCGCTAGTATCATTGCATATCCTGCTACACCGGCAGAGGCATACATTTGCATACATCATGATAGTTTCATTTTCTTTATGTTGAGTACTTTTGTAAAGTGTGAAAGATCTTCTATACTTCTTGTAATATATAGAGTGTTGCCCCTAAAGTGAGGAAAAGATCCCAAAGAGGACAAAATCAAAAGATCCCAAAGAGGACAAAATCAAAAGATCCCAAAGAGGACAAATGAGAGTTAAATAGAAAGAGCCATTGAGGCCACAAAAAATAGAAAAATAGAAAAAAAAGAGAAAAAGAAATAAAAAGAGAGAAGGGGGCACACTACTATTCTTTTTGAGAGATCCACACTCGTACTCCATCTTATACCTTGTACTCCATAGAGATTATCATTCATGCATATAGCTATGTGGGGACCTTCACACTATAGAACTTGGCTTGTATATTCCAATGATGAGCCTCCTCAAAAGAGCTCTAGGTCTTCTTGAGCAAGCAAGTTGGACGCACCCCCACTAGTTCCATTGGAGAGCTTACCTTAGCTCATATGTGCATCCGTTGCATGGCAATCCCTACTCCTCACATCATATCCATCATTTGGCTTTCTCTCGCCTATGATTGTCCTCATTGATGTGAGCCTTTCACACCTTTTTTGTCTTCCCCCTTCATCATTTTTCTCTCCTTGCCATCCTAAGTGTCAACTTTCTTGCTTACGCTCATCCATTGCATGAGTTCTCAAAATATCGAAACGGAGTGGATCATTTTGACTTGTACCTGGCTGGTGGTATGGGGATGAGTCAAGATAAGATTCCAAAGAAGACCAATTGTGAAACTTTAGTAGATTAAGTTCTCAACAATACAAAAACTATGTTTTACTCTCTTGTATATCCCTATCCCCTTTCTTGCACGCAAACACCATTTGGAGACATTCGAGTCACGGACAGCGAGAGCTCTTGCACCTTTATGTTCTTATGTTACTTGTTACAATGCTAATATAGACTCTTGCTTGTTATGACTTGAATTGAATTACATGCCTTGATTGCTTTACTTAAAAAGTTCTTATATGGTTGGTAGCATGTCACCACATAAATTATGCTTGTTATCATTTACCTACTCGAGGACGAGCAGGAGTTAAGCTTGGGGATGTTGATACGTCCAAAACGTATCTATAATTTATGCTTGCTCCATGCTTCTTTTGTGTGATATTGCTATGATATTTATGCACTTCCATACACTTTTGATCATATTTGGACTAACCTATTAACTCAGTGCACCACAGTGCCAGTTCCTGTTTTTTGCTGTTTTTCTATTTCAGATTTCCCCCATATTAAAAGTGCTCCAAAAATTCCGGGAAAAATACAGGAAAAATCAGCGTACATGAAGCTTCGAGAAAACCCAAAGTGGGGCCAGAGGGGAGCCAGGGGTGACCCAGGCGGCCACCTGGCGCGGCCCCACCCCTGGCCGCGCCAGGGGGGCGCCTGGGGCCCCCTCTCCGCCTCTGGTTGCCCCCCCTTCGCATATATATTTCTCCCATCGTGGAAACCCTGATTCCAGAACCCTTTTCTCCAGAAGCAATTCCGATCTCCGCCGCCATCGCCACCAAGTTTCGAGGGACCAGAATTCCTGTGCCGGCATCCTGCCGGGACGGGGAAGTGCCCCCGGATTCATCTCCATCAACGTTGCTTCCTCCCTCCATGATGCGGGAGTAGTTCCTCCTCGGGGCTGAGGTTTCTACCAGTAGCTATGTGGTCAATTCTCTCTCCCATGATGTGATCTTCATTGTGATCATAGGCTATGTTAATCTCGGGTGATCCCATGATATTTCCCCTTCCCCTATGTATTGGATTGATGTACTCACTTGTCTTTATCTAGTATAATCCCCGATACCAAGGTGACAGCGGTCTATTGCACATGGATTAGAAGAATATTTTCATGGGTAATTTCCTCTTTTGTGTGTTGATTGAAGATTGAGAGTCTCTTGGTGCTTGTCTTTGACTATCCTTGAGATATGTTGTGGCGATTGTGGTACTCTCTTTTGATGGCCGCGGTGACATTGGGAAATCCATAGATTGAGAACTACGAACTTTGAGGTGTGCTTTTGTAGCCCTACATAATTCTCGTCCTCTCTTGACCACAAAGGAATGACCTCCGGGTGCGTCTCCATTGCATGTTTTATGGGAAATATCATGTGATTAGACTATGTTAATGTTGTTGGGAGTTGCCACTAGTGAAAGTATGAAGCCTAGGCCTTGTTTCCACCATTGCAATACCATTTGTGCTCACGTTTACCACTTGTTTGCTTGCTGCACTTTTTATTACAGATTTATATTACTTTGCTTTGCCACTCCTATCATCCATATTTTACCATCTCTTCGCCGAACTAGTGCACCTATACAACTCCTAGTTGTATTAGGTGTGTTGGGGACACAAGAGACTTCTTGTATCTTAGTTGCAGGGTTGCTTGAGAGAGACCATCTTCAACCTCTACTTCCCTGAGTTCGATAAACCTTAGGTCATCCACTTGAGGGAAATTGCTGCTGTCCTACAAACCTCTGCGCTTGGAGGCCCAACATAGTCTACAAGAATAGAAGCGTGTGTAGACATCAACGTTGCAGCCGTGTAGGTCAGCACATTGAATATGCTGGAAAGATCACACTATAGCAATGATAATGAACAAGTATCTACAACTATATGCATATCTGGCTGGTGGAGGCTGTAAGGTTTATTTTTGCATAAAGCTAGTTTTTCCCTACAACAAAGGAATAATTTTTTTTACTACTAAGTTGAATTAATCAATATTGAGAGTGGTTCCTCCATCTCAATCCCAAAACCACATTGTCATTAATAACCCCACATGTTAATTAATAGAGTGCTGAGATCAGTCCATAATTCAAATACCATGATACTCAAGATGTCCATAACCGGGGACACGGCTACTCATGAATAGATTGTACACTCTGCAGAGGTTTGCGCACTTTTCCCCACAAGACTCGACCGCATCCATGATCGGAAGATTGAGACATAGTCTTTCAGAAGCATTCACTCTTTACCCTGGGTAGACCAGTACACCTACTTTCCCCTACATCTGCTAGTCCACCACTGAAAGATTTCACACAACATACTCAACTATGCGAGAGCCCATAATAGCTTGTGGCCGCACACGTAAGTTTCTAGGCATGAATGATATATGATCCCTTCGAGCCTGGGTGGCATTCCATAGGATGATCACACGGTTCCTCCGGGATATCCTAGGATAACACTGGATTCTCCAGGTGCCCTGCAACCAATCCACCCAGATGTGTATTAAAGTTGCCACCTTAAAAACTTTCCCTTAGTTGTTATTACACTCACAACTTTCATGAATCCCACATACCAATCCACGTCTACAAGCATGGCTAAGGAATAAGTACTAAAGCGTATATTCCCGGAGTTGATCTCAAGTCATTGGGTTCCTACCTCATGAACTACTCAGCGATACCACATGTGACCAACTCCTACTCATGCAATTCTATGAGGATAGAACTAATGCAATAAAAACTGGGTATTGAAAAGTATGATCAAATTATGAACTTTCCTTGCTGACGATGGTTGAGACCTAGAGACTCATAGTAGCAAGCTTCGCACTCCGGAAATTCTATCGTAATCAAACAATAACATACATAAGCAATCATGCAACGGAATCGAATAACATATCTCGAAAAGTTTCGAAAAACAAGCGAATAACTCTTGCAACATAAAACAATTTCTAATAGTAACAAAATTAAGTGAATTGGGCTTTCTCAGAAAGTTTAGGTCAAGACCTTCGATTTGCAAAAAGAATCAACTCAAACAGAGTTACGAAACTCAAGTTACGATCAAAAGAAGTTGAAATACAAATCTGTTTGAATTCAAATTTTAAAACTTTCAAAAACAAATTTGAGTTGGATTACTCGATAGATGAGATCAAAACCAAAAGTTTGGCGCGAGTTTCATCTAATTCCGACTAACGAGTAAAAAGTAGTGATCGTTTTAAGATTAGGGACTAATCTATAAAAACTTTAATCGTGGATAAGTCCCTGACTAAAAATAACAGAAAAAGAAAAGACTAAATAAGAATGTTCGTTTTCTGAAACTAAACAACAGACGTTCGCTGAATAATAAAAACTAAAAAAATAGATCTAGGTTTTCTAAAAAACGATCTAGGGTTTAAGAAAACCCAAACTAAACCTAATAAAAAACAGTGGTTTACCGAGACTAACCAGCGGGTCGGGTTTCGGGCGGCGGGTTTTTCGGCGGCGGCGGGTCGGAGCTCCGGCGGGTGCGGGCGCGGCAGCTAACGGGCGGCGACGACGGCGAAGGGGGGTTGCGGCGGCGCAAGGCGAGGCGGCGGGGTGAGGAGAGGGGCTGGGGGCAACTTTTATTGGTTAGGGGGGTGTCGGCGCTTGGAGGAGGGGTAAGGGAGGAGGAGTCCGACGGGGAGACGGCGGCCGGCGGCTTGGCGGCTCAGGACTCCGTCCCGAGCTCGAGGACGAGCGGGCGAGCTGGGCTGGGCGCGCTGGGCCGGCTGGGCTTCGGCCCAGTCAGTCCGATTTTTTTAATAAAAGCATTTTTTGAAAATACAGAAAAAATATTTTTAAAAATCGCAGAAAAATTCACACATACTTAGGGCCTTATTATTGACCGGTGAACATTCTTCTAGGCTTAAATGCCTAAAATAAAAATAAACTTTTTAGTACTACAAAAATACTAAAAAGAAATACTTTGGCAAATAAAAATCCAATAAATATAGTTTTACTCAAAATTCAATTTCCAACATATTCATTCTATTTTGAAGGAGTCATATTATCTTCTCTCATTACTTTAAAAGTATTGAAAATGAAAATTGGTAAAATAATATTTGATCCAACCCCACTTGGAAAATAATAAAATTGTGGGTCCTTTTTGGAAAACTTCCAACTCTCTTACTTGGATGCTTGAGTTGCTTAAAGTCTTTTGGATTCATTCCAAATAAAATCAAATTCAAAATGATCAAATAATGAATGCATATGAATGATCTATGATAACATCCAAATTGAAAATTAGGATGTTACATCACGTCTGTGTGAAGTTACAAACCTCCTCCTATTAGAAATATTTGCGTACATCGATTTTGGCCTAATCGAGTTTGCCCACCTTGTATGAATTGGGAAATGGAGGGAGAGACAGAGGTCTTTCGGACGAGCTTGAATCAAATAAGGTTTGCCGCCCACGTTTGGCTCCCACCATGTCTGAATGGGCTCAGAGGCGGTCGTGTCTCGCCTAATTGAAGTTACTAACCTACCCCTATTGAAAACATTGGAAATCGGGTCGATGGATTGCCCGTGTAAGGGGTAGATAATAATTTCCATCTCACAAACATTGGCTTTGGGCAGTCGACGTGGGAGTGGATATTTTGCCACTTCTTTCAAATTTTGGGACAATAAGCATTCACGTTTACCCTGGCAACTAAATTCGAATCCATTTTGTATTCTTATACGAATATTTATAAATCATTCTATGTTTTTTATATATCTTCAAAAGCACAACAAAGATGTATTTCACTATCATATATGAATATGATTTACAAATGCCGATAGTCGAATTCAGAAGGTGGAAACCAGTTTAAGGTGAATTTGAATATTTGAAACCACTTTGTGTCCAACTCAAGTGTAACTTGTATTATACACACATCATATAGTGTACTCCCATTTAGAAATGTACACAAGCGATGTCTCAAGATTCAAAATACAGAGTCTATCAACCAATAATGTACAAAACTAACAGACATATAAAAACTTGTAGAGTATATGAGTCAATAATATCAACTAACATACATAAGCCAGGCCGTTGTACTTTTTTTGCTAGAAGAGCATCATTTTTTATAGCAAAGCTAGTGCAACATCTTGGCCCTTTCAGATGCGTGCAACTTAAGGACCATCTATACTAGTACTATTATTGTTGAATGCACATTTAGCCCGATTGGCATACTTGTAGGTCTGGCATAGCAATGAAAATGAAATGTCTCAAAGTCTTGTCAATTAATACAGACTCGTGCTAAAAAAATTACAAACCAAAAAACAAAAAACAATTATTACATGATCTCTAAAACAAATGGTTTGATCGATTACATGAACAAATAACACAAAGGTTATTCGACGATGGAAAAACATTTCATCTATGATTTACCAAGTGGGAATTTAATTTCCTTTTTTCCTCCAGTACCTTAACAATGCGGCCAGTCTCAGCTTGCTTCATTTTGAAATCCACAAAATATTGAATGGTTATCTTGAGTACTGCTTGCGATTGTGTTGTTTGCTTCCTCAACACGTCAACTTCATCTCTAAGTGCAGAAGAAGTATCTCTTTTTACCATTAGTTTAACCTCTAGAGCATCAGTAGTTGGCAATTCATCATGCATGATTGGGCCGGTACCACTGCTGTGAGATGATACATCGTCCATGGGGACCTCGCTCTTTGATCTTGGGCTAACCCATTTTGCTATTAGTGTTCCGATTGTATTCCAAAAGTTGAAGTTAGAAAAATATCTCAACTGGGAGTTAGAACAGAGAACCTTTTAAACAAACAAAGAATTAAAGAGTTTCGATTGGATGTTGAAAAGTAGTTATTAACATCATTGTAACCGGTTGCAGCAGCAAAGTAGTTAAACTAACAAGTTTTGCAAAAGGTACCTGTTGTGGCATTGGAGTTTCTCTTGGATCCTGAAAAGTTGAGTAGCCAGTAACGTGATTAGAGCAACCGGTTGCAGCACCAAAGCAGTTAAACAAACAAGTTTTGCAAAAGGAACATGTTGTGGCATTGCAGTTTCTCTTGGATCCTGAAAAGTTGAGTAGTCAGTAACTTGATTAGAGCAACGAGTTACAGCAGCAAACCTGTTACACTAGTATGTTTTTGAAAATTAACCTGATGTGCAATTGGACTTCCAATTGAATCCTGAAAACTTGAAGTTGGTAAGATGATTACAGCAACAAGTTATAGTTGCAAACCACGTAAACAAGGAAGTTTTTGAAAACATACCTGTTGTGCCAACGGAGTTTCAGTTGGATCCTGCAAACTTGAATGTTAGCAATCATAAATAATTTGTTGCAAGAGCCATAAGAAACTAACATGAAACAAGTAAAACTGACCAGTTTTGGCAACATATTTAATTACACATGAACTGGTAAAACTAACAAGTTCTTGGCAAAGTATTACAATAACAGGTCGGTACTGTTTACCAGCAACATGGACATCTATAAATTTCATTGATGTAAGCAAAATGATTCCGACACATATATATGTTAAAAAGACGTTGTCCCTCATATAAACCTGAAAGTTGTCTGTCTATGCATATGCAAATATTACTAGTGTTGCAAGTGATAACAACGAACCATTTAAACAAACAGGGTATCAGAACGTAAATTACAC
Organism: Secale cereale; assembly: GCA_902687465.1. Taxonomy (NCBI): domain Eukaryota; kingdom Viridiplantae; phylum Streptophyta; class Magnoliopsida; order Poales; family Poaceae; genus Secale; species Secale cereale. The sequence goes on from LR738712.1 coordinate 555,369,561, forward strand.
ATGAATTTTGCTGCATCCTAGAAGTACATTTGACCAGCTATCTACGTGCTTAAGTAGCTATTTAAGTTCAGGCAAACAGGTAATTCTTAACAGTAAGTATCAAAAACAAAGATAGGCACAGTCTATAATAGGATTAACAGCTATGGCATTATGTAATCAGTAGCAAACTAAATTAAGCCAATCAACGTAATTGAATAATTTTGCAATCAGTGGCTAACTAAAATTCCAAGAAGCAGGTAACTGAACTTACGCTAGCTCTTTGTACAGGCACACTGCAACTTCTTTTTCGCTTATAAGGTTCTACGAAGGAGTCCATGGCACCAATTGCATGGTTATGCAGTCCCCATACTTCTTTCTTCCCACACTGCATTGGTAAGTCAAATGGTTAATCTGATAAGATGGTGTGTCCTTGATATGTTATATGAGGACGGGTTGTCACACTAGTTGTAGCAACACACATCACACTGACTTTTACTATATATTTCATGCGATTACATTTGGCATATCGAGATCTAAGCAATCTTCAATAGGATGAAAAGATTGGTATTTCACATTGTTGGCGAACTCAGTTCAAAGAAACAAGCAATTCAACCATTCTGTGGGTAAATCAAAAGCACCACTGAAATATTTTTCACTACCCCAATCATACATGCAAAATGGGGTGATGCCACCGTAGGGGCTGGTATGGGTTGCCGCCTCGGGTGGCTGGAAAGTGTGCACCTACTTTGAGTGGTCCAGGTTGGCCCAGGCTAGTTTTGTTCGTCCCAACGCACGAACAGGCAATGTAAAAAATGAAGAAAAACATTTCAATTTGAATGGCCCAATAACATAAGTGCAAGGCAGGACCAATAGTAGGCTCGTGGCCCAAATGAGTGCCACCCATATCGATCGGCAACAGGAATAATTCCCAATTTGTTCGCTCCAGCCAGCAGTCTGGTTCGCTCCTAACCTAGCCACCACTAGACAGACCGACACAACACTTCCACACACCCTTGTTGGACTCCGGGCGCCGGTCTTCAAGCGAATGGAAAGACAAGACCATGAATATCCAGCCCTGGGTGTAGCCTGCACGGGAGGTAGCGGCGGCATCACGGGCATGGCATCGAGCTTGCGCAAACGAACAGTCGCAGCTTGCAAGAGCAGCATGCACAATGAGAAGGTACATCACATCCCTGAGTATATCTAATTCAACTGTTCAATTTCTAGCAAACAGTTAAACTTGACGGTGTTGTAAAACTTCTTGTATGTAGGGAATCTATAAGAAAATGAAACCAAATTCTTCTTATTTTATAGCTCCCCCAATCAATACTGAACTGACTGAACCTGATGTGTCTAATCAAGTTTCCGGTGCAAACATACACGCTCATGTTGTTCTTGAGCCCGAAGTGTGTAATGAACAGACTGCTAATGAAGCATTTGATGCAAACATTTTACATGCTCCTCGTGATGAACATATAGTGTCTAATGAGGGATCTAATGCAAACAATTTGCAAGCTCCCATTGAAGGATTTAGTGCCTAATGATGATCTGCTTTGTTGAGAGAGAAATAAAAATTTGCAGGAATTGATGACAAGCAAATTATAGTACATTTTCATGGCTTAAAAAAACGTCGAGGCCATCTACCAAAAAGTACCCGTATCATTACAACCTAGCATAAATAATTTTCTAATCTGTTGTTTGAAACTATTGGCATACTTTTGCAGGATAGATATATTGATATGCAATTTGCGCACTGATTATAGGTGCAATTACACTTGGATATTTTCGGCCAGAGAACGAATAATTCAAGCAGGTATAGTCCATGTTAGTAGTCCTCGTACATCATGTTGCATTTTGTGTTTTTTGTTGCTTACATCATTTAGTGTTTTATAATCTGGAACCACTTCGGATCATTAGCTGGTTTACAAAGTGCATGTAGCTTCACATTTCTCAAGTTATGTTGATTTCTGGAGTGCAAGTGCCTTCATATTTTTTAAGTTAAAATTTTGCCCCTTGTTACTTGAATTCGTGGATCCGCCACTGCACACAAATCATACACGCAAGCCTGTATGAATTAAATGAACTGTAGGGACTTATGCTAGCTCGTTCTACAGGCTCACTGCAGCTCTGCTAGACCTTGGGATGCTCCATGTACAAGTCCATGTTACCACTTGCTTGGATGTGCAGGCCTTGTGCTCCTTGCATCCCTCTCTGCATTTTTGACACGGCGAATGGTTGATCAAATGAGAGGAATCGACCTTGTTGTTGTACCGGAGGACATATGCTTACACCGTTATACCAGCATGTAGGATGTGTACTAGATCCCGTAGTGTCGTCATGTTTCGCTAAAAAAATGTTCTGCTTCTTTCAGATGATATCTCCAGACGAAATAAGAGATAAAGTTAGAGTTGCATAGGCGTGTAAGCTAAGAGAGCAGTAAAAGGATATTAACATATCATCGCAACAGTGCATAAGGGAGTGATATGTGTATATCTAGTTCGGGCTGGCATTTGGGCATGCTCGCCTAGCTAGAGTGCAGGTCACTTTAGAGCCGTTGAGGGTGATGCGCTGGCATTGGTTGGCGGCGTACGGATGCAGATCTCGAGCGGCAGCAGAGCGCTATATATGATGCGGTGGACGAGGCCGTTGGTGAAGTACCAACGACGTTGGGGGGTGGAGGTGCGATGATATTCTCGGTGAAGTAGCCCTAATGCGGTGGAAGTCGGTGTCTGTGAGGCACGTCGGCTGCGCCGACCGACGTTGTGGGTGGACCACCCGGTGCGGTCGACGAGGGCGTAGATGAGGTAGCTCTGGTGAAGTGTTGAAGCGCGGCCATCGTCTTCGTCGTCCTCGTCTGGCTAGGAGGTGGGGAAAGAGACAAGACGAAGGGGGATTCAAATTTTGCTTGGGTTGGCGGCGAATTAGGGGTCTGAGAGCTCTGGGCGCGGAAGGGGACGGGGGAGAAGGGAGATTTTGCAGGGCTGGAATTGGGGCCACCAGATATTTCAATCCAAAACATGGAAGCGCGAACCTTTTTTGTCGTCGTTCTTTTGGGGGGGGTGGAGGGGGTGGGTGGTACTACTTGCTAGCGTCCGTACGACACATGCGACCACCATGACACGACCCTGGTCTGCCTGGTGCGCCTACATTTAAGAATGCAAATGAATCTTCTTTCATTGGCAAATGAATATTGTACTCTTTGCAAATAATTAGTCCTTCGAAACGAGTACTATGAATTAATTAATGAGGAGTTCTTTGAATTAGAGTGTGTTTGTCACATAGCGATCTCCAATTTTAACGTGGATTGCGCATTTCATGGTATCCATGCTACCTATTTAATACAAATTCATATATGTATAAGATGAACATCATGGTGTTGAGAAAACATTGGATGGATTCAAGGAAATGACCACACACATACAAAATACCACACCAATCGAGTCAATATCAACCTTTCCAAACCTAGCATGGCAAGAATTCGAAATAATCACGGCAGCCATATGCATGGTCTTCAATTCAAATCTTACAATGTACACTAAATTGAAACGTCAATATTAAGTCTAGTACTATCTACATTCAAATGTTGTTTTTAGCCCCCCCCCCTCGGCACACACGTTACATACTTCCTCTATTGATCAATCTTCCTCTCATAACCACCTTACAAAGCTTTGGTTTCTGTATGTTCATTCTATCTCTCCATGTTTCGATCTCTAACTCTCACATACCCGCCATTGCACTCCATGTCGAGCTCTCTCTCCCCCTCCCAACCTCTCTCGATAGATACATGCATTTCCTATCTAGAGCCACCTCCCTCTCGTGCACACGCACGCACATTGTCTGTCTAGGTCACTCTCAAGAGACCGTCTCACTCTTTCTTCCAGGAGGTGGCTACAGCTGATTCCTTGGGTAGGCCAGCCTAAAGAAGAAAGCATAGAAAAGAGATGGGTCATGCCACTTTGCGTGCTATTTCGGCAGTGTTTCAGCTAGGCAAGGCGGGCCAGAGCACATGTTAGCCCAACGTAGCTCCGCCCTGCACGGTGGCCCACACTCGCTTCTTTATCTAAGTCTTGATTAACCTCACTTTCTCTCACACATAAACGATATATATCCCTGTTCGGGCCTCGGTCGACACACTCTATACCCGCTCACGCAGTTTGTCTGTCTAGATCAGTCTCTCCAAGCCGTTCCACTCTTTCGACCTCATGGCGGCCCACGCTCTCTCAATCTCTCTCTCTATGCATGTCTCGATTAACCTCGCTCTTTCTCACACACAAACGATATATCTCCTTGTTTGGGCCTAATTCAACATATTCATAATGTACACTCTCTCACGCGCATTGCCTATCTAGGTAACTCTCTCTAATCCATCTCACTCTTTCGACCGCATGACGACCCACACTCACTCAATCTCTCTCTCTTTATTTATGAATCGACTGACCTTACTTCCTCCCACGCACAAACGATATATGTACCTGTCTGTGACTGGATCATCTGCATGCTCTCTCTTACAACCCTCACCCTGTTCAATCGGACAATATCTATCCACAACATATATATCTCTTCAACGAATGTCGGGGCACACTTAGTTTGTCTCTCTATCTATGTCTCGATTGACCTCGCTTTCCCACGTTGTCTCTTCCGCACATCGAAGCTACCTCTCCATCCCTCGCAGAGCCGGAGCTATTTACATTGCGAGGGGGACTCCAAACTTCAATTAATTTGTGAAGGCATTTATTTTGGCGGGGTTTAGATTATATTTTTGTAGCATTCGCCCCACAACTACTCCAAACACCATTGCAACCCTCGCCCCTCCCCCAATTGTTTTACCTCTGACTCGGTCACCGCTCTCTCGCACGCCCTTTCTAACCTTCCACATCGCACCAAGGTATTTTTGCAAAACACAAGCACTTATCCTTTGTTCTAGAATCTTATGTATCATAATTGCCCTTTTTTCTAAACGAATTGCCATTATTTGTTTTTTTACTTTATGCTCTACAAGGTGTATTATTAACTGTAACAGGCCTAATATTTAAAAACAAGCAAATGTAGTCATTCAAACTTGTATTGTGCAGGTCTAAGTACACTAGTTATTGGCCCTGTTTGGATCCGTGGGTTAGAGTTAGTTTGAGCTAGTTTTGGTTAAATTGCCCTAAAGTATCCAAACATGAGGGCTAGTTTGAGCTAGTTGCGTCAAACCCACCCAAAACAACTATCCCACCCAAGAGGTGTTGATTGGGGCTAGTTTGGATAACCCCATTTAGAAATCCAAACATTGTCATCCGAACACCTATTTGGCTAGAGTTAGTTCAGGGTTAGTCATTGTTTAGTATCATTGTTATTTAGGAAATGTAGGATAGCGTAGGATTTATTCTACCTTGAGTTGTTCTCCAAGATGACCGTGTACTCCTATATATATGCCGACGAGGCTCAAGCAATACAATCAATTATTCCACCAATCTCTCTCTCTCTCCCTTTCAACTGTCATGAGTTAGAGTATCCAAACAGTGCCATTGTTAAATAAAATGGAAAGGCGTGTTCAATACTCCCTCCGGTCCTTTTTACTCTGCACATAAGAATTGTCTGAAGTCAAACTTCATAAAGTTTGACCTTATTTATATGAAAAATATGAACATCCAGCATGGTAAAGTTATACAATATGAAAATTTAAGTCATGACACATGTACTGATATTTATTTCATATTGTGAATGTTGGTATTTTGTTCTATAAAGTTGGTAAAACTTTACAAGGCTTAACTTTAGACAAATCTTATATGCGAACTAAAAAGATTCGGAGGGAGTACAACATGCTTAACAGCAACCAAAGATAGTCATTCATAGAGATATTGTTAAATTTGGTATTGATGAAATTGAACTGCACAGTTCATACTAGCACATATAGAACAACAGAACATCACACTGTTAATAGCTGAAATAAACAAGGCATACTACAAACAACTAAAGATGGCAATTGAAATTAGACATATGCTAACTACAAACAACCGAACAACCATAAACCATAGAAATAAACAAGGCGCAATGCAAACAACCAAATATAGCAATAAATACTAGATAGATTCTCACTACAAAAGGGGTTTGAGAAAACAAATCATGGGTTTCCTCAATTGTCACAGATTGGCTCCTCCTCGTGGTCGCCGTCAATGAGGTCTGACTTGCCAGCTGAGGATCCCAAGAAAGCATCGCAGAACATGTCCTTTATAAATGACAAAAGGGGATCCATGGCGATGAAGGATGGAAAATTGTTCATGACAAGCCACAGGAGATCAGCGGCAGGGCCATTGATGAGACCAACGGCTGTCGAACCTAAAGGGTTGGGGTGGGCAACTTAACGTGTGACCTAACCCGTGTCAAGCCTTCGGTGTCGACGAACTTGATGTCGTAGCCGGTGTCTGCGACATGCCAAAATACTCTAGACCGGTGATTGAAAGGCTCAATCCAGGTCCAGTCATCATCATCAGCTTCCTCGGCGGCCACCTCACTGACGTCGGGTGACAAGGCCGCGGTAAAGCTCTTTTGGGCCATTCGCTCCTCAAGCTCTCTGGGAAGCATACACGGGCTTAGGATCCAACGCTATGGAGTGGGGGATGGGGTGGGGATGGAGATCTCTGGGAAAGGGGGCATTTCACAGGCGTCATCTAAGAAACTCTGGGCGGCCAAGGTATGTATATCGGCGGGTAAACTGCATGGGCAGATCGGCAGAGGTTGACGACGGAGGCGGCACGGCGGTGGCGACCTAGCTAGGTTTGGAGCGAGGGCGGGGTGGTGTGTATGTGTGTGAGGGGGATTTGGGGTGAGCGAAGGATTTGGGGTGTGTGTGTGGAGGGGGTCCAAGGTGTTTGAGGAAATGCCGCGGGCACTGAAAATTTTACTAGGCGGGAGTAAAATGGCGGGATTACCGAAAATTCGGATCAAGGGATTGAAGCAGAGTGGGGCAGGAGTAACGAACTTCACACGCGGTTAAAATATAATAATCGTGTGCTATCAAACAGAAAAACACTCCAGCCGAGCATATATTTTTGAGATTGCGAGGGATGGAGGCAGGAGTAAAATGTCGGGGCTACTAAAAATTTGGATCTACTGATTGAAGCAGAGAGGGAGTAACAGACATCACACACGGTCTAGACATACTAATTGTGTGCTACTAAACAGAAAATCCATCTATGCGGGTAGATATTTCCGAGATTGCGAGGGAGTAGATATTTTCGTGAGGGGGAGGGAAGCCTCATGGAGCCCAATCTAATGTGATCATGTGGGTGATAGGGGCAGGGGTGCGGCACACGGGTAGTCCTGGGGAACCGTGTTTGTTTCGTACCCGATCACAGGCGGTTGATGCGTCCGTCTCGTTCGCTGTTTATAAATTTGGCCAAAATATCCGGGAAAGGGTCAAAACACGAACAGACTTGCATGTAGACCAGATATATGTATGAAAAGGGTGGTTTGATGTTCAAATACCCAATACTCAACTTTGATGTGGCGCGTGTCGCAGAAAGCTCACGTTATTATTGCTACCCCCCCCCCCCCAAAAAAAAGCACACAAACACTTCGTGTTGCCGGGAGGGGAATCCTAGCTATGTCTGACATCTCACTGTAGTGTAACACAAAACCGAAAGGAGTACATCACCCCCCCTTTGCTTCCGATCAAATGTGGCCCAGGTGCGGACCCACAGATGTGTTATTCTGGTGTTTGATGGGTGAGACCACTTACCAACCACACCTGCGGGTGGCCCGATGCGTGTGTGTATGTGCGCAAGTGCGTGCGTGGGTGCATGTTGTGTACGTGCATGCGTGCATGTGTGTGTGTGTGTGTGTGTGTGTGTGTGTGTGTGTGAAAACGATGTGCTATGATATATAAATAACCAAATTACAAATTTGATGTGGCACATGTGCATCGCAAATTTACTGGCCATCCCCGACCCCAGGGAGGTTCATTCAGTACAAAGTAGAGTCGGTGGGAGGGGGCATCTGACCAAGGTGTATTGTAAGACTAAAAAAGAAGAATCACGACTATAACCTCTCTTTTTTATTGGGTCAAAGTCATGCATTGACGTTCCACACGCAGCCCCACAAAATAGGCTAGCTTGCCGCCGATAACCACGCGAGGGAGTGCCTGAAGACAACCACTGTGTGCAGGTGGCCAAACATATGTATGAAGTGTCATGTGGTGTTTGAATATACCCAATGCACGACTTTGATGTGGCCGCGTTCTTTTGGAACCGGAAAGTCTGCACACGGAGCGAGGGTTTCACGATGCGTAGTATACTATATATATAGGGATTCATGTGCATGCGAGCCCTCGAACTTAGGTCTCGAATCTCACCATGGTCAACGTACGACTATACGGTAACGCGAAGCAAGAGAAGAAGAATCCACCCTGGTAACCTCTCTCGCGTTGTTGGTCAAGGTGATGGACGTCCACGCGGGCCCATGAATATATAGGTCATCGATGGTAACCAAGCGAGGGACAGTGTCCAAAGACAACCATCGCATGTATGTGCCCAAAACATATGTATGGACATGTGTGATGCATGCATATATGTTTGAATGCGAAAAGCTCAACATTTTGATGTATGCATGCATTCGTTGAAAAACGCACAGTCCCCACACAAATCTGGTTTATGATGTGTCGCGTGCTCCCCCCACCCCAACACTTCGACCCGGTGGGAGAGATCTGTGCGTACACATGCGCGCGAAGTATAGTTGCATGTACCAAACTGTATAAGATGAAATTAATCCCCTCTGAATTATAAGTCAAATTAACCTCTATCGTTGTCGGTCGAAGTGATTGACCAAGCGGACACACCGAGATGGATGAAGCATCTCGCTGATAACCCCGTGAGTGAGTGATACACAGGACAACCGCCATCGCTTGCTTGTGGACCAAACACATGTATGGAGATGTGTGATGTTTGAATACCTAATATATATGCAGAACTTTGATGTGGCACTTGGCTCGGAAACCTTTAAGTCCCCCCCACGAACCGAGGTTCATGACACGTAGTATATATATATATATATATATATATATATATATATACATATATGTATATATATATATATACATATATGTATATATATATATAAACATATATGTATATATATATACAGCCGGTCTATTCTCATAATATTATGAGAATAATATTCTCATAACACTTCCGCACTGCACGCATAACATGAGGGCACTGCACTCTTACTGCAACACACAGACTAGTGAACTTCATGTTGAAAAAACTGTACGTGTTGTTTTTTCGGTACCTTTTTTGCTCTAGTTTTTTAACCAACAATGCGTCTAATATACCGTTGAAAAGGTATGGATTATGCACTACTTCGCCATGTTAAACACTTTTCGAGATTCCGCACGGTTTAAGAGCAGTTTTGAAAACGGTGCGGCCGACGAATAATGACAGCGAGCGTTTTTTTTCAAACCGCTCATCGGAATGAAGCATATGATACACCGTTGGAAAGATATCGTCGGCGCGCATCTTTTTTATATCTATTATTTTTTTCTAATTCGCTACGGTTTAAGAGCAGTTTTGAATTTAACAAATCGCGGAATTATGTTTTTTTCGAATTTTTTGCAATTTTCGGTACTCTCTTAGCTTCAGTTTTTTAACCGTTTGTCGAAACGAGGCGTGTGATTTGCCGTTGGAAAGCTACAAACGAGGCGAACTTTCATATGTTGAAATGTTTTTGAGATTCCTTACGGTTTTTAGTTAATTTTGAAAATCGTGCGGCTGACTACGAGAGGCAGCGGCCGTTTTTCACGATTTTTTTACAAACCGCTGGTCGAAATGATCCAAACGATACACGGTTGGAAAGATATCGCCGAGACGCTACTTTTTCATGTAGAACACTCCCACTAATTCATTACCGTTTAAGAGCGGTTTTAAAAATACCAAAATGCGGACACTCTGTTTTTCGCGACACCAAAATCGATTAGTGAACCGCATCGGACAGAAAAGCGCACTGCTTCAAACTGAAAACCGCACTGCATCAGACAGTCAGTTGAACTTCATGATTTATTTTGTTGGACGTAGATTTTTCTCAGAGGAGTTGTGTTGTCTTTTTTCCAACTTTTTTTTCGAACGGAAGTGGACCGCAACACTCCCGAAAGTGAACCGGAACACTACCAAAAGTAAACCTCATGATTTGCTATTGTCTTTTTTCGTACTAATTAATTTTTTACGCGCGTTGACCAAGCGAGTGGACCGCAGTGACTGAGCGAGTGAACTACATCTAATATAGAAGCGAGCTTCTTTGAGATATTATTTTTCCCTGTTTTACAAGTGGGACAAGTCAACAACATAGAAGTTTTATAGCAAACTGCATGGGCCAATAAAGTGAGCTTCAAAGCCACAACTATCAATTTTATAGCAAACTGCATGATACTGCAAGATTCCTCGTTGAATACCATGAACCATAAGACTCCTCGAAGTGGGCTGCATCAACGCATTATTTTTTTCTTTTTCTTCTTTTAATGAATACATTTGGACCGCTGAGACGGTGCAAGTGTACTTCATTAATGTTTCGGAACTGCTGTGCACACGACGGATAAGTGCACGACCATTGCACGATGAGCATCTAAGCGTCTGCTTCCGGCTGTTGCCATGAAATGGATGGAGTTGATGTATTGTCATGCAAATGTCGTCTACCCAGTATCGTGTGCATAGCAGTGCTCAGTGAGCCATAAACGTTTGTTACAGTGAACTGCATTATTTTTCTTTAATAAATACGAGGCACTGATCACATACAGAATGCCACCGGCCACAAAACAAGTGTGATGCATAAGCAAAGTGTTCTTTTTCAATGGACAAAACAAAACAGAGTGAACCCCAATGTTTTGCAATCCGGGAATCAAGAGTAACACTTGCAGGGCATATGCTCATATACACTGCAACAAGATGGTCTTCTACAGGTTCAATGGACAACTACGGGGGCGGGGAACTGCATGCCCGTGTCCTCTCCACTGCTCGTCCCGGAGCCAATGAACTACATGAAGAGGCATGTTGCACTGCATCAACAACAACCATAATTCCCCCAAGGGAGGAGGGTGGAACAGTTGCTACGCCTATCAATTATGCACTGCCGTGTAAAGCCAAATCACACTGCTGTTAGTTGAGGACCCACAAATTGCATCGTTGGAGTACACACCCATGAGCTGAACTGCCGGAGATGCCACCATGCACTGCATTGGTAAACCTGAGCTGATCCTCCACGCTAAACATGAACAACAACCAAAAAATATTTCAGAGAATATGGGAAGAAGAAAAATAGGGAGTAGGAGTTCTACAAATCAAAAGAACTAAATACATCTACCCACCTTCACCGCCCTGGAATGCCAAGCAACAGGGGGGCGGAGGTAGAAAGTCGTTGCCTCCAGCCATTGGGGAGCTCCGGCTTGCAAGCCGCCGCCCACGAGCCACAGACTTCACACGCGCGCACTGCACTGCACAGATGCGGCGACAAACCTGGTCGCCTCGCGCGACGCAATAGGTGAAGTGGCGGCGCGGGGTCGCATCCCGAAGAAGGAGGTGGGGGTGGGGCGAGACTCCAACCGAGCTGGAAGAAGGTGAAGAAGGCTGGGAGAGGGGGCAGGAGCTCGTCGGCGAGGGAGAAGAAGCTCGGCCGGCATCTACCGATGTGCTCGATTCCAATATGGATCGAGATAGGAGCGGTCGGCGAGGCTCCAGGGCGGCGCGACCATGGCACGGGAGCCATAGAAGGAGGGGAGGCAGGCCAAGAGAAGTTACCGGCGGCGGCAGGGTGGTGCTGGCTCGTGGCGGCCGACCTCGGAGAGGAACGTGGTGGGGCGGCTTGCGAAGGCCGCGCGTGGAGAGGAAGGTGCCGGGGCAGCTTGCGGCGACCACGCGCGGAGAGGAAGGTGGAGGGAGGCTTGCGGTGGCCGCGCGGGAGGAAGGAGGCGGGGAGGCAGGGATCTGGTCAGGGATCCAGGTAGTGGGAGCGAGAAGACGGGGTGGGGTTCGTCCAGAGGTGGGTGGATAGGTACGATGTGGTGGGCTGGGGTGGATAAGGTTGGACGTGGGGCTGGGGTGATGTTATGAGAATAAGGTCTTAAGGGGTGTTATGAGAATAGACCCACCCTATTCTCCTAACACCCTACCCACTAGCCACCTGTACCCACGCGGACCTAGCGAATAGAAAAAATCCACCCCTCCTCCCACAGCTGCCCACCACTCCTCCACCAACATCCCTCCCCACCCCACCACCACCAGCCACCAGCACCGCCGCCGTCCACCACCTGCCTGGCGACCGATGACCACGGGGATGGCCCCGACCACTGAGGCGCCCCACCCCACCGCCTCCCCGCGCTCGAGTCCGTCTCGCTCTTCGGGAACGCGCTCTCCGGTGGGATCCCGACGGGCTACGCCTCCCTGGCGCCCACGCTGCGCAAGCTCAACCTCAGCCGCAACGCGCTCTCGGGCGAGATCCCGCCCTTCCTCGGCGCCTTCCCCTGGCTCCGCCTGCTCGACCTCTCCTACAACGCCTTCTTCGGCGAGATCCCGCTGGGCCTCTTCGACCCCTGCCCCCGCCTCCGCTACGTCTTGCTCGCCCATAACGCGCTCCAGGGCGCCGTCCCCCC
>LR738712.1:555392106-555435765 GCA_902687465.1 Secale cereale
GGGGGAGGTCGGCCGGCGGCGAGGAAGAGATAACACAAGAAATGAGAGAGATCTACATATAAAGAGACAGATAGGATGTCTCGGTGAGACATGCCCTTGAGTGTGTCCATGCAGGGTGGAGGGGATAAAGGCACGAGGGGGAATTGTTTGTGCGGTATCTGTGTTGGTATGTGTGGGTGTGAGAAGATAACGAGACCTAGGGGTAGAGGGTGTGTCACCTGGTGAGGTCAGGTGGGCAGAGGTGAGGCCCTTGGGTCAGTTCCGTCATGCGCACATTGGTCGGCATGTGACGCATTTCACGGAAACCCATGGAGGACTAGTCATACAGGACATAGATACCAAAGCCGTGAAGGACTCTGTGTCCATTGACAAAACCGGCTAGGATTGGTAACCCTAGGTCCCCGAACTAAGGTAACCCCTTGTCTTTGATATTACCATTCATACAACCTAACTTCAAGGGGCATCCTACAAAATGCTCTACTGGAATCATATTCGTCAATTAGAAGAGAGGTGGAGTCAATCCCTGCGAGCTAGGACTAAAGATAATGTGCGTGCGGGAGACACGTATGATGGCCATGTATAGAAAAATGGTCGATGGGGGTCATGCATGCATATGCGTGTGAGAGGAAGAGTGCTTGTGACAAAGGTTAGTGAAAACAGTAGTAAATGGTTGCAAGAGAGTGGGAGGGTGATATCGAGAGCATGTGTTCGAGAAAGACACCTCGGGAGAGAGAGTGTGTGAGCATGTGTGAGAGACCCCCGATTGATATACACCATGTGCGCATATGTGTGAGAGAGAAAGTTAGCGCATGTGTGAGGAGGGGCATATGGAGAATGGATCTACACGTAAAAGACTTATGTGCACATTGATTAAGAGTACAAATTGTATCCAAATATTAGGATGTGATCATGATATTTGCAATTCGCCTAAGGAACGGTCATTGATCCGCCAAACATCCATATTCAATCAAATTTGAGCATGAATATGTTATTATTTGAAATAATTGATCCATAGAATCAGTATTTTGAAGTCGAGACAATGCATCGCTTTAGCAATTCAAATATAAACGTGAGTATAGTTCATGTTGTGTGTGTAAAGCACATTATACATACAAAAGCTACACAATGAACATTCTAATTAGCTATCTAGGAACTAGCATGCATTTGAATTCAACTTAAGGTGGTTTCAAAAATTCGAATTCAACATGAAGTCCATTCGGTTATTTGAATTCGAGATCATGGCATTGTTAAATCATACCTAAATTAAGGGGGCACCAATCTTTCCTCTGCTTTTGTACATAATAGCATATATATAGTTGTGTAAAAAATAGATTCAAATTTACCTCCTCCATTCCAAAATAATCAAAGTTATAGGATTTTCAAGAGTCAAAATTTCAGGGTGCCCAATTGAATGAGGTTTTCGAACATACAAGGCCCAATTTAACGTTGTCTATTTAGGTCAATCCTCAAAGTTCAAGAGTACTCTAAACGTGAATGCTTTTGTATCGAAATTTCGAGCGAAGCTCCAAAAAAGCCTCTACTCACCCAAAACCGCGTGAGACCAATGTTTGGTAGAAGGAAATTACTTTTCTAACTTTCACCCGTGAAACCTACCGACCCGGCGTCCAAAGGTCTATACCAGGGTAGGTTTGTAACTTCATATCACTACCAAAAAAGACACATCCGTGACATTTTGGCCCGAACAATTTTTTTTCTTCTGTCATGCTTCTGACACTTCTATGACGATAATTGTGACAAAACCCAGTATCATCATAGATGTGGTGGGCTCCAACTTCTATGACAAAAATCATGATAGAAAATGGGTTTTTCATCCTGGGCAGGCCGGAGACACACCTGCATGACATTTTTAGGGCCGTCCGGTGACGGAAAAAATCGTGGTGGAAGCTAGGTCGAGGGAAACTTCGGGGAGTTCCCGGTTATAGTGGGTGGTCGGGCGGAGCGATGCATGGAGGTTTGCGCATTTCTCTCATATACGTACGCGCATGTGTGTGAGGCGTTGGAACCCGAGCGAGGCTTTCACTTATTGAACCTGAGCAATTGCACTAGCTACATTACTGAACCCGAGCTATTGATCCCTTGGCTGTTAACTGAACCCGAGCGATTCCTTCGCTACTGCTGCTAACTGAACCCGATCAATCGATGAATCGCTACTGCTACCTGTTGTTGCTGCTTACTGAAGCTGATCGAACTTGTTGCCTCTTGATGAACAGTGAACGTGGGGGTTCGTTGAACGAATCAAGATGTACGTGGTTGGGGTTGGATGAATAGTTCCTAGTGGGGGTTGGATGAACAGGACCCCGTGGTAGTAGGCGGTTGGGAGTGGATGAACAGAACCCCGTGGAGGGCTGGTTGAAAAATAGCCGGTGGAGGGCTGGATTAATAGTAACCGGTGGAGGCAGGAGGAAGACCCGGTGTATGAATAGTGCAGGTGGAGGCTGGAGGAAGTCGACGATGGGTGAACAGTAGCCCGCGGAGTCCCATTTTGCGGTACGTCACACACCTACCAATGAAGAGGACCCCTGTTTCGATAATAGCGCTCCAACACAAGTCCGTTTCCTCTATTTTGTGGTACGCTAGCCCCCCCCCCCAAATGAATAGGATCCCGTTTCGACCGTAGCCAATCGAGCAGAAGGCCGTTTCCTCCGTTTGCGGTATGCCGGACCCTTCCCGATGAACATGACCCCATTTCGACTGTACACGCTCGAGCAGAAGGAATTTTCCCTCTGTTTTGCGATACGCCACACCCCGTTTCGGCTGTTCTATCGAAGCCGGTTGGCTCCCAATGAACATGACGTGTTCAGTTGCCTCCCGATGAACACGACGTTGTTTCTCTGTTCTGACCCCGCCGGTTGGCTGCCGATGAACACAACATTGTTGCTGCCATCTCCATATTTACGGGGCTGCATGGCCGTACGTATGCGCGACTACGCGCTCGAGACCCCGCCCGTAGGTACGTACGTGCCCATAGTTTTTGGAGTCTGGTTGTACGTATGTGTACTCCATTGAGGGTGGTTGTATGTATGATACGTGCTGCTCCTTACTAGGCGACGATTCATTGCTGCAAAGAGACCGATCGACCGCTATGTATGTACACGTTCGCTACCAGACAGATAACGCTACGGATGCTTCCTCTGTGTGGGCCCCAGCTGTGAGGGAGGACAAGGAGACACTTCCTTGCGTGCAAAGAAATAGCTGGCGGGTCCCAGCTGTCAGGGGAGGAATCATTTTTTTATAATAAGGAGGCACTTCCGGTGGGTCCCCGCTGTCAGGTGGAGAAATCATTATTTTGCGCGTAATAAGGAGGCTTCCTTGCGTGTGGCCATGGACTCACGCCGAGAGCACCAATGCGGTGGACGACGATGAGGACTATGAAGGGAATGATATGTAGCCGGGGAAGACTTGACAGTTGTTTCCCCCACGGAGGGGTGTACAAGGGTTTACTGGTTTGTCTACCGTCACCGAAGATAACAGGAGGTGTGGGTGAGTAGAGGGATGACCAAGCCATCGATTGGGAGTAGGGTGGAGTGGTGAGGCCTGCACAGCAGCACAACCGACCACGGGAGGCAGGAGCAGGCGGCATGACAAACCCTGGTTTGAGCGGCTGGAACAAGAAGACCAGAGGTTGAAGAAGCACGACGGCGGTTGGATTAACATCCAATGGTCACTGCACCTAGAACCATTTGTTGACTAAGTTGACAAAGCCGTGTGTATGCGTCAACTTAGTAGGCCCATAAGTCAGCCTCCAAATCTGGTGGGTCCCAGCTAGCAGGGGGAATCATTTTTTTGCATGTAATAAGGTGGCATTTCCTTGCGTGCAAAGATGTAGTTGGTTGGTCCCAGCTATTAGTGAGAGGAAACTTTTTTTCGCGTAATAAGGAGTCACTTGTTCGTGTGTGAAGATGTAGCTGGTGGGTCGAAACCTGTCATGGCGAGAAATCATCTTTTTTAGCATAATAAGGAGGCAATTGCTTGGGTGCGGCCATGGACCATGTGGGTCCCTACTGTTAGCCATGCCACATACATCACTCTTCCAATGGCTGTTGTTTGTTGACAAAATTGACCACACCACCCCGAGAAAACCAACGCGGTGGAACGCAGTGAGGCCTAGGAAGGGAACGACCCACAGCCGACGAAGACGTAGTAGTGGATACCCACACGGAGGGGAGTACGAGCGTTCAATGGTATGGCTGCGGTGTGAGGCTGCCGTCACCGGAGAACAACGGGAGGTGTTGGTGAGTAGAGGAATGGCCTGGACGATGATGGGTGTAGGGTGGGATGATTTGGCTAGCGCGGCAGCACAGCCGGCCATGGGAGGCGGTAGCAGGCGATACCACCGGCGGTAGTTTGTGTGCCTGAAGTAAGAACATTCGAGATTGAAGAAGCACCACAGCCCTTGGATGAACATCGAACGACCACTACTGCTAGAATCATGTGTTGAGAATAAGGTGAAAAAGCCTTGCGTATGCATCAACATTGTTTTTTTACTGCTGTGTATGCGTGAACTTAGTAGGCCCACAAGTGATCATCACATTTGTGGCAGAGAACATATAGCCCATTTGCGATTTCTAACAATTTACACCCCATTTCTTAATTCTAATGGAATTTACAGCAACCCATATACTGTTTATTAACATTACAACCCATTTTTCTAGCCAGGACAACGCTTTACAATTTCAACCAAATTCCCCACATTTTGATGGGATCCTATATATTATTTATCCCAAAATTTCGAGCCATATTAAATCTAATTTCAAAATAAATTATATTAGGTAATAATTAAACGAAATTTTGCGCGCAACAATTAATGAATTAAAATTTCAAAAATAAAAAAATGAAATGTAGGAGCTCCCCGCCCTCTCACGAGGTTCCATAAAAAAATCCACAAAAATATAATTTTGAAACTAATTACCTGTTCGGAGCGTTTTTTATATTTACAACACATTATTTATAATTACAACCCATTTATTAATTTTTAAACCTATTTTCTTGGAAAGCCTAATGCATCCCTCGTAGAAAAGATTTCCAGCCCAGTGGGCCGGATAATAACAAGTTGGCCTAGGTTGGGTATTCCTCAAAAAAGTATAGCTAGTCCTCGACAAGCCATTTTCACCTTGAAAAAATTAATATCTTAGCTGCATATTTGGTCGACATAAAATAATAGCCTGGGATAGATGGGCCACTGTCGGCCCAATTGATACCCAGCTCCTCTGAACAACAACAAAAACATCAGTCAAAAGAATTATGCTCACCGCTCAAAAAGTAAATACTGCTCGAGCTATTGGGTCCCAGCTGTCAGCGGCTCTTTGTGCAATTTTCTCGTTTATTGACTACTAGTCAATCTGTACATGCAATGCACGTTAATTTGGAAGTATATATAGTTCATGCGGATATTAGCTAGGGTATTATTGGCATGTTATTACGTGATTAGCACTATATTTGGCATGGAATTAATTGCACGCTAAACGTGTTGAGCGCTTGACATTGAAGCGGTCTAGGTCATTGGATTGACATGATTTGATGGCCAAGATTAATTGGATCTGCCCCTTTGGCTATTTTTATATAGATATAGATATATGTTGACAATGTTGTAGTTGTAATTGTAATAAGGAGGCACTTGCGTAGGTATGACTATGGCCCGGGTGTGTCCCAACTGTCATCCTCTCCACGTAAAGTCATCTCCCGATTCCTCAGGTTAGTTGTCCATGTTGACAATATGAGACATCGGCGCTACAACGAGCGCAACAACTCAAAGGTCGACGGAGAGGGCCTCGCGGCCGGGCCCTATAGATCATCTGATACAGCACCCGCTGCTCATTCGGGATGACGGGATCATTGGGCTACATGCCCGTGATGACATTGACGTCCCCTTGTTCATCGCCGATTCGTCCCTCCTCGAACTGAGGCTCGTTGAGGAGAGGGAGGTTGTAGCATTGGTCCTCCTATGCTTGCCAGAATGTTGATTCCGGTGGTGCTGGTAGCTCTTCTGCCATTACGGCGTCGAGGTTCGGCCGCACCTGATCTATGGTGAACAAGGCATGAACCAGCTTGGGCGGTGGCGCCGGCTCCTGGTTAGAAGCCTCGTCCATTGTCTCGTTGTCATCGGTGAACTCGGCGATCTCGTTGGCGAGCCAGCATGTTCGGCTGCTGGACCGGACCACTACCAAGCACGAGTCTGACCGTGCGGGCCCACCTAGACCACCTACCTCGCCCGCGCAGGCTTCCTGCCCGAAATGGTCAGCGCTTCCCGTGCCACTTCGTGGTGTAGGTGACTGCTACGTGTTCAGACAACACAACTACTGCCCGTCCTTCCATCTACCGCCCACCTTAAAGACACATGGTTGCCAAGGCAGCTACTCTCGCACCACTCGTCCATCCCTCTGCCTCCGACCATTGCTATATAAACTGTTGCCCCGGCCATAGCCGCAATCATGCGCCTCTGTTCCCTTTCTCCTTGCCACACCACTCTCACCATGGCTTCCTTGCTCTCCACCGATCTCTGGGATGGGCGGATGACAGACCAGAAGAACGATGGTGTCCCAATTGAGAACCTGGTCGTCAATGAGCCGGCGCCAACCTCCTCCTCCACGCCATCCTCGCGGTGCATTGCACCATGACCATCGACGAGGCCCGTGCCCAATACATGGACACAGTGAGGCAGGAGAGAGAGGATAAGTTCCAGGAGGCATAGGCCGACACCGCCTACAACCAACAGCTCCTCGAGGAGCACCTGCAGGAGGAGGAGCATATCACCACGTAGTGGGCGGAGAAGGAGGCGCTGCTCGAATCATATGATACGTCTCCGTCGTATCTACTTTTCCAAACTCTTTAGCCCTTGTTTTGGACTCTAATTTGCATGATTTGAATGTAACTAACTAGGACTTACGCTGTTTTCAGCAGAATTGCCTTTGTGTTATTTTTGTGCACAAATAAAAGTTCTCAGAATGACCTGAAACTTCACGGAGAGTATTTTCAGCAAATATAAAAAGTACTAGCGAAAAGATCCACCGGAGGGGGCCCACATCCTGGCCACAAAGTTGGGGGAGCCCCCTTAAGGTGCGCCCTCCATCCTTGTGGCCCCCCTGGACCTCCACCGACCTCAACTCCAACTCCATATATTCGTGTTCGGGGACAAAAAAAATAAGAAAGAAGGATTCATCGCGTTTTGCGATACAAAGCCGCCGCCACCTCTTGTTCTTCCTCGAGACCTGATCCAGAGTTTGTTCGGGGCTCCGGAGAGTGGAGATCATCGCCATCGTCATCATCAACTTTCCTCCATCATCAATTTTATGATGCTCGTCGCCGTGTGTGAGTAATTCCATCGTAGGCTTGCTAGATGGTTGATATGTCTCCGTCGTATCTTTAATTTTTGATTGTTTCATGCCAATATTATACAACATTCACATATTTTTGGCCACTTTTTATTTGATTTATTGGACTAACCTATTGATCCATTGCCCAGTGCCAGTTCCTATTTTTTGCATGTTTTTAGTATCGCAGAAAATCCATATCAAACAAGGTCCAACTTCAATAATTGTTTACGGAGAATTACTTTGGAATATATGTGATTTTTGGGAGTTGGAATCACCGCAAACGGAGGCCCACACAGCCCACAAGACACCAGGGCACGCCAGGGAAGCTTTGCTCATGGTGGCGGGTTGTGCTCACCTCGTACGCCAGTTGGAGCTCTACTCCAGGCGCAAGGAAGCTTATATCTGAAAAAAAATCGTGTTAAAATCTCAGCGCAATCGGAGTTACGGTCTCCGAGAATATAAGAAACGGTTTTTAGGCAGAACTGGGAATGCAAAATAGAAGAGGACAGAGAGACATATCCAATATCAGAGGGGCTCTCGCCCCTCCGCCGCCATGGAGGCCATGGACCAGAGGGGTAACCCTCCTCCCACCTAGGGAGGAGGCCAAGGAAGAATAAGAAGGAGGGGGGGCTCGCTCCCCCTTGCTTCCGGTGGCGCGGGAGTGCCGCCGGGGCAACGATCGGGACGACGATCTACATCAACAATCTTGCTACCGTCAACACCAACTCTCTCCCCCTCTATGCAGCTGTGTAACACCTCTTCTCCCCACTGTAATATCTACTTAAACATGGATCTCAACTCCATATATTATTTCCCAATGATTTATGGTTATCCTATGATGTTTGAGTAGATCAGTTTTGTCCTATGGGTTAATCATGATCTTGGTTGGTATGATTGTACATTTTACTTATGGTGTTGTCCTACGGTGCCCTCCGTTCTTGCACAAACGTGAGGGGGCCCTGCTGTAGGGTCTTTCAATATGTTCATGGTTCACTTATGGTGGGTTGCGAGAGTGACAAAAACTTAAACCCGAGTAAGTGGGGTATGGCGTATGGGAGTAAAGAGGACTTGATACATAATGCTATGGTTGGGTTTCATGACCTTAATGATCTTTAGTTGTTGCAGATGCTTGCTAGGGGTCCAATCATAAGTGCATCTGATCCAAGTAGACAAACTATGTTAGCTCATGCCCCTCCCTCATAATAAAATTGCAAGGATGATTACCGGTACTTGTTATCGATTGCCTAGGGACAAATCATTATATTATGTTACAAAAAGCTTGCTACTATACTACTTTTATTGTCTTGCAAAGTACTTTATTTCAAGTTCCCGCTAAGTCCTCCTAGTTTCATACTTGTTTTAGTTAAAGCAAATGTTAAGTGTGCGTAGAGTTCTATCGGTGGTCGATAGAACTTGAGGGGATATTTATTCTACCTTTAGCTCCTCGTTGGGTTCGACATTCTTACTTATCGAAAAATGGTACAAACAATCCCCTACACTTGTGGATTATCAATACCTTTTTTCTAGCGCCGTTGCTGGGGAGTTATAGCGTGGGGTGAATATTCTCGTGTGTGCTTGTTTGCTTTATTACTAAGTAGTTTTTATTTTCTATTCTAAGTTGTTCTCTATGTTTAGTCATGGATATGGAACACGAAACACCAAAAAACTTAGTGGTACTTGCTGCTCATGGAGATGGGGAACCTCCTAAAACCCTTGATGCTTTTTATGTGAAATATATTATGCACTAATTTGATAATCCAGAGAAAACCCCATTCAACTATATAATGGGAGTAATGTTGGATCAACGTGAATACTTTAGGGATTATCGCTTGACTCATAAAGGGTAATTGTTATGGGATCAAATTTATATGTTGCATTGGTATGCTTATAATCTATGCTTGAGATATGATTATACTTGTTGCTCTAGGATGAATGCTCCACATCTTCCCTTTTCATGTGAATTCAATGATAATAAAACCTTGGCCTCTTATGCTAATGGTACATATGATTATTATGATGTGGAACGAATAGAAGAATTTGTTGCTTTTAAGGGTGCTTAAGAAATTGAATGTATGTTTCCAGAGTATGAAGATTGTGATGATGTTGTTTATAGATCTCAAAATTTTGCTATATTTGAATATTGTTATGAGAACTATGAATATAATGCCAACACTGATGCATTTCTTGAGAAAGTCTCCGCTGTCCAAGAAGAGACTAATATTTTGCAGGAGTCTATGGAAGAAGAAATTAATGACATTGTGAGCTCATTGGATGAAAAAGATGAGGATGAGAGCGAAGAATAAAAGGAGGAAGAGTGGATTGATCACCCGTTCCCACCGTATAATGAGAGTAACTCTTCATCCCATACATTATTTAATTTCCCTTCGAATTTACCAAAGCATGAATGCTATGATAATTGCTATGATCCCGTTGATTCTTTTTAAATATCCCTTTCTGATGATGCTTGGTATGCTTGTGGCCATGATGCCAATATGAATTATGCTTATGGATATGAACTTGCTATTGTTCCTTATGTTAAGAATGAAATTGTTGCTATTGCACCCACGCATGATAGTCCTATTATCTTTTTGAAATCTCCAAACTACACTATATCGGAGAAGTTTGCACTTATTAAGGATTATATTGATGGGTTGCCTTTTACCATTGCACATGATGTTTTTGATGAATGTAATATGCATGTGCTTGCTGCTCCTACTTGCAATTATTATGAGAGAGGAACTACATCTCCGCCTCTCTATGTTTCCAACACGATAAAATTGCAAGAAACTGTTTATACTATGCACTGGTCTTTACTTGATGTGCATGAATTGTTCTTGCATGAAATGCTGATGCATATCAAGAGAATTAGACTTCTTCATTGCTTGATATATGCTGCTTTGTGCTCACTACTAAATGCTAGATCATTGCTAATTAAAATTGGCTTTGATATACCTTGGGATCCGGGTGGATTCATTACTTGAGCACTTTATGCTTAGCTTCATGGCTTTAAAGAAATCGCTGCCAGGGAGACAACGTGGAAGTTTTAAAAAAGTGAGTCATTTATTTTTGTTGAGTGCTTCTATAAAGTTTAAAAACAAAAAAATATAGAGGGGAACCTAAAACTTTTTCAAAAAGAGAAGCGATTGAAAGGTGATGCATTACGGAAATGGGGGTCCACCTTGAACACTTGTGTTCATGCTTGTGGAAACAATGTAGAATTTTTCATGAAAGTTCTCGCAAAAATAATTATGCCCTTGTACAATTCCATTGTATTCTAAAAATAAGGTGCCAAGAGTTTCCTTTAGGATGATTAAATTGCTTGTTGGTTTGTGCGGTGCAAAAATAGAAACTTTGTTGTAGTGCGCGATTTTACATTTTTTACAGGAACGTCAAACGGTTCTGAAACTTTTTGCATGGTCTTTCTATAAAAATTGGTTATTTTTTCCTATTTTTCAGAATTTTTAGAGTTATAAAAGTATGGTGAATGTTCAAATCTGTACAGACTGTCCTATTTTCACAGATTGCAGTTATAGCTTCATTATTTGCGTATGTTTGAATTCTTGTTGAAGCCTCCTTGAGTTGGGGCCATAGAATTGTGATAGTATATAGTGGGTAATTTCTGTTTATAATTATACAATAATATTGGAGCAGTACATTATGAGATTTCATTGATCATATGCACTAACCCCGCCACTAAAAGTTTGGTTAAGTTTTGTGTGGATGAAGTGTTCGAAGATCGAGGATGTCTCGATGTGAGGAGAATGAGGAGAGGCAAGAGCTCAAGATTGGGGATGCCCATGGCACCCCAAGTAAATATTCAATGAGACTCAAGCGTCTAAGCTTGGGGATGCCCCAGAAGGCATCACGTCTCTCTTCAACAAGTATCGGTATGTTTTCGGATTCGTTCGTTCACATGATATGTGTAAATTCTTGGAGCGTCATGCGCTTTTTAATTTTATTTTAATAATGCACCATGCTGGTATGAGATAGTCCTTGGCAAATTTGTAGAATGCTCTTTGCACTTCACTTATAACTTTTGAGTATGGCTTTATAGAATGCTTCATGTGCATCACTCATATCATTTGAAGTTTGGATTGCCTGTTTCTCTTCACATAGAAAATCGATGTTCGTAGAATGATCTCGTGCTTCACTTATATTTGTTAAATCATGATATTTTTTAGAAAGAATTAAACTCTTATGCTTCACTTATATCTATTTCGAGAGTCAAACGGAATTGGCCAAATGCATGGTTAGTCATAAAATCCTACGTAACACTTATGGATCACTGAATATGATATGTTTGATTCCTTGCAATAGTTTTGCGATATAGAGATGGTAATATGTGGGAGGTACTAGTGGATTATCATGTTTAGTAAGATATTGGTGTTAAGGTTTGTGATTCCTGAAGCATGCACGTATAGTCTCTCGTTATGCCGGGAAGTTGGAGCACAATTTATCCTTGATTGTCTTATCTTTGTGTGAAGGTCGGGGGCGCGCGACGGTTAACTCCTACCGCCCCCCTAGGAGCATGCATAGTATTACTTTGCTTCAAGGGCTAATAAACGTTTGCAATAAGTATATGAGTTCTTTATGACTAATGTGAGTCCATGGATTATACGCACTCTCACCCTTTCAGAATTGCTAGCCTCTCTTGTGCCGCGCAACTTTTGTCGGTGCATAAACTTTATTATACCTTCCTCAAAACAGTCACCATACCAACCTATTATGGTATTTCCATATCTATTCCGAGATATATTACCTTGCACTTCCATCATATAGTTGACTTGAGCATTCATTTTCATCATATAGAGTCATACTATGTCATAGGTATCGAGTTGTAATTTTTATTTCTTTTGAGTTATAAGTAAATAGACGTGTGATGATCATCATTATCCATTATTAGAGCATGTCCCATTGAGGAAAGGATGATGGAAACTATGATTCCCCCACAAGTCGGGATGAGACTTCGGACAATGAGAGGAAAAAATATATATAAAAAATAAAAAGAAAAATAAAAGGAAAGAAAATAAAGAAAAAATAAATAAAAAACTAAAGAGAGAAGGGGCATGCTAGTTCCACACTTGTGCTTCAAGGTAGCACCATCTTTTTCATATAGAGAGTCTCCTATGTTGTTAGTTCCATATACTAGTGGGAAATTTTTATTATAGGATTAGATGCACACCCACTTAGTTTCATATTGAGCTTTCATACACTTATAGCTCTTAGTTCATCTGTTGCATGGAAATCCCTACTCCTCACATTGATATCGATTGATAGACATATCCATAGTCCATTAGTTTGCCTAGTTGATGTGAGACTTTCTTCCCTTCTTTTGTCTACTACCACCGCATTCTATTCCACCTATATTGCTATATGCATGGCTTGAGCTCATGTATTCCGTGAGAGTGAAAATGCTAAAGCGCGTTAAAAAGTATAAACCAATTTCTTGGCTGACACCAGGGTAATACATGATTTATACTTTGAGCTGGGAAGACAAAGCATGACAAGACTATATGATTTTGTAGGGATAATGTTCTTTAGCATTTGACATTCTGAAAGACATGATTGTTTGTTGGGATGCCCGAGTATTGATGTCTTTATGTCAAATTATAGACTATTGGTTTGAATCACTGATGTCTTAATATTCATTCCATGACTAGACATATGGTCAAGTTTATGCTAGGTAGCATTCCACATCAAAAATTATCTTTTTTTATCATTTACCTACTCAAGGACGAGCAGGAATTAATCTTGGGGATGCTGATACATCTCGGTCATATCTATATTCTTTTATTGTTTCATGCCAATATTATACAACTTTCACATATTTTTGGAAAGAATTTATATGATTTACTTGACTAAACTATTGATCCAGTGCCCAGTGCTAGTTCCTATTTTTTTGCATGTTTTTTGTATCATAGAAAATCCATATCAAACTAAGTCCAAATGCAATAAATTTTTACCGAGAATTATTTTGGAATATACGTGATTTTTGGGAGTTGGAATCACCGCAAATGGAGGCCCACACAGCCCACAAGACACTAGGCCGCACCAGGGAAGCCTGGCACGTGGTGGTGGGTTGTGCTCACCTCGTATGTCGGTTGAAGCTCTACTTGGGGCACAAGGAAGCTTATATCCGGAAAATTCGTGTTAAAATCTCAGCGCAATCGGAATTACGGATCTCCATGAATATACGAAAACATTTTCGGCCAGATCTGGGAACATGAAACAGAAGAGGACAGAGAGACATATCCTATCTCGGAGGGGCTCTCGCCCCTCCACTGCCATGGATGCCATGGACCAGAGGGGGAACCCTCCTACCACATAGGGAGGAGGCCAATGAAGAAGAAGAAGGAGGGCGACTCTTTCCCCCTCGCTTCCGGTGGCGCAGGAGTGCCGTCGGGGTAACGATCGGGACGGCGATCTACATCAACAATCTTGCTACCGTCAACACCAACTCTCTCCCCCTCTATGCAGCGGTGTAACACCTCTTCTCCCCGCTGTAATCGCTACTTAAACATGGTGCTCAACTCCATATATTATTAACCAATGATCTATGGTTATCCTATGATGTTTGAGTAGATAAGTTTTGTCCTATGGGTTAATCATGATCATGGTTGGTATGATCGTATATTTTATCTATGGTGATATACTACAGTGCCCTCCGTTCTCGCGCAAACGTGAGGGGGCCCACTGTAGGGGTTGCAATATGTTCATGGTTCGCTTATGGTGGGTTGCGAGAGTGACATAAGCTTAAACCCGAGTAAGTGGGGTATGGTGTATGGGAGTAAAGAGGACTTGATACTTAATGCTATGGTTGGGTTTCACGACCTTAATGATCTTTAGTAGTTGCAGATGCTTGCTAGGAGTCCAATCATTAGTGCATATGATCCAAGTAGAGAAAGTATGTTAGCGCATGCATCTCCCTCATAATAAAATTGCAAGAATGATTACCGGTGCTTGTTATGGACTGCCTAGGGACAAATCATTCTCTTGTGCTACAAAAATCTTGCTACTACACTACTTCTATTGTCTTGCAAAGTACTTTATTTCAAGTTCCCTCTTAGTATTTCTAGTTTCATACTTGTTTTAGGTAAATCAAACGTTAAGTGTGCGTAGAGTTGTATCGGTGGTTGATAGAACTTGAGGGAATGATTATTCTACCTTTAGCTCCTCATTGGGTTCGACACTCTTACTTATTAAAAAAGACTACAAACGATCCCCTAAACTTGTGGGTTATCAACGGTGATGGGTTGGATGTGATTTATCTTGTAATCGTGTTTGTTTTGTTAGGGTTTGATCCCTTGTATCCATTATGTTATGAGATTGATGTTTCTACGACTTTGCTATGCTCAATGCTTTTCACTAGGGCCCGAGTGCCATGATTTCAGATGTGAACATATTATGTTTTCATGAATATACATGTGTTCTTGATCCTATCTTGCAAGTTGTAGACACCTACTATGTGTTACGATCCGCATACCCCAAGGTGGCAATAATTGGGATTCTTTCGGGTGATTGCCGTAGTTTCAGGAGTTCGTGTATTCACTAACTGCTAATGCTTTGGTATGGTACTCTATTAAAAGGAGGCCTTAATATACCTTAGCTTCCATTAGGACCCCGCTGCCACGGGAGGGTAGGACAAAATATGTCATGCAAGTTCTTTTCCATAAGCATGTATGACTATATACGGAATACATGCCTACATTATATTGATGAATTGGAGCTAGTTCTGTTCACCCTAGGTTATAACTGCTACATGATGAATATTATACGACACCTATCATTACCGATCCATTGCCTACGAGTTCGTTTCATATTGATAATTGCTTTGTTACTTTCATTACTGCTACTGTCACCGTCACTACAAAACTGCTACTGTTACTTTTTCTACCGTTACCGTTACTTCCATATTACTTTGCTACTAAATACTTTGTTGCAGATATTAAGTCTTTCAGGTGTGGTTGAATTTACAACTCAGGTGCTAATACTTGAGAATAGTCTTTGGCTCCCCTTGTGTCGAATCAATAAATTGGGTTGAATACTCTACCCTCGAAAACTGTTGTGATCCCCTATACTTGTGGGTTATCAAGACCTTTTTCTGCCGCCGTTGTCGGGGAGCATAGCTCTATTCTCTTAGTTACTTGGGATTTATATTTGTTGATCACTATGAGGCCACTAAAGTATGATAGAACCAAGATCATTCCCTCTAGAACGAGGGGAGGTAAGGAACTGCCATCTAGCTCTGCAATTGATTCACCATCAGTTTTAAGTAAGCTTGCGACACCTACACCTGCTATTGATTCTGATATGTCGCATGTTATTGATGATGCTACTTCTACTATGAATGATGCTTATGATGCTACTACTACATTTGATAAAACTGTGCCACTGCACGAATTACTTGATGAACATCTTGCTAGAGCTAGAACTATTGATTATGCTGAAGATGACGATATTTTCGAAACTGATGAAATTATTGAAACCGAAAACTTTGAAACTGCTTGTTAAAACTATCTCTCCTAGATATGAATTGCCTGTTATGCCTGAGGGATATGTTATGGATGGATAGGTAGCTAGAGACTTTCTTGCTGGTAAGGATAGGAATGATCTTAGGAAATTACTACGCAAGTGGAAAGAAAAAAAATCTTTGAATGCTAGAATGCAATATGTTCCTAAATTTGCTACTTCACGTATCCGTGTTACTGATAAGGATTATGAATTCTCTGTTGGTCCGGAGTTAATTACTTTGGTTGAATCTTATCCTCTCCATGGTTATGAATTTCAAACTGTTGTGGCACATCTTACTAAATTAAATGATATAGCCACCCTATTTTCTCTTGAGGAAAAAGTTCGCTATTACTATATTCTTAAGTTGTTTCCTTTCTCATTAAACGGTGATGCTAAGTTATGGTTAAATTCTCTTGCTCCTGGTTGTGTGCGTAGTCTCCAGGACATGATTTAATACTTCTCTGCAAAATGTTTTCCGGCTCATATGAAACAAGTTGCCTTACAGGAAATATTTAATTTTGTGCAAATTGAAGAGGAGAGTCTTGCACAAGCTTCGGGGAGGCTTCTCCAATTACTTAATCCTTGGCCTGATCATCCTCTCAAGAAAAATGAAATACTTGATATCTTTTATAATGGACTAACCGATGCTTCTAGGGACCACCTAGATAGTTGTGCTAGTTGTGTTTTCAGGGAACGAACTGTTGAGCAAGATGAAAAATTATTGAACAATATATTTAGAAATGATAATGATTGGACTCTTCTCGAACCAACTCCTAAGCCAACTCCGAAGATATTCAAGAGGCAAAGAAATCAATGAAGGAAAAAGGTATTAAAGATGAAGATGTTATGAATTTACCGCCTATTGAGAAAATACATGGTCTTGATAACCCGACACACGTAGTAGAGGTAAATTCTCTCTATAGATTTGATGAAGGAGATATTCCTCATAATAATTCTGCTAGTCAATGCTTGGATGAGTTTGATAATTTTATTGTTAAACAAGAAAACTTCAATGCTTATGTTATTAGACAACTGAAATGTAATGCTTATATGCTTGAATGCTTGGGTGATTAGATGACTAGAACTGTTAATGATCTTAAGCTTATTAGTAAACATGCTTTCATAGTTACAACTCAAGTAGAACAAGTACTTAAAGAACAAGATGATTTTCTTAATGAGTTGAATAGTAAGAATAACGATAATGTTTTTAGGTTTATGACTAGAGGTCGTAAAATGACCTAGGAACCTTTGTATCCCGAGGGCCATACTAAGAGAATTGAGCAAGATTCTCAGAGAACTAATACTGATACACCTGGTCCTAGTAGTAAAAAGAAAAAGAAAACCGATAGGACTTTGCATGCTTCTAGTGAACCTGTTATAGACACGCCTGAGAAACCTAATGATATTTCTATTTCTAATGCTGAGACAGAATCTGGTGATGAACATGAAGCTAGTGATAATGTTAATATGATGTTCATATTTGTGCCCAACCTAGTAATGATAATGATGTAGAGATTGAACCCGTCGTTGATCTTGATAACCCACAATCAAAGAATCAACGTTATGATAAGAGAGACTTCATTGCTAGGAAGCATGGTAAAGAAAGGGAACCATGGGTTCAGAAACCCATGCCCTTTCCTCCTAAACCATCCAATAAAATGGATGATGAGGAATTTGGATGCTTTTGTGAGATGATTAGACCTATCTTTTTGCGTATGCGTTTGACTGATATGTTCAAAATGTCTCCCTATGCTAGGTACATGAAATATACTGTTACTAATAAAAGAAAGATATCGAAAGCTGAAATTTCCACCTTGCTTGCTAATTATACTTTTAAGGGTGGAATACCAAAGAAACTTGGAGATCCAGGAGTACCAACTATACCATGCTCCATTAAAAGAAACTATGTTAAAACTGCTTTATGTGATTTTGGAGCCGGTGTTAGTGTTATGCCTTTCTCTTTGTATCGTAGACTTAATTTAAATAAGTTGACATCTACTGAAATCTTTTCGCAAATGGCCGATAAATCAACTGCTACACCCATCGGTATTTGTGAGGATGTGCCTGTTGTGGTTGCACACGTTACTATCTTAACGGACTTTGTTCTGCTTGATATTCCCGTGGACGACAGTATGTCGATTATCCTTGGTAGACCCTTTTTGAATACTACAGGGGCTGTTATTGATTGCAACAAAGGCAATGTCACTTTTCATGTTAGTGGTAATGAGAACACGGTACACTTTCCGAAGAAATAACCTCAAGTTAATAGCATCAACTCTATTGGAAAAAAATTCAACTATTGCTATTGGAGGTTTTGAATTCCCTCTTCCTACTATCAAGAAGAAATATGATATTCTTATTGTTGGGGACATGCATATCCCCATTGAGGTAACCTAGTGTTATTCGAAAATTCTCCGGTTTTATGTTATTCGAAAGAAGTTTGTTAATGAGACTTGATCAACCTTGTTAACGGATACCTTTTGATGATCATGAGATGGATGAATTTATAGAGCACCACCTTCTGTACCCACTTTTTACTTTCTGTTGTTTAGATTAAATAAATAAAAAATAGTATTATCTGTCTATTTTCTGAATTATCCATGCAATAAAAAATTATCCCGAAAGTAAAAGTTCTCCAAATGCCCTGGAAATTTAGTATAATTTTTTTTAGAATATTTTAGAATTTATGGCACTGGTAATACACCAGGGGGGTGCACCAGTGGGCCACAAGGGTGGACGGCGTGCCCTACCCCCTGGGCGCACCCCCTGTCCTTGTGGGCCCCACATGGCCCCCTCCACTTATTCCAGCACCCATTTTCTTCTTCTTCCTCCAGAAAAAATCATCATGTTGCTCAAACCCGTGTTCTAGCTCATTTTGCTACCATTTTCGATCTTCTTGCTCAAATCCTCATTCGCAAAACTATTTTGGGGGATTGATCTACAGTATGTGACTCCTCCAATGGTCCAATTAGTTTTTGTTCTAGTGCTTTATTTATTGTAATTTTTTGCTGCTGTGGTGATCTTGTTCTTGATCTTGAAAGTCCAATATATATGATCCAACTTAGTTTTTATGCATGATATAGCCTCTAGGCACTTGTAGGAGTACTTGCTATCAATTTTGTTGAGTTTGGTTCACTTTTATTTTGAGTCACTAAAAATTTTAGAATTTTTCAGAGAAAGAAAATGTCTAAGAGAATGTACCAAGGTGGTCCTTCAAGAAGCAAGCACTGAGGCTCGCGATACGCGAACCGGATGTTGAACCACTAAGGGAAGCTCAAGTGCGGCCTTATGAATGGCCGTTAGATGAATTTATGGTTCACACAAGTTCAAGGATGAGTTGATACATACATACAAAATGCCGGCCTTGAGGAATTTGTGTCGATTAAATGCCTACAATATTATCAACTCACTGATTCCTTCGTGCGGAGGTTTGAGTTTTCATCTAAACGCAATACTCATACTGTCCTATTTGATCTTTATGATGAGTCTTATACCATGGACATAGAAGATTTTTTGTGATGCATGCAAACTTCAACAGTGGGGCATTCTTAGTGAACCCACAAATTTGATTACAATGATTTCCTTGATAGCATCACCGTGGGGGAAACTAGAAATATTACACAAGCCACCATAGTGAGCATTCACTTTCCCGCTATACATTATTTTGCTCTCTTTATAGGAAGATGCATTAATGGTAAACATGAGCATAGCCACCTTTGTGTTCCAGATCTTAGTGTCCTTAAGTGTGCGGTGTTAGGTGATAAGCGTTATAACTTGAGGGCTATTATTGCAAGGAGGTTTCACCTTAATGCTAAAGATGGAAGTTTATTTGGAGGGATTTATGCAACTCGTTTAGCTAATTATTTGGGTGTACCCATAAAAGGATATGATATTGAGTTGCCACCAGCTTTTCTGGACTATGATGCTGTGATATGTTACTAGTTTCTTAAGAGGAACGAACAGCAACTCCAGTACCGACTAATCTTTGACAGCTGGCGTGCCGTCCATGTTACCCTTCCTACTCCTGCCTTCTTTAACTTTCAAGTAAAAGGGAGATATTTTATAACTAGGGAGGAGGCGGAAGAATATGAGAGAGAGGCGGAGGCCGCTCACCTCCAAGAAGCAGCTCGCCAAGCAGTAGCTGCTCCAGCACACTACAACACCAACTATGATTTCGTATATCATCTGGGCCAGTGGTGGCCCTAGACTAACTTGAGCAAAATCCTAAGCTTGGGCGAGTACGTATTTCTCAGCGACATTATATTCATGTTCACACATTCATTCTAGTTGTCGGTGTTCATACTTTTTCATTGTATTATACATGTTAGTTTATTTTTCTCGCTTTCTTCTTGTGTTGGAAAAACCTTGAAAAACCCAAAAATATCTCTCGCTTCTTTTTGTGCTTTCTCGCTTGTTCTTTTTAGTATGTTGTAGTATTTGAAAGAAAACCCAAAAAGATTTCTCATGCTTCTTTTGTTTGTTGGGAGCTTTCCTATGTGAATAGTTTTTCTCATTCCTGTTTTACTTTCTTCAGAAAAACTAAAACTCCAAAAACATTTCAGTGTGTTTCTTTGAAATTCTTTTTTTTCTTTGGGGTCGAGAGGAGAAGACCACATTTAAAATAATGAGTGGCTTTCATATGCATTATTGATCATCTAACAAGAGCCCATATTACCTTGTCTTCTCCTTTGAATAAATGTTTGCATATTCCAGCTTAGTCCAATGCACGTGCATTCTTTCGGTCGTGCAAGTGAAAGGCAATAATGACGATATATGATGAAATGATTGAGATGGAGAAAAGCTGGTATGAGCTCGACCTATTTTGTTTTTGTAAATATGATTAGCTTGTCGTTCCTGATTCAGCCTATTATTAAAGAAACATGTTTGCAATGACCATTAGAGATTATAGTTACTCATGAAATGCTTAACTAGCTAGGAGTTTATAATGGTTTACCTTGCATGCCAACATGCTTTTAAAATGGTTGTGATGTAGTATGATTGGATAGTATCCTCCTTTGAATGATTCGAGTGGCTTGACTTGGCAGATGTTCACACATGTAGTTGAAACAAAATTAACATAACTTTCACGATATTTATGTTCATGGTAATTTATATCCTACTCATGCTTGCACTCAATGTTGGTTAATCTCAAGGCATGTTTATGACCACTGTCAATCTCTAGCTAGTTGCTCCCCAGTCTCTTTCTAGCCTTCACCTGTACTAAGCGGGAATACTGCTTCTGCATCCACTTCCATAAACCCAAGGTTGTTCCATATGAGTCCACCTTACCTACCTATATGAGGTATTTACCTGCTGTTCCAAGTAAATTTGCATGTGCCAAACTCTAAACCTTCAAATAAAATTCGGTTTTGTATGCCCGAATCGCTCCTGTGGCGACTGGGGGATGTCTATCTTCCATGCTAGGTGGGTTATTCTCACGATGAGTGGACCCCGCTTATCATTCACGATAAAATGGCTGGTAACCAGGATGCCCAGTCCCATGCTCAAAATCAAATCAAAATATAGTTAAACAAAACTCCCCCAGGACTGTTGTTGGTATGGACGGTACCCGTTGTTTCAGATAAGCCGTGGAGTGTGATTGATGGTGGAGGGGGAGTAAAACTTTACCATTCTGTTTGGGAACCACCTATAATGTACGTAGCATGGAAGATATTGAGAACTCTTGGTCGTAGCATTGACAACGAAGGCATACCACTCAAAATATTATTCATCTCTGATTTAAAAACTCGAGCTCTGGCACCTTTGCAAATCCCTGCTTCCCTCTACGAAGAGCCTATCTATTTACTTTTATTGTTGAGTCATAGTCCTCTTATAAAAACCACCAGTTGGAGAGCACCTCTGTCATTTATATGCTTTGTTACTAATTGATATTGAGTATGAGTGTGACTAGATCTCCTTTACGATGAATTACAATGTCTAGTCAGTCCTTGATCTTCTCAGCTACTATGCATTTATGTTTTGCGGTCTCAGAAAGGGCTAGCGAGATACCACTTTATCATATTATATCATGATTGTTTTGAAAAAGTGTTGTTATCCAAGATTTATTATTATTGCTCGCTAGCTGATTGTGTTATTGATATGAGTAAATGTGAGACCTAAATGTTATTGTAAATGTGGTTAGTTCCTAATCTTTGCTGAAAACTTGAATGTTGGCTTTACATATTTGTAACAACAAGATCAACCAGAGTATGTAAAAGTTTTTCTTTGTCATTTTCAGTTTATCAACTCAATTGCTTGAGGACAAGCAATGGGTTAAGCTTTGGGTAGTTGGTACGTCTATGTCGTATCTACTTTTCCAAACTCTTTTGCCCTTGTTTTGGACTCTAATTTGCATGATTTGAATGTAACTAACCCGAACTGACATTGTTTTCAGCAGAATTGCCTTGGTCTTATTTTTGTGCAGAAATAAAAGTTCTCGGAATGACCTCAAATTTCATGGAGAGTATTTTCAGAAAATATAAAAATACCGGCGAAAAGATCCATCGGAGGGGGCCCACACCATGACCACAAGGCTGGGGGTGCACCCTCCATCCTTTTGTGGCCCCCTGGACCTCCCCCGACCTCATCTCCAACTCCATATACTCGTGTTCGGGGAGAAAAAATAAGAACGAAGGATTCATCTCGTTTTACGATACGGAGCTGCCGCCACCTCATGTTCTTCCTCGAGAGACCTGATCTGGAGTCCGCTCGGGGCGCCGGAGAGTGGAGATCGTCGCTGGCGTCATCATCAACCTTCCTCCATCACCAATTTTATGATGCTCGCCGCCATGTGTGAGTAATTCCATCGTTGGCTTGCTGAACGGTGATGGGTTGGATGAGATTTATCATGTAATCGAATTAGTTTTGTTAGGGTTTGATCCCTAGTATCCATTATGTTCTGAGATTGATGTTTCTATGACATTGCTATGCTTAATGCCCATCACAAGGGCCCGAGTGCCATGATTTCAGATGTGAACCTATTATGTTTTCATGAATATACATGTGTTCTTGATCCTATCTTGCAAGTTGTAGACACCTACTATTTTTATGATCCACATACCCCAAGGTGACAATAATTGGGATTTTTTCTGGTGATTGCCGTAGTTTGAGGAGTTCATGTATTCACTAAGTGCTAATGCTTTTCTCTGGTACTCTATTAAAAGGAGGCCTTAATATCCCTTAGTTTCCATTAGGACCCCGCTGCCACGGGAGGGTAGGACAAAAGATGTCATGCAAGTTCTTTTCCATAAGCACGTATGACTATATACGGAATACATGCCTACATTATATTGATGAATTGGATCTAGTTCTGTGTCACCCTAGGTTATAACTGCTACATGATGAATATTATCCGACACCTATCATTACCGGTCCATTGCCTACGAGTTCGTTTCATATTGATACATGCTTCGTTACTTTCGTTACAGCTACTGTCACCATCACTACAAAACTACTACTATTACTTTTGCTACCGTTATCGTTACTTCCATATTACTTTGCTACTAAATACTTTGCTGCAGATATTAAGTCTTTCGGGTGTAGTTCAATTGACAACTCAGCTGCTAATACTTGAGAATATTCTTTGGCTCCCCTTGTGTCGAGTCAATAAATTTGGGTTGAATACTCTACCCGCGAGGATTGTCGAGTCATCTTGTCGGTTGACAAAGGGGAACTTGACCCGCTTAGGATTCTTGACGATGTGGGATAGTACTGATAAGCACGGTTCTCTTGCACCATGCTCTCTTGATGATGAAGACCGGTGACTCCTGCCATTGCGGCTAGCTGGATGGCACGCTCAGGAGTAGCATCATAACCACCATGGAAATTGTAGGTGCGCTTACCAACAGGAATTGGGGCTGACGGATGAACATGAGCAACATACTCCAGGATTCTTCCTCCAGCAGAAAACTGGAATACTTGATAATGAGGTGGATCTCCACGGGGATAAATGCTACGCCACATATTGCCAAGGAGGGTAGCAAAACTGAGAGGTGCAGGAGTGGGGATGAACGTTATAGGAACAACACCGACAACTCTGGGGATGGCATTGAACTAATGGAAGCTCACCGCCATCTATGCATGAATTAAGGGTTAGGGGTAACCAAAATAAGACTATATGCAGCAAACAAATGCAATAACCAAATGCAGCAAGCAGAGACACAACCAGACCCTATACTACGGTTTTCTAACATTCCAGCGGACTAGGACACTCTACAGCCAGACCTGCTCTAATACCAAGCCTTGTGGCACCCGGCCCGGAGAAACCGGAATGCCCCTTATTCCATCCCAAAGATCGAGGTGAAGTCTTCTGGAATATGACACTGCTTAGCATAGAACAAACCAGCTCTCTATTACAACACGGATACGATTACAAGATCTCTGATATTACAATGAATAACATCAGCACGACGACGCTACGTCAACCACAGTTGCTCTATGCCAAAAACATAACAACTCGAGGCAGCGGGACCTCCACTGGCAGCGGAACAACGAACGACGATGATGGACTCTAATCCACAGGGACTCTAGCTGGAACATTTATCCTAGCTCACGAACACGGGAACCACACCAAACAAGCAAGCAACCAGACATGACCTGAAAACTGGCATGACACGCCAGGTCAGTACATTGAATGTACTTGCAAGCTCACAATAACCAAAAGCAGTCAAGAAAAACAACAACATGGCATTAATAGGTTAAAGCAATCTTGAGCATGATACTAACAGAACACCATGGCATGCACCAACTGAACCTGATACGGCTAGAACAACATTAGCATGACATAAGTATATGAACATGATGATACTACATGCTACAGGTTAACATTCTCATGCACCAACTTACTCTTGCTCGGCGGTTACCTCGTAACCATCTCATACATCCACTTACCAACATTGGTATCCACGATACCTCCATGATCATCTCACGATCACATAAAGATCAACCAGCTACGGTATCCATGATACCTCTGTGATCCTCTCTCGATCACAACCAACCTCTTTCTCATCATCGAACCGGGGTTATTATTAATCAAGTTATTATTATAATTGTCTCATAGTGTCACCGACTATGAACTGGGCCCATATCCAAAAGCGCGGCTATCGATAGATTTAACACACACTCTATAGAGGTTAGTACACTATACCCACACCATGGAACCCATGGCCTTGTGCTCCCATTTGGGTCGACCAACGGCGTTCCGAAAAAACGATCTATTACCATCACACCCTCGTGACATCCACCAATGTCAACTCGTGACATCCACCACCTACGTGGTCAGCCACCGTCGTGGCAAAACAACAACTGTCCCAAACAGGGACAAAAAGGCACCTACAACAACTACGGACACACAAGGCTTATGTCGTCCTTCCCGACCAAGGTAGCGCCCACGCATAACCTTCCCTCGTTGGAGGCACCGGTGAGAGGCATGACAATATACCTAGTTAGGAACCCCCCCCCCCATAAGGCAAGTGTGGCTGCACTGGTTAGCTCGATTTGGTGGCACCATGACTCAGCCAACAATTGTTCAAGTTCATTTAAGTCCAATTAAATGTGAATGTAATAAGCTGAGCCATAATAAATTAGCAAGATGCCACTACAATGCTTGAGCATGATATCAACATAAGCATGGAGGTGCAACATAATCATCGAGCATAACAACAATGAAGCATATATCCGAATGAGCATGGCATTCTGATGAGCATAAGTATAACACTACACATGAGCATAGCATGACCACTAGCATCAGAAGCATATACCATGCCAGAACATAACAAGAATACTACCAAGTAAGCATGTAATCAACTAGATGCAAAGCAACATGCACCGCAACGGTACTGGAGAACAAACTATAAGCATGCACCGGAATGAACATCACTGCTACCAGCATGTACTACTACCAAGCACAACATGTAATAATGATACTATCAAGAAATACAAAATAACAAGATGCATCGAAACATAGCATGAAGGTGAACATGAGTACACAAGCAAAATCTAAACGACGACAGTAGTAGCAAACAAGCAAGCAGTTAACACGGAAAATTTTATTAAATATTCAAGTAGAAACCATGGCTACTGCATGGCTATCATGTAAGTGGATGTTGTGGCTTGCCTGGGGGTGACGGAGACTCCGGGAAGAAGTACGGCGAAGCCGTGGAACGAAATGCCAGACGCTTCACTCTCGGAAGGGGCTAATTAGAAGCAAGGTCAAAATGGCCATTTTCACTATGGGACCACCTCGTGAAAATGGAACCAGCAGAAAGATCTCGACGAGATGAAGAAGTGGGCGTTCCTTTCACCTCGATCGGAGTTACGGTTGCGAAGATACGAGGTGTTGAAGGAGAGGGACCAATATGTGAATATTTTTATCACCAACGGGTCCCTGAGTGGATAAGGGAAAGGCGCATATTAGAAAATACGCTTTCAAAAACTGAAAACATACTCTGGGAAATCCCGTTTCCACTTAAAACATGTGGACCCAGGGTTGTGCCACTGGCAGGGGGAGGGGGCCAAGGCGTTGCGTCGTCTTCCTCCTCCTTTCTCCCGGAGGAGAGACACATGAGGGAGCAAGGTAGAGGGACTCCGGCGACAGGGCCGGCCGGCTCCGGCCATCTCTCGCCCGGCTAAGGGCACCAGCGGGTGCGGGAGGGCCAGCCGCACCCATTCAGAGGAAGAGCGGCCGCTGGGGAGGAGTGGGGAGGAGGGGAAGTCACGGCGATGGGAGGCTACAAAGGTGGCGACCGGTGGAGGATCTCGGCAAAACGGGCAGCTCCAGTGAGAGGAAAAGGGGTGGGCCGACTCGCAGAGGGAAGAGGAGCACTCTGGTGGTGGCTAGAGGAGGAGAGGATGCTCGGGGTGGCCGGAATCAAGCCGAGGCCGAGGCGGCCATGGCGGACGGTGACGGACAGAGGCAAAACGAGGCAGCTTCGGTGGACTAAAGAGGTGGTGGAGGGAGTGATGAGTTGCGGAACACCTCGGGGCAGCTTATATAGGCGCGGAGGAAGCCTCAAGAGCATCACAAGCGAGCTCGAGCAGTGCTCTAATGGAGGAAATGAGCTGGACGCGGCACGGGCATGGCGTTTGCGATGCATTAATGGCAAACCAGGTCGAGGCAGAGGCATGGGTCGACATAGAGGCTCATGGGGGAGCTACTAGACATGGATGGGAGTCGAGACGAGGAGGAAGCGGACGAGATCAGTGGCCGAAACAAGCCAGAGCTCGCAATTTGCATGACGCAAGCGTGATAACCGCATGCACTGGTGCAAGAGGCGCACTCCTAGCGACCAAACCGTGTCAGCTGGACAAGGCGTGTTATAGAGAAGGCCGTGAAGCAAAGAAACGAGCACGGGGAGGCATAATGAGTCCATAGATAGCAAGAAACCAAACGAACAACAAGGTGTTTGGAACTTGTTGTGGTTCACATGCTTCGAGATCAAAAGCTGAGATTTGACTGGAGTTGATCACTCACAAAGCTGATTAAGATAGCAAGGCTTCAGCTCAATATGAGTAGTTTAGCTAGTGCTTGCAGTACAAAGTGCCAAACTGACCAGAATAGCAAACATTGAAGTATCACTCACATACTAGCTTGGATTGAGCTAAAATTTGGAATAGATGAGTTATTTGATGATATGAAGTTGCTGCAAAAATTTAATGCCATTTGGAAATACCAAAGTGTCACTTGCTTCACGAAGCTTCAATCTGAACAGAAATTTGGAAAATTGCACAAGGCAAATGGCTAGATGGAATTAGCCCAATTTTTTTGGAGAGAGTTAATATGGATAAGAGAATGGCCTGGTAAAGTTTCAACTTAATTGAATCAATATAAAATATAGTTGCTTCACAAAGTGAAAATCTGACTAGAAACCAAGAATTGATGTTGAGCTCATATGGATGAATTTCATGAGCAAATATTTGGATGAGAGCTATTATTGGATCATAGGAATGTTTTGGCCAAGTTTCAACTCATTAGAACATGCCTATCTTGCATTTCTTCACAAAGGCTTTCCTCAGACAGGAACTTTGAAAAATTGCTCAGGAATATTTACTTGGCAAATTGAGTTGAATTTTGGCATGAGGCAATGATATGGATAGGAAAAGGTGTCCAAAAAGTTCGGAGACAAATGGGCAAAGATAAATAGCACTTGCTTCACAAAGTGCCATTTAGGACAAAAGAGGAATATAGTTATTGGAGGTTTATTTTTGAACATGGCTGTCACGCCCAATATGCGATTCTACCCCGATCACGTGTTGAACTCGTGATTGGGGCACAACCACATTTCGGGCGCTTAGTAAGATGGATATCATTACATCGTACCATTACACAAATAGATGGGGATACAACAATAGGCAACAATTCCCACATGAATACCACAACATCGTACACAAGAGATCTGAATACGGATGAAAACACATGAAAAACACAACGACATCGATCCTGCTATCCCAGGCAGCCGACCAGGAACCTATCCCAAGATCGATGATGATGAAGAAGAAAGAACTGAAACACAAGTAAACATCGCTCTCACGTTAAGTTATCGCATTACATGTACCTGCAACTATTTTTGTATTATTTGTGAGCCATGAGGACTCAGCAATCCCATTACCATGGGTATCAAGACTAGCAAAGCATAATGGGTATGGAAAGGATAAGTGGTGTGGTTGCAGCTGCGGCTAAGCATTTGTATGGTGGCTAACTTACGATTTCCAGAAATAGATGAGAAGCTACGCAAACGGTCGCAAACTAGTAATGATCACTAAGTGATCCTGAACTACCTAGGAGTCAAACATAACCCCACCGTGTTCTCTTCCCGAAACTTACTCGAAAAGAGACGATCACGGTTACTCACGTGGTTGGTGTATTTTATTTCGGATCCTCTGTCAAGTTCTCTACAACCAGATATTAACAAATTCCAATCTTCCACATAACTGCGGGCACGGCTTTTGAAAGATCATAACCCTTCAGGCATGTCCCAAATTAGCCCATCACAAGCTCTCACGATCAGCAGACGTAAAACCTCCATCTTGGGGACAACCCGATCAGACTTGGAATCCTGGTGCACAAGACATTTTCACAATGTTAAAACTAGTCCAGCAAGACCTCCTGGCGTGCAGACACTCTGATAGTAGTCGCGCGTATCTCGTCTCAGGCCCGGCCGAATGAACACTACGTACGGCAACCGGAGATCCTAGTAAACTGGGTGGCACCGCAAGTGGCTCTAGTTTGGACCAGCACCATCACCCCTGGCCCCCCTGTATTAAGTTGAACAATGAACATCGGGTAGCGCTAACTCCCTATGCTTCAAATTTATTATCATGTTTATTATGTTGGGCAAATGTTAAAACCAAAGTTGGGCGTTGGAGGATTTTTATTCAAAGCGAACTGTTGAGGAGGGCCCATAAACCCCAACCGTGTTAGGAATGCAAAATAAAGGAACATAACACCGGTTTAGCGGAAACTAGGGTGGCAAGAGTGGAACAAAACACCGGGAAAAAGTCCGAGCCTTTCACCCTTTACCAAGTATATATGTGCATTAACTAATATAAGAGATATTGTGATATGCCAACATATCCATGTTCCAACATGGAACAAACTGCAACTGCACCTGCAAGTAGCATCGCTATAAGAGGGGCTGAGCAAAGCGGTAACATAGCCAAACAACGGTTTGCTGCGATGCTGAAAAGGTTAGAGGCTGTTTCATGGCATATTGGGGGACTTGACAAACAAGTGGTAGGAAGCGCGACATAGCGATAGCATTGAGACAACTTGCGTAGCAAAGATAGTAGTGAGATCCAAGGTGACGGTCATCTTGCCTGATATACTGCTAGGAAGAAGACCGAGTCCATGAAGTAGACGAAGCAAGCGTAGTCGAACGAATCCTCACGATCGCACCAAAATGGGAACTAACGAGAAGAACCAAACAACATGGTAAACACACAACACATGAACATGGAATGATGATCAACCAAGTATGATGCATGACAAGGCTACATGATGCTACTCATGGCAAGAGATGATGCAAACAAGAACATCACACAAGGCAAGTTTAAATGAGGCCGGAAACAACATATAACATTACCGGTAAGTCCTCATATGCAAATTTCGAAATTGGTCCAGAACTGAAAAAACATTAAGTTAGAGTTGTTAAACAGAAAGTTAACATGCACCAAGATGATCTACGCGATTTTCTAGTCAAGTTACATATAAAGTTCATTTAATTCGGAGCTACAGTCTAGAAGATATGAGCAAAACAAGTTAAGTATGGCATTGATCCAAAATGCATTCAAACATCAAGCACAACACTCAAAACATGGATGCAACATGACATGATGCATCTACATGCAAAACCAAGCAAGTTTCATATATAGCATGCTCCAAACGGAGCCACGGTTCAACACATACACATGAAACAAATTTAAAGGATAAGTTGTCCAAAACAGCAACTAGGCATATTGCGAGCATCATAACATCAAGCTAGAAGAACAAGATTGACACAAACATGGCATGAACTGAAAGTAAAGATAGCATGCTTCAAATATCATCAAGGTTCAGGTTCATACGCATCAAGATTAATCCAACTTGATCAATGCAACTAGAAACTTTATAACACAGATTAAGACTTGGTGAAAAACATGGCATATACATGAGTAGAGTGAATATGTTGGCATGTTGGAGGCAAGCAATAATTAAGCTACAGTGCAAGAATATGGAAAAACAAATCATGTCATGCTAGTACATAGAATGGATCTCAAATAACTCAACATGACATATACATAGGAGCAACAAGTTCATGGAATTCATCAAAACAAGATGCAAACATGAAATAGCATATTCTCAGACATAGTCAAAATCTGGGAACGCAAACAGCAAC
Organism: Secale cereale; assembly: GCA_902687465.1. Lineage (NCBI taxonomy): Eukaryota > Viridiplantae > Streptophyta > Magnoliopsida > Poales > Poaceae > Secale > Secale cereale. The sequence goes on from LR738712.1 coordinate 555,422,819, forward strand.
ATTATGATGATAAATTTGGAGGCACATAATAGCAAGCATACCAAGTTTAATAAACATGCAAAGGTCATGAACATGTAGTAGGAATGGCATACTCCAACTAACTCCATGGGCACAACTCCATATGATGCATGGATTGTTTACAATGAGCTTTGCCAAATGGAACATGCTATTAATAGATTGAAAGATTTATCATGATGACAACTTGAGAGCAAGGAGACATGCTATAACAACTTACAATTACAAACAAGGGCATGGATGGATAGAGCATAACATGGTATTAAAAAACATGTTCACTGGACATTGCCGGTGTTCTGGGAACCAGGGTACCCAGACTTACCTGCCTGCAGCCCGTGACATGGCTCCTTTTCAGGCCTGGTACGGCCCATCTTCAGCATCGGCACTCAAGACCATCGCGAGGGGCCAAGCCTCGCGGGGTGAACGACAGCAAGACCTCCGGAAGGGGCAGCCTCGTCTAGCTGGGTCCTGAGGAGCGGAGAACTCTATGCAACCCCCACCTTGCAAGGTTTGCACGACGCAAGCCAGGACGACCAAGGCCAGGCGGGCGCCAGCGGGCGTAGTACAATAGTTTACCCTTTGGTGCTAAGGAAGCATGCTCCGACGAAGAGTCCCAAGGAATCTTCCAAAGGTTTCCATTTCCATGCAATGAGACCAAGACCGCCAGGACGGCAGGACGGAGGTCATCGCCGAGCCCACCATGGCATCAGGGTCAGAGGTTGTGCAGGCGAAGACCACCTTTAGTCAGGATAAGATGTACTAGTTGTCTCCCTTCAAAATTGGCCGTTGTGGGATCCCGTCCCGCCAACATTTCGGGGGAAGAGGACCAAGGCCACTATATAAGTAGGATAGACACCACCTAGCAGGGGATGGGTCATTCAAACCTTCCTCTCCACCACAAAGCAGGAACACACCTCTGGAGGTTGTTCACCCATTGTACTAGTTCAGCCTCAGCCCATCCCGAGGATAATCCACTACACTGCTGGAGTAGGGCCACTCACCGCTAGGTGGCCTGAACCAGGATAAACAGCCTCGTGTCTCTTTTACATTCCTGTTCATCGAGCTAGTTCATGGGATGGCAAGTAGGTAGATAGACGAGGTTGAGTTCTTCGCATGCACCCCAGACTTCGAACCTAGAAGGGTCTTGCGGAGCCCTCAATCCGACATTTGGCGCGCCAGTAGGGTGGCGCGTTAAGAATGCAATCTCCCCATCACCGTGCTCCACCCATGCCATACAGCTCCACGCATGGCGGACATCGCTCTGCCCGCCGGACCGCAGGCGACATTCAGGGGCAGAGCAGGCATCTGAGCCCTCTCCCCTGCTTGGTGACAAGTGCAGTGGCCGCCAAAGTTCAGGCCGGTACTGCCACTATGGTACAATGGCACGGCTGACCCCGCAGGGTTCCTCCAAACCTATGCAGAGGCCGTCCAGGCAGCCGGCAGCGACGACAAGGTGATGGAAAGCTGACTCCCCATGGCCGTCGTGGCGAAGCCACGCGTGTGGTTTGTTAGCTTGAGGGACTCCTAAGTGGCCTCCTGGGAAGAGTTGTGTGACCTGATCGTCACGCGCTACACGACGCACATACCCAACATGGCCGCGGCGCTTCTCGGAGGTTCCTGGGCACCAGCATCAGATCGACACACGGGGGTAGGTGCTCGCCCCCAGGCTGGGTGACCCCATGTCCGACCTCACTTGCGACTCGAGCGACCATCCCACGTCTATAGCAGTGGTGGGCGTGCTCCCTATGTTCTGCGCACCCACCATATGCAACGTGGCCATCACCAAGACCCTCATCGACGGTGGTGCCGGCCTAAACGTCCTCTCTATAGAGACGTTCAACCTCCTCCACGTGCCATGTGAGCGACTCCTCCCCACCAAGCCTTTCTCTAGGGTGGTCGACGGTTCCATCAGCCCCATGGGGCATATCCGCCTCCCGGTCACCTTCGGCACGCGCCACAACCACCGCACTGAGCTCATCGACTTTGACATCACCCACATCAATTTGCCGTACAACGCCATCCTCGGCTACCCAGCGCTAGCCAAGTTCATGGAGGCAACCCATCCCGCGTACAATCTCATGAAGATGCCGAGAAGCAGCGGCGTCCTCACCGTGACAAGAGACACCAAAGACACGCTTCATGTCGGGACCTCGATCCTAAGTCACACTGGTCTAGCATGTAACACATCATATCACTTTGCGGCCTCCCGCACGGTATCCCCATGGGGGCCACCTTACCTGGTCCGACACTGTTTGCGTATTTTGGCTGACGTATATGATAGTGTCGCTAGCATCCATATGAGAGAGAACCTGGGCCGACATGACTAGTCATAAACCCAAGGTGGCACTTACTTACAGGGACAGGCATACATGACCATACAACGAACGTGTCAGTCATCAACGTATGAACCCAAGTCGTAGCAAGCTACAAGGACTTAAAGGAACAAGATGTGACATTTCCCCGAAGGGACAGACACAGGAACGGAGAAGGACGCATGCCGGCCGGCCTAAGTGTTCCGGAGTAGTAGCAAGCTACCATGGCTCAGTGGAAGCACTAGGAGACATTTCCCCATAAGAGAGGCTACCAAGAATAAACAACTAGGTTGTCGGATCCCACACATACCAAGCATTTCAATAACATACACACAATATGCTCGATATGTGCAAATACAACATGCCATCACAACAAAACGCTATGAATCAAATTATTTATTCATTAGGCTCCGAGGAGCCATATATTACAAACATGGGTCTCATGACCCAACATACAGAGCATACAAGCAACAGAAGCATAACATGGCTGGGTACAGACAACTACAAATGAAAAAGGTTGTGAAGCCTGACTATCTACAAGACCCTCCCAAGGGTACAAGATTGTAGCTGAGGTAACAAGCTAAACATTGAAGTCCACGTGGAACTACTAGTGAGACTGAAGTCTCTCTACAAAAACATAAATTAAGCAAACGTGAATACAAAGGTACTCAGGAAGACTTACAACGGAACTAGCTACATATGCATCAGTATGACCAAAGGGGTGGTGGAGTTTAATTGCAGCAAGCCAGCTTTGACTCAGTGGCTATCCTATACTACGATTGCTGGTAACTCTTTTGTGGTGGTGCACACGAGTCCACATATTCACCATAACAATACACCACTATGGATCCGCTCCTGTCTCCCTACGAGAAGGCCATCCATAGCAGTCACGCTTATCTTGCGCATTTTAGAGTATCCACTTTCACTTGTCTACGAACTGCACAAGCAACCCAGTAGTCCATTACCGTGGATGCGACTATTCGAATAGATCATGTTAACCCTGCAGGGGTGTAGTTCTTCACACACGCTCTTGCCACTTACCGCCATGTACACGTCATGTATCTCGGCAACCTTCAAGCGGAAGCCTGGCGAGGGTGTCGGACACGACCTGACTAACCACGCAAGTCTCTAGTCCAGGTTTATCACCTATTTGGGTTCCATCCGCAAGGAAGTCCGGCCGGGGTTTCTCTCACGGCCCCAAACGATGTGTGCAGGGTTCCCGAGACACCAAACAGGCGACTCGGTACGCCGTGCCATGGTGTATCTACCGCATCATAGCCCACCCCAGGGTCAGCGCTAGGCGCGGCCTCCAACACATATCCTACAAACACCAGAAACTAGTTGCAACTCCTAGACAGAGATCAAGGCGATTAATAAGCCTAGAGGGGTCAAGTTACCGGAACCCAATGTGTGGTAGTAACTGTCTTGGATCACAAACACAGAACTCAGTTCCTGAGGACAGCTTCAATGAGACAACCCACCATGTACTCCTACATGGCCTCTCATCGCTACATTTACCAAATCGTGTTCACAAACTTAGCTCTCAACAGTAGGACATGATGACCACATTCCAATTCATCCCCGATGAATCAAACCTGACACAACTCTAAGCAATAGCATGCATAACAAGCAAGCATGAATGAGTAGGCACATCATGGCTCAAACAACTCCTACTCATGCTAGTGGGTTTCAATTATTCACTGTGGCAATGAGAGGTCATGCAGAGGAAAGGGGGTTCAGCTACCACAACAAATAGCAGTTGAAACGTTGTTTTCCTAATGCAGTAAAAGAGTGCAAGAGCGAGAGAGTGGTATTTTATCGGAATGTTCAATGGGGGTTGCTTGCCTGTCACTTCTGAAGATAGTACAACTCTTCATCGGTGACATCGAACTCATCGTCGGAACTACGTCCAATGAGAGGGAACAAACACCGGTAAACAAGAGAGAACACAATCAATGCAATGCAACAATATGATGCATGATCATGACATGGCAACATGATGTGGTATGAGCTAATGCGACTAGTAACCATATTAAATGAAGTTGGTTTGAACAAAAGGTCCAAATTCAAACTTCACATAAGACATTTAAAAAGTCATTTATTCAAATTTTCATGTACATTGGCTATAAGTTGTTCAAACATGCATGAAATTGCCATAACCAGATTCTTTGGATATTACTGATAATTTTCCATATATAAATTATTTCATTCTGAGTTACAGTTGAATTTCTATGATTTTTAGAAGTTTAAACCAGTTTCTGAAATAAATAAATCATTCAAGATTTATTTAAATTGCATAAATGGATTACTGCGTCGGCACTCTGCCACTATGACGTCAGCAGGTCTATAGAGGCTGGTCCAGGTCAAACCTGACCTATGGGTCCCACTAGTCAGTGTCACAGTGCTTGCTTCAGTCACACATAGGTTGGCCTGGTCAACGGCCACGTCAGACGGTCAAAGCTGACGCGTGGGGTGATACGTCTCCAACGTATCTATAATTTTTGATTGTTCCATGCTATTATATTACCTGTTTTGGATGTTTAATGGGCTTTATTATGCACTTTTATATTATTTTTGGGACTAACCTACTAACCAAAGGCCTAGTGCAAATTGTTGTTTTTTGCCTATTTCAGTGTTTCCTAGAAAAGGAATATCAAACAGAGTCCAAATAGAATGAAACCTTCGCGTGGATCGTTTCTGGAACAAACACAATCCAGAAGACTTGGAGTACATGTCTGGGAAGCCACGAGGCAGGAGGGCGCGCTCACGGGGTAGGCGCGCCCCGACCCTTGTGGGCCCCTCTTAGCTCCATCGATGTACCTCTTCCTCCTATATATACTCATATACCCTGAAAACATCCGAGGGCACCATGAAACCCTATTTCCACAGCTGCAACATTCTATACCCATGAGATCCCATCTTGGGGCCTTTTCCGGAGCTCTGTCGACGGGGGTATCGATCACGGAGGGCTTCAACATCAACTACATAGCCTCTTCGATGATGTGTGAGTAGTTTACCACAGACCTTCGGGTCCATAGTTATTAGCAAGATGGCTTCTTCACTCTCTTTGGATCCCAATACGAAGTTCTCCTCGGTCTTCTTGGAGATGTATTCGATGTAATACTTTTTGCGGTGTGTTTGTCGAGATTCGATGGATTGTGGGTTTACGATCAAGATTATCTATGAACAATATTTGGTTCTTCTCAGAATTCTTATATGCATGATTTAATATCATTGCAAGTCTCTTCGAATTATCAGTTTGGTTTGGCCTACTAGATTGATCTTTCTTGCAATGGGAGAAGTGCTTAGCTTTGGGTTCAATCTTGCGGTGTCCTTTCCTAGTGATAGCAGGGGCAGCAAGGCACGTATTGTATTGTTCCATCGAGGATAAAAAGATGGGGTTTATGTCATATCGCATGCGTTTATCCCTCTACATCATGTCATCTTGCTTAATGCGTTACTCTGTTCTTATGAACTTAATACTCTAGATGCATGCTGGATAGCGGTCGATGTTTGGAGTAATAGCAGTAGATGCAGAATCGTTTTGGCCTACTTGTCGCGGACGTGATGCCTATATACATGATCATGCCTAGATATTCTCATAACTATGCACTTTTCTATCAATTGCTCGATAGTAATTTGTTCACCCACCGTAAGATTTTCTATCTTGAGAGAAGCCACTTGTGAAACCTATGGTCCCTGGGTCTATTTTCCATCATATTAATCTTCCGTCAACTATCTACCTTTATTGTTCTTTTATTTTGCAATCTTTACTTTTCAATCTATACAATAAAAATACCAAAAATAGTTATCTTATTATCTCTAACAGATCTCACTTTTGCAAGTGGCCGTGAAGAGATTGACAACCCCTTTATCATGTTGGTTGCAAGGTTCTTAATTGTTTGTGCATGTACTAGGGATGTGCGTGTAGTCTCCTACTGGATTGATACCTTGGTTCTCAAAAACTGAGGGAAATACTTACAATACTTTGCTGCATCATCCTTTCCTCTTCATGGGAAGAACAACGCATGCTCAAGAGGTAGCAAGAAGAATTTCTGGCGCCGTTGCCGGGAGATCTACGCACAAGTTAAGACATACCAAGTACCCATCACAAACTCTTATCCCTTGCATTACATTATTTGCCATTTGCCTCTCGTTTTCCTCTCCCCCACTTCACCTTTGCCTTTTTTCCGTTCGCCTTTTTTTGTTTGTTTTTTCATGTGCCCTCTATTAGCTTGCATCTTCGCTTACTAAATTATGGATCCTCATCCACTTGCTAATCTTTTTATGAGATCCAATTATGATGAACCAATTGCAAGTGAGCTGCGTGCACTAGATTATCTTTTTGAGGTTTTGCATGAAATTCGTGAATCTAAAAATTGTGATGAAGTGTTGAAAGAAGAAAACTATGAAGTGATTCACGATAGATCTTTTAATGAAAAACATGATTGCAATGATACTATTGTAAATTATATTAATGTCAATTGTTTTAATGATATGCAAAACCCTAAGCTTGGGGATGCTAGTATTGCTATGTCCACTACTAGTTGCAATGATCATGATTGGGGTGATGTTTCTTACGATCTTGAAATTTTATTTAAGCCCCATGATATATATGAGATTGATAATAATGTTTGCAATAATATTGAAAGTGGGTTTGGAAGAGTGTCAACTTTAGATCCCACATATTTGGAGAATGTTCAATCTTATGAAATTTTGGATAAAAGTGGGTTTGGAGAGGTCATGACATTAGTTAATGTTGATCCCACTATTTTGGAAGAGTGTCAACTTCGTATGCATGTGGATCATGTTGAGAATATGTTATGTGATAGATATATTGTTGAATTTTCTTATGATCCTACATGTAATTATTATGAGAGAGGAAAATATGGTTGTAGAAATTTTCATGTTACTGAATTACCTCTCTTCATGTTGAGATTGATCTTGTTTCTTTCTTCTTCCCTGCATATGTTAGATCTTACTTGTCTTGCTAATTTGTTTTCCTATAAAATGACTATGCATAGGAAGTATGTTAGACTTAGATGTGATTTACACATGCTATATGATGCTCTTTTTGTGCTTCAAGTCTTGTCTTTCATGTGAGCATCATTAAATTTACAAGCCTATCTTAATGGCTATAACGATAGCGCTTGTTGGGAGGCAACCCAATTTTATTTTCTTTGCTTTTACTTCTGTTTAGTAATAAATAATTCATCTAGCTTCTAGTTAGATGTGTTTTTCTATTTTAATTAGTGTTTGTGCCAAGTAGAACCTTTGGGAAGACTTGGGTGAAGTCTTTGTGATCTTGCTGTAAAAAACAGAAACTTTTCTGCTCACGAGATTAGCTGCCTTTTTTTTACTGGAGAGTGCTTTCAGGTTGATTCATTTCACAGATGATTAATAGAAAAATTCCTCACCTCCACCTATTTATTTCAGAATTTTTAGAGTTACAGAAGTATTCAAAAGTTATAGATTGCTACAGACTGTTTTGTTTTTGACAGATTCTATTTTTCGTGTGTTGTTTGCTTATTTTGATGAATCTATGAGTAGTATCGGGGGTGTATGAACCATAGATAAGCTGGAATATAGTAGGTTCAACACCAATATAAATAAATAATGAGTTCAATACAGTACCTTAAAGTGGTGGTTTGTTTTCTTATACTAACGGAGCTCACGAGATTTTCTGTTAAGTTTAGTGTTGTGAAGTTTTCAAGTTTTTGGTGAAGGATTTTCTGGACTATGGAATAAGGAGTGGAAAGAGCCTAAGCTTGGGGATGCCCAAGGCACCCCAAGGTAAAATACAAGGACAACCAAAATCCTAAGCTTGGGGATGCCCCGGAAAGACATCCCCTCTTTCGTCTTCGTCCATCGGTAACTTTCCTTGAGACTATATTTTTATTCACCACATGATATGTGTTTTGCTTGGAGCGTCTTGTGTGATTTGAGTCTGCTTTTTAGTTTACCACAATCATCCTTGCTGTAAACACCTTTTGGGAGAGACACATATGAATCGGAATTTATTAGAATACTCTATGTGCTTCACTTATATCTTTTGAGTTAGATAATTTTGCTCTAGTGCTTCACTTATATCTCTTTAGAGCATGGTGGTGGATTTATTTTATAGAAATCATTGATCTCTCATGCTTAACTTATATTATTTTGAGAGTCCTTTAGAACAGCATGGTAATTTGCTTTGGCTACAAAATTAGTCCTAATATGATAGGCATCCAAGATGGGTATAATAAAAACTTTCATATAAAGTGCATTGAATACTATGAGAAGTTTGATACTTGATGATTGTATTGAGATATGAGGATCGTGATATTAGAGTCATGCTAGTAGAGTAGTTTTGAATTTGATAAATACTTGTGTTAAAGTTTGTGATTCCCGTAGCATGCACGTATGGTGAACCGTTATGCGATGAAGTTGGGGCATGATTTATTTATTGATTGTCTTCCTTTGTGTGGAGGTCAGGATCGCGTGATGGTTCACTCCTACCAACCCTTCCCCTCGAAGCATGCGTTTGGTGCTTTATTTTGATAACTTGTAGATTTTTGCAATAAGTATATGAGTTATTTATGACTAATGTTGAGTCGATGGATTATACGCACTCTCACCCTTCCACCATTGCTAGCCTCTCTAGTATCGTGCAACTTTCGCCGGTACCATACACCCACCATATACCAACCTATTATGGCATTTCCATAGCTATTCCGAGATATATTGCCATGCAACTTTCCACCGTTCCGTTTATTATGACACGCTTCATCATTGTCATATTGCCTTGCATGAACATGTGGTTGACATCGTATTTGTGGCAAGGCCACCATGCATAATTTTTCATACATGGCACTCTTGATTCATTGCACATCCCGGTACACCGCCGGAGGCATTCACATAGAGTCATATTTTGTTCTAGCATCGAGTTGTAATTCTTGGGTTGTAAGTAAATAAAAGTGTGAGGACATTGTCAAGGCCACCATGCATAATTTTTCTTACATGCCACTCTTCATTCATTGCACATCCCGGTACACCGCCGGAGGCATTCACATAGAGTCATATTTTGTTCTAGCATCGAATTGTAATTCTTGACTAGTAAGTAAATAAAAGTGTGAGGACATTCATTATTAGAGCATTGTCCCAGTGAGGAAAGGATGATGGAGACTATGATTCCCCAACAAGTTGGGATGAGACTCCGGACGAAAAAAAAGGAAAATAAAAGAGGCCATAAAAAGAAGGAAAAGTCCCAAAATAAAAAAATGAGAAAAAAAGAGAGAAGGGGCAATGCTACTATCCTTTTACCACACTTGTGCTTCAAAGTAGCACCATGATCTTCATGATAGAGAGTCTCTTATTTTGTCATCTTCATATACTAGTGGGAATTTTCATTATATAACTTGGCTTGTATATTCCAATGATGCGCTTCCTCAAAATGCCCTAGGTCTTCGTGAGAAAGCGAGTTGGATGCACACCCACTTAGATTCTATAGTTGAGCTTTCATACACTTATAGCTCTAGTGCATCCGTTGCATGGCAATCCCTACTCACTCACATTGATATCTATTGATGGGCATCTCCATAGCCCATTGATACGCCTAGTTGATGTGAGAATATCTTCCTCCTTTTTGTCTTCTCCACAACCACCACTCTATTCCACCTATAGTGATATATCCATGGCTCACACTCTTGTATTGCATGAAAGTTGAAAAAGTTGAAAAAATTAAAGTATGAAACAATTGCTTGGCTGAAACCGGGGTTGTGCATGATTTTAATATTTTGTGTGATGAAGATAGAGCATAGCCAGGCTATATGATTTTGTAGGGATGAACTTTCTTTGGCCATGTTATTTTGAGAAGACATAATTGCTTTGCTAGTATGCTTGAAGTATTATTATTCTTATGTCAATATTAAACTTTTGTCCTGAATCTTTCGGATCTGAACATTCATGCCACAAAAAATAAAATTACATTGAGAATTATGTTAGGTCGCATTCCACATCAAAAATTCTGTTTTTATCATTAACCTACTCGAGACGAGCAGGAATTAAGCTTGGGGATGCTTGATACGTCTCCAATGTATCTATAATTTTTGATTCTTCCGTGCTATTATATTATCTGTTTTGGATGTTTAATGGGCTTTATTATGAACTTTTATATTATTTTTGGGACTAACCTACTAACCAAAGGCCTAGTGCAAATTGTTGTTTTTTGCCTATTTCAGTGTTTCGCAGAAAAGGAATATCAAACGGAGTCCAAACAGAATGAAACCTTCGCGAGGATCGTTTTAATAACAAACGCAATCCAGAAGACTTGGAGGATACGTATGGGAAGCCACGAGGCAGGATGGCGTGCCTAGGGGGGTAGGTGTGCTCCCCACCCTCGTGGGCCCCTCGTAGCTCCACCGACTACCTCTTCCTCCTATATATACTCATATACCCTAAAAACATCCGAGAGCACCACGAAACCCTATTTCCACAGTTGCAACCTTCTGTACCCGTGAGATCCCATCTTGTGGCCTTTTCCAGAGCTCCGCCGAAGGGAGAATCGATCACGGAGGGCTTCCACATCAACCCATAGCCTCTCCGATGATGTGTGAGTAGTTTACCACATACCTTCGGGTCCATAGTTATTAGCTAGATGACTTCTTCTCTCTCTTTGGATCTCAATACAAAGTTCTCCTCGATCTTCTTGGAGATATATTCGATGTAATACTTTTTGCGGTGTCTTTGTCGAGATCCAATGAATTGTGGGTTTATGATCAAGATTATCTATGAACAATATTTGGTTCTTCTCTGAATTCTTATATGCATGATTTAATATCTTTGCAAGTCTCTTCGAATTATCAGTTTGGTTTGGCCTACTAGATTGATCTTTGTTGCAATGGGAGAAGTGCTTAGCTTTGGGTTCAATCTTGCAGTGTCCTTTCCCAGTGACCGCAGGGGCAGCAAGGCACGTATTTTATTGTTGGCATCGAGGATAAAAAGATGGGGTTTATGTCATATTGCATGAGTTTATCCCTCTACATCATGTCATCTTGCTTAATACATTACTGTGTTCTTATGAACTTAATACTCTAGATGCATGTTGGTTAGCGGTCGATGTGTGGAGTAATAGTAGTAGATCCAGAATCGTTTCGGTCTACTTGTCGTGGACGTGATTCCTATATACATGATCATCCCTAGATATTCTCATAACTATGCACTTTTCTATCAATTGCTCGACAGTAATTTGTTCACCCACCATAAGATTGCTATCTTGAGAGAAGCCACTAGTGAAACCTATGGCCCCCGGGACTATTTTCCATCATACTCCCTCCGTCCCAAAATAAGTGTCTCAAGCTTAGTACAACTTTGTACTAGAGCTAGTACAAAGTTGAGATAGTTATTTTCGGACGGAGGGGGTATCAATCTTCCGTCAACTAGCTATCTTTATTGTTCTTTTATTTTGCAATCTTTACTTTTCAATCTATACAACAAAAATACCAAAAGTATTTATCTTATTATCTCTATCAGATCTCACTTTTGCAAGTGGCCGTGAAGGGATTAACAACCCCTTTATCGCGTTGGTTGCCAGGTTCTTAATTGTTTGTGCAGGTACTAGGGATTTGCGTGTAGTCTCCTACTGGATTGATACCTTGGTTCTCAAAAACTGAGGGAAATACTTACGCTACTTTGCTGCATCACCCTTTCCTCTTCAAGGGAAAAACAACGCATGCTCAAGAGGTAGCATGGGGCCATTGTGGTGAACTTAAACTAAACAAGAACTAAAACCACAGTTAATTAGGCAGCGGGGCCTAGCTGTCGGTGTCACTAAGGATTACTTAGCTTGGCTGTTAGCGACTAATGACGTAGCCACGTCAGCACGCCGGAGTTGAACCCCGGCGACCAGAAGAATGGCGGTGGCGTGCCGGAGTTGCTCGGGACGGTGCTATGGAGCACCGTTTCGCGTGTGGTTTGCGGCTATGGCAAGCTGGCGGTGCGACGCATCATCTGGCGCAAGCGCCAGGAGCCGGGGTGGCCTACAGAGACGACATCGAAGATAGAGGCGGCGGCCGGAGCTGTGGCTCGAGCGGGAGCGAGGCTGCGGTGCGCTGGGAGAGTAGCTGGCGGTGGCGTTGGCTTCGTGCAGAGATGCTGATCATAGTGACGCACACGAATGCGAGCTGCGGTGGCTGGGACCACGGCTGCGCCATGGCCGACTGCACGGAGCTCTCGACTCCGGTGGCTAGGCTGGATAGTGGAAGGAGTTGAGCGCGGGGAGAGGGGGGGTACGCTCGGGGGCTCACAGCGGTGCCATAGGGATGCTCAGAGGGCTCGGTGGCGCACTTGAACGGCTGAATCTATGGCGGCGATCTTCGGTCACCGACGAAGAAGAAATGATGGAGCCTGTGTTGCAGGGCGTGCGTCGATGTTTGGCTTGGCGAGGATGAAGCTGGCGACGAGACGGAGCTCAGTGATGCGGAGATGGAGCGAGGGGGTGGCTGTGCCCACGGTGGTGCTCGTCGGCGTCCTAGGGTGCTCGTGGTTGACCAAGGGGGGAGAGCAGAGGAGGGGGAGGAGGTCCATGGAGAGGTGGGAGAGATGGAGGGGGGTCGTGGCCGTCTTCGTGGCACTAGGAGAAGG
>LR738712.1:555436020-555513477 GCA_902687465.1 Secale cereale
CTCTCTCTCTCTCTCTCTCTTTTCTGTTTCTTTCCGTTTTTCTCTTTTTAAAGTTTGTTTTGAATTTGGTTCGCTAACCAAATTATTTTGCGGGTTCTGGAAATTAATGTGGCTGCAATATGGTTTATCCTAGAGCTCCACGAAATGTTTCAGAATCATTGGAGCAATATAAATATTTATAGTATTTATTTGCTCCAACTCAAATACAATATGGATTAATTCAAAAATCCAGGATGTCCTAGAAATATGTGCACCATTTTTGGTAGAGATTTTTAGCCAATTCAAAAATGATGAACTTTTCTGAAGGGCATTTCGGGTTCATTGAAAATATTTTTATTGGAACCTAGTTGAATTCATCTGGTGCTAGGGTTTGAACGTCCCCAATTCAAATTCTTTTGAATTTAAACATGATGCATGGATGCTCACAAATGCAACTAACTACAAGCAATTCTAGGGCTGTGACAACTCACCCCCTATAAACAAGAATCTCATCCCGAGATTCAAGACGTGAGGTAAGAAGATAGAGGGGGGACACCAAGATAACAAAATATTCTTGATCTAATTGCCCTTCTCAAAGATTTTGATTCATTGCATTATATTGATCTTGATGTCTTTGCTTTTGAGATCTTCATCAAACACGAGGACGACAGAAAGAAACTCTAAGGAATCGATGTCCTTGAAGATCGAGCACTCAAGATCAACTCATGGGCTGAGATATAAAAACACCTCTTGAGCTGAGACACAAAATACACATCAGGGGTGATGGAAAAGAAACAGATGACGAGGGTTCAATTTGGGTAGACAACAATTTCACGCTTAAGAAGATGGTGAAGGGGTTTCAAAGTATCGAGGAGATACCTTGTCATGATTCCATAATGGGGCACCTTAGAGGAGGTGACTCGTAGAATTATTCTCTTAAGTGGCAAAAAATTTACTTTTGATATAAAGATCATTGAAACTCTTTATACCAGCTTAAGGCAAATCACAAGCGATCATTTGAAGGAGTATGAAAGAATAACATACTCAGACTAGAATGGATGATGTGGACTACCTTATTGAAGACAACGCAATGAGTGTTTTTTTGCTTATCATCGAAAATGGATGGGACCCATGGTAAGCCCACTTGTGAAGGTAATCCTGAGCAGTAATTACCGAGAGGACAACCCATGGTAGAATGGCACAATGGCGGTGCAAGCTGGGAACAAAATGCAAATATTGGGAATGTTCCAACCATCATATGTTCCTGAGATTCATATCCGATTTGTTTCAGGATATTCCGGACTCAACATGTCTAAAAAGAAAGGTTGCAACATAAATCGATGAGATGATGTTGCGAGATTCTTGGGAAATGAACTATGATAGGAAGCTCCAAAACATGAGCTAGTTCTGCTACATACATGTGAACACGTTATCCAACACAAGCATGAGCACGTAGAAGTCTTACAACAAAATACTACCGAGTTCAGGTGGGAACCATCATCGAGGATATCGAAGTCCTTGCGTAAGTCTAGATCTTAAGAAGGAACTTTTTCTCCTCGAACAAATCAATCAGTGGCTTGGTCTGCTACGGAATTCACGTGGAACGAAGAAGATTAGTCTAATAGACCACAGTATACTTTACACATGCATGGCTGACATGGGATGATTCCAGAGGAAGCAAAAACAAGCTTTTTCGAATTCACGGCGGCAACTTACATCAATGCACATGAATTATAGGAAGTCACTTCTTAGATTAAAACATCTACTTCATGAGCTAACACAAAGATGATGCTTACAAAAGTTTCCAACACTTGCTTAATGTCCAACAAAATCATGGAGAAGATAAGGATGTTGTCGATGGGCTCAACAACAATTCATTCAGGTTTCCATACAGATGGAATTCCATGACAATGTGAACAAAGTGATAGCATTGGCCAGACCAAAAGATGTAATGGTGTATGCTCGAGGGATCAACCACGAGTAAGACAACATTACGAATATCGTTGGTTCTGATTTGACTTGACAATAGCCCACAGTCAAATCAAAGTTTGGATAAGACGATAGGTCCAACAACTGAACACGAAGATCAATTGATGAAATTATCATCTTTCATCAACACACACACAAAAGATATCCCTTCAAAATGAACTACGTTAGATCAAGCTTTTATCTTCCAACTCTCCAAGTTGTTGTTTAGCTTAACCAACTAGCTCAGGGTAACCAACACAGATTCATGGAGAAGGGGTGGTTTGCAAGGAAATCAACTTGATCACAAGCTCAACATAACGTTCAGGGAACAACCTGGTAATACTTCCGAGAAGATATTTGGAAAATCGTGAACCACCGATTTGTTATGAAGCTTGAGAACAATCTTGCTTTTCACGGCAAGATGATAAGATCAAAAGAGCGAGAGATTGACACAATCCTAACTCATTGATCGAAGAGTGCACCAGAAAAATGGACTAGGTAGCATGATCAATCTTAAAATGATGATTCAGTAACCAGCACACTAAGAATGGGATTATCGTCCATTAACTACCAAGCAACAGAGTTGCTAGGAGTATTTATTTCACACATCATGATTCACTTGTGAGTATTCCGGTTACAACAACATGGAGACCAAGGACTAAATGATGATGGCGAGAAGTATCACTGTATCAAGAGTTCATAGGAGGTGGTGCAATTCCCATGACACACTTGACATGCAAGAGGGTAACACTCCAAGGTAGAATATATTAGAAGCTAGATTGGCATTCTGATCTGTGGAATACAACTACTTTGACCCAATCCTGAATATGGATAAGGTACTGGAGTTTGTTTCTCCTAGTCATTCCAGAATAGAATGGCTTGATGGACCACAAGAGTAAAAGGCATCGATGAGCACGAATGCACAACTACTCCTTACTATCAACCGATAGACGAGGGCCGGAATACAGCTACAAAGGAAACAACTCAAAAGAACACATGATTTTCCGAGTCGTGAATGAATGGATTAGCGTGTCAAACAAGTTCAACATATTTCTTCCAGATAACCCATGCAGAAGAGGATGGACTGGCCGATTCACTCTTGCTGTGATCTTTTTGTTCAAACGAACTTCTACTAAGGATGGTTCATGGTGTTGGAAGAATGATACACCATGAACTTCGAAGACTATCACAAAGGTTACTAATATCCTGAAGGAACGAGCAAACACTATCAACACGAGGTAAGTAGAGTGGATCTGAGGTTCAAGAACCCAGGAATAGGATGCCTACTAACTAAATGGCATCATGGGATGCTTTCGAGAATGATGGCCAGAATCATCACACTGGGAACACAAAACATGGCTAGATTACTAGGTGATTCCTGAAGACACCTAGGATCATAATAATTGCTCCAACATATATGTCGAGGTAACGGAGTACCTCAACACACCGACTAGTGTGGTTAATCTGGCCTAAAAGGACATTAAGAACATGGAGGAAAGATTTGCAAATGCATCAGATTTTTTAGAAACCTGGGATGACTCGGACATCATAACGGATGTGAATGCTCGAAAAAGATTTAAAACATCATGCAAAAATGGTGGCATAACCACTTAACCTCACAATATCAAGGTTCTAAGATCAACTGTCAACATACGGAAGTAGTTGGAACTAAAATGAGGGTTGAATCCACCATTAACGTGATGCTGATAATTTGATGACAAGCCTAGTTCTTAATCCCTGTAGAAAAGAAGGAGGTGTCTTAGATTAGAAGGTCATAAGGTAAAGGAGTAAAAAGAGCCTTACGTTCCCTTCCACAATCAATTCCTTTATATAACTAATAATTTCTAGACTCGACTTCGACCATTTTGGCTTGGTAATCCTACAGGCAATCAGGCTCTGATACCAAAGCTATCGGGACTCCGATCCTAAGTCACACCGGTCTAGCATGCAACACATTACATCACTTTGCGGCCTCACGAACAGTATCCCCACGGGTGCCACATTACCTAGCCCGGGATCGTTTGTGTATTTTGGCTCACGTATATGATAGTGTCGCTGGCATCCATATGACAGAGAACCCGGGCCGACATGACTACTCGTAAACCCAAGGTGGCACAAACATACAGGGACAGGCATACATGACCCAGCAACGAATGTGTCGGTCATGAACGTATGAACCCAAGTCATAGCAAACTACAAGGACTTAAAGGAACAATGCGTGACATTTCCCTTAAGGGACAGACACATGAACGAACAAGGACACATGCCGGCCGGCCTAAGTGTTCCGGAGTAGTAGCAAGCTACCATGGCCCAGTGGAAGCACTAGGAGACATTTCCCCAAAAGAGAGGCTACCAAGAATAAACAACTAGGTTGTCGAATCCCGCACATGCCAAGCATTTCAATAACATACACACAATATGCTCGATATGTGCACATACAACATGGCATCACAACAAAACTCTATGAATCAAAGTATTTATTCATTAGGCTCCGAGGAGCCAGATATTACAAACATGGGTCTCACGACCCAACATACAGAGCATAAAAGCAACGGAAGCATAACATGTCTGGGTACAAACAACTACAAATGGAAAAGGCCATGAAACCTGACTATCTACAAGACCCTCCCAAGGGTACAAGATCGTAGCTGAAGTAACAAGCTAAACATTGAAGTCCACGCGGAACCACTAGTGAGACTGAAGTCTCTCTACAAAAACATAAATTAAACAAATGTGAATACAAAGGTACTCAGCAAGACTTACATCAGAACTACCTACATATGCATCAGTGTGAACAAAGGGGTGGTGGAGTTTAACTGCAGCAAGCCAGCTATGACTCGGTGACTATCCTATACTATGATTGCTGGTAACTCTTTTGAGGTGGTGCACACGAGTCAACATATTCACCATAACAATACACCACTATGGATCTGCTCCCGTCTCCCTATGAGAAGGCCATCCATAGCACTCACGCTTATCTTGCTCATTTTAGAGTATCCACTTTCACTTGTCTATGAACTGCACAAGCAACCCAGTAGTCCATTACCGCGGACGCGGCTATTCGAATAGATCATGTAAACCCTGCAGGGGTGTACTTCTTCACACATGCACTCGCCACTTACCGCCATGTACATGTCATGTATCTCGGCAAACTTCAAGCGGAAGCTTGGCGAGGGTGTCGGCCACGACCTAACTAACCACGCAAGTCTCTAGTCTAGATTTATCGCCTATTTGGGTTCCATCCGCAAGGTAGTCCGGCCGGGGTTTTTCTCACGGCCCCAAACGATGTGTGTAGGGTTCCCGAGACACCAAATGGGCGACTCGGTACACTGTGCCATGGTGTATCTACCGCATCATAGCCCACCCCTAGGGTCAGCGCTACGCGCGGCCTCCAACACATATCCTACAAACACCAGAAACTAGTTGCAACTCCTAGACATAGACCATGTGTGGTAGTAACTGTCTTGGATCACAAACACAGAACTCGGTTCCCGAGGAAGGCTTCAATGAGACAACCCACCATGTACTCCTACATGGCCTCTCATCACTACCTTTACCAAATTGTGTTCACACACTTAGCTCTCAATAGTAGGACATCATGACCACATTCCAATTCATCCCCGATGAATCAGACCTAACACAACTCTAAGCAATAACAAACATAACAAGCAAGCATGAATGAGTAGGCACATCATGGCTCAAACAACTCCTACTCATGCTAGTGGGTTTCAACTATTCACTGTGGCAATGACAGTTCATGCAGAGGATAGGGGGTTCACCTACCGCAACAAATAGCAGTTGAAATGTTGTTGTCCTAACGCAGTAAAAGTGATCAAGAGCGAGAGAGTGGGATTTTATCGGAATGTTCAATGGGGGTTGCTTGCCTGGCACTTTTGAAGATAGTACAACTCTTCATCGGTGACATCGAGCTCATCGTCGAAACTACGTCCACTGAGAGGGAACAAACACCAGCAAACAAGAGAGAACACAATCAATGCAATGCAACAATATGATGCATGATCATGACATGGAAACATGATGTGGTCTGAGCTAATGCAACTAGTAACCGTATTAAATGAAGTTGGTTTGAACCAAAGGTTCAAATTCAAACTTCACATAAGACATTTAAAATGTCATTTATTCAAATTGTCATGTACAGTGGCTGTAAGTTGTTCAAACATCCATGAAAACGCCATTACCAGATTCTTTGGATTTTTCTGATAATTTTTCATATTTAAATTATTTCATTCTGAGTTACGGTTGAATTTCTATGATTTTTAGAAGTTTAAGCCATTTTCTGAAATAAATAAATCATTCAAGATTTATTTAAATTACAGAAATGGATTGCTGCGTCAGCACTCTGCCACTATGACATCAGCAAGTTAACAGGGGCTGGTCCAGGTCAAACCTGACCTGTCGGTCCCACTAGTCAGTGTCACATTGCTTGCTTGAGTGACAGACAGGTGGGCCTGGTCAACGGCCATGTCAGACGGTCAAAACTGACGCATGGGGCCACTATGGTTAACTTAAACTAAACAGGAACTGAAACCATGGTTAATTAGGCAGCGGGGCCCAGCTGCCAGTGTCACTAAGGATTAATTAGCCGGGCTGTTTGCTGCTAATGAGGTTGCCACGTCAGCGCGCCGGAGTTGAACCCCGGCGACCAGAAGCACGGCGGTGGCGCATCGGAGTTGCTCGGGATGGCGCTATGGAGCACCGTTTCGCGCGTTGTTTGCGGCTATGGTGAGCTGGCAGTGCGGCGCATCTTCTGGCGGAAGCGCCAAGAGCCGGGGTGCCCTATAGAGATGACATCGACAACGAAGGTGGCCGGAGCTCTGGCTCGAGCGGGCGCAAGGCTACGATGCGCTGGGAGAGCAGCTGGCGGTGGCGTTGGCTTCCTGCAGAGATGTTGAGCATGGTGACGCACGTGGATGCGAGCTATGATGGCTCAAACCACGGCGGCGCCATGGACGACGGCACGGAGCTCTCGACTCAAGTGTCTAGGCTGGCTAGAGGAAGGAGTTGAGCGCGGGGAGAGGGGGGAAACGCTCGGGGGCCCACAGCGGTGCCGTAGGGATGCTTAGAGGGCTCGATGGCGCACTTGAACGGCCGAATCAACGACGGCGATCTTTTGGCACCGACGAAGAAGAAGAAGATGGAGCCGGCGTTTTAGGGCGTGCGGCGATGTTTGGCTCAGCGAGGATGAAGATGGCGACAAGACGAAGCTCGGGGACGCAGTGAGAGAGCGAGGGAGCGGCTGTGCCCACGGTGGTGCTCGTCGGTGTCCTCGTGAGTGCTCGTGGTTGACCCCTGGGGAGAGAGCAGAGGAGGGGAAGGAGGTCCAGGCAGATGTGGGAGAGATGCAGGGGGTCGTGGCCTTCTCCATGGCGCTAGTAGAAGGCTTTGGGGCGTGAGTCAGGTAGGGATGATGTGGCGGCCTCAGCACGTGCGGTGCCCGCCTTCGCCTCTGCCTACTGGTAGGGGTTGAAGATGACTGGCAGATGCGGCTGGGTTGGGCCAGGTAAGTGGGCTTCTGCGAGGTTTGTTCCTTTCTCTCTCTCTCTCTCTCTCTCTCTCTCTCTCTCTCTTTTCTGTTTCTTTCTGTTTTTCTATTTTTAAAGTTTGTTTTGAATTTGGTTTGCTAACCAAATTATATTGTAGCTTCTGGAAATTAATGTGGATGTAATATGGTTTATCCTAGAGCTCCACAAAATGTTCAGAATCGTTGGAGCAATAGAAATATTATATAATTTATTTGCTCCAACTCAAATACAATATGGATTAATTCAAAAATCCAGGATGTCCTAAAAATATGTGCACCATTTTTGGCAGAGGTTTTTTGCCAATTTAAAAATGATGAACTTTTCTGAAGGGCATTTTGGGTTCATTGCAATTATTTTTATTTGAACCTAGTTGAATTCATTTGGTGCTATGGTTTGAACATCCCCAATTCAAATTCTTTTGAATTTAAACATGATGCATGGATGCTCACAAATGCAACTAACTACAAGAAATTCTAGGGCTCTGACACTTCAGGCGCTCAAGCTTGCTTACGGATTCGTAGCAGCTGCACGGGCACATGAGGGAGGAGCACCGGAGGCTCCAGGGGCTGCCCCGGCAATAAAGAAGCAGTTGTTTTCTCAGTATCGAGCGGAAACAAAGCAAGTGCCGGCGGATGAAGACGGGAAGTCGAGTTCCACCTTCACCATAGGGGCTGGTCTTCCCACGGACCAAGAGGAGGCTCTGGTTCGCTTCCTGCGCACGAACAAGGATGTGTTCCCGTGGCAGGCGGTGGACCTGATCAGGGTCCCGCACGAGGTGATCGAGCACCACTTGATGATGTGCCCGAACGCGTGCTCCATGAAGCAGAAGGCGTGGCGACAATCTACGGAGAAGCATGCATTCATCACTCGAGAGGACCGCAAGTTACTTGAAGTAGGCGCCATCCAAGAAGTGCGGCATCCGGAGTGGCTCGCGAACCCGGTCATCGTCCCCAAGAAAGTCGGAAAGGAGCGCATGTGCGTAGACTTCACCAACCTCAACAAGGCCTGCCCTCAGGACCCTTTCCCTCTTCCGCGCATCAACCAGATCATCGACTCTACCGCCGAGTGCGTTCTGCTGTGTTTCCTGGACGCCTTTTCGGGCTATCATAAAATCAAGATGGCAGTGCAAGATGCCGAGAAGACGGCCTTCCTGACTCCTTGTGGAGTGTACTGCTACACCTGTATGCCATTCGGGTTGTGCAATGCAGGAGCAACTTTCCAGTGGCTAATGCGCATCGCCCTGGGGGAGCAGCTCGGGAGGAACGCAGAAGCGTACGTCGATGACATAGTGGTGAAGTCTCAGGAGGCCAAAACCTTCATTGTCGATCTGGAAGAAACCTTCGCGAGCCTGCGCAGGGTGGACCTGCGGCTCAATCCGGAAAAATGTGTGTTCGGTGTCCCGTCAGGCAAGCTCCTGGGTTTCTTGGTGTCACACAGAGGGATGGAAGCCAACCCCGAGAAGGTCGAGGCCATAGAAAATCGGAGCCCGCCGAAGACCCTCAAGGAGATGCAGAAGCTGGCGGGCTGTGTAACGTCGCTCGAACGATTCATCTCCAAGCTGGGGGAACGCGCACTCCCTTTCTTCAAGCTGATGAAGAGAAAAGGCCCGTTTGAATGGACTCCGGAGGCTGACGCAACTTTCGAAGACCTTAAGAGGTACCTCACCAGCCCTCCCGTGATGGTGGCGCCACGCTTCTGCGAGCCCTTGGTGCTCTATTTGGCCGCCACGCCACATTCAGCCAGCACCACACTAGTCGCGATCCGGGAGGGGTGTCCAATTGGTAACCCGAAGAAACAAAGTGGCTCGTGGCTCGTGCCCAACTGTGGTATTTCGAGCTTAGGGCGGCGTCCCTGGGACTAGGGCGGACCTTAAAGATATCAAGGTTCGTGAGGACGGAGCACTTGGGGCTCTGATAGCCTCGATGGGTGATAAGGCTCCCAGAGACTCTCTGCCTTAGGACCACAGGACTCTGCCAATACACCCATCCTCGTCGAGCACCCAGTATACTTCGTCACCACAGTGCTACGTGACGCATGAGCTCATTACCCCATGCCACAGAAGCTCCTGCTAGCTCTCCTTGTCGCCTCTCGGAAGCTACGTCACTACTTTCAAGGTCATCTCGATCAAGGTCGTCTCAGTTTACTCCTTGGAAAGGGTACTCCAGAGCCCCAACGCAGCAGGAAGAGTCCCTGAATGGAACAT
Source organism: Secale cereale (assembly GCA_902687465.1). NCBI lineage: Eukaryota > Viridiplantae > Streptophyta > Magnoliopsida > Poales > Poaceae > Secale > Secale cereale. The sequence goes on from LR738712.1 coordinate 555,445,714, forward strand.
TGAAGTACAGGCGTTTGAACTGGAATTCAGCACGACTCGGATCATCAAAGAAGCGGCCCTCGCAGATTTCCTGGCGGAATGGACTGACACCCCGGGCCAGGAGGCGAGCGAAGACCACTCCCTCGCCCCTGGAGACGAAGCCTTGGATGGATGGGTCACGTATTTTGACGAAGCCTTTGCGTGGCAGGGCGCGGGGGCTGGAGCTGTGCTTATCTTACCCACCAAGGATAAACTCCATTATGTCGTGCAACTATGCTTCCAGAATGGTGAAAAGGTCTCCAACAACATCGCAGAGTATGAGGGCCTGATTGCTGGCCTCAAGTCTGCGGCAGCGCTGGGGGTGAGGCACCTCACCATCAAAGGCGACTCCTAGCTCCTAGTCAACTTCTCCAATAAGGCGTACACACCGAAGGATGAGCACATGGAGGCATACCTAGAAGAAGTGCGGAAAATTGAGAAGCAGTTCCTGGGCTTGGAGTTGTAGCACGTACCGCGTGGCACGAACAAGAAGGCGGACAACATCGCCAAAAGAGCGTCCCGGCGCATGCCACAAGACCCTGGCATGTTCGAGGAGCAGCTCTTCAAGCCATCAGCGGTCCCTCCCACCGACGGGCCGACACGGCCTCACGAGGAGCTCCTATGAGCAGCCACCTTAGGCGCACCAGCTTGTGGACCGGCTTCGGGAGCTCGACTGCTCCTCGCGATGGAGCCTTAGGAGGGGTGTTGTACTGAGGAGTTCAAGGCATACCTTCTCGAAGGGACCCTGCCGGAGAAAGAAGAAGAAGCAGAGTGTGTGGTACGGCAAGCCACCACATACTGCATCCAAGACGGCGAGTTCTACCAAAGGCGGCCAAACGACGTGTCCCTACGATGCATATCCAAGGAGGAGGGACGTGAGCTGCTGGAAGACATACATGGCGGAGATTGCGAGCACCACTCCTCCTCGCGAACCCTCGTGGGTAAGGCATTCCGCAGCGGATTCTACTAGCCCACATCGCTCAATGATGCCTCAGAACTGATAAGGTCTTGTGAAGCCTATCAATTCCATCCAAAACAGATTCACCAGCCCGCACAGGGCCTCCAGACCATCCCATTGTCCTGGCCGTTCGAGGTTTGGGGGCTGGACATCCTAGGCCCGTTCCGTAGGGCGCCTGGTGTCTACTGTTACCTCTACGTCGCCATTGACAAGATCACCAAATGGGAGGACATAGAAGTCGTCTGCACCACCCCGGCCGGCAGGGCAGTCAAATTCATCAAGGGCCTCGTGAGTCGCTATGGGGTCCCAAACCGCATCATCACCGACAACGACTCGCAGTTCACCAACAATCTCTTCAAAACGTATTGTGCTAACCTTGGAATGTACATATGCTACGCTTCAGTGGTACACCCGAGGAGCAATAGCCAGGCCGAGCATGCCAACGCCGAGGTGCTGAGAGGCCTCAAGACAAGTACCTTCAAGAAGAAGCTCAAAGCTTATGGCAGGGGCTTGTTTCACGAACTCCAGCCCATGTTGTGGTCCATCGGCACCACCACGACCAAGCCAATGGGCGAGACCCCGTTGTTCCTTGTCTACGGAGCTGAAGCGGTACTCCCGCACGAGGTCAAGCATCGCTCCGCGCGGGTCTTGGTGTTTGATGAGGCATGCCAGGACGCCTCGTGGGGGACGGACCTTGTGCTGGGGGAGGAGCGTCGTCGTCAAGCCTCGCTCCAAGCAACGAGGTACCAGCAGATGTTGCGGCGATACCACGGCCGCAACATCCGCTCCAGGACGTTTGAGGTGGGCGACATCATCCTAAGGCGGGTACTTTCCAGGGAAGGGCAGAACAAGCTCTCGCCCATGTGGGAGGGCCTGTTCAGTATCGCTTGCGTCTCCATGCCTGGCGCTGTGCGCCTAGAGACGGAGGATGGGGTCCCTATCCATAACGCCTAGAACATCCAACACCTCTGGAACTACCCATGAAGCAAGGCCCCATGCCTGTGAAAGTCTCCGCTTGTGACACTCTCATGTAATAATGAGTGTGGGTGTGCACGCCCTGGAGTCTCCTGAGTGTCGCCCTGAGGCCTCACATGGGATCCCTCCCATGTCTCAGTGGCAGCACTTAGCTCCGCACTGGTGAGAAGATGAAGACTACCCAAGGTGCCGGACGCGGCTATTCTTTTGCTTGCTTTCTGTAGCTAATTTGTTTTTTCCTGGAATGAAGTTTGGAAGTTTTTTCTTTTTCTCACGAGAGCTTGAATTTTCCCCTCCTTTTTGGTTTTGACGCCTCTTTCGTCCTTACCCCAGGAAAAGCGGCAGTTGCCCGTCGCTCCTCCTAAGCGCATCTCGCATGCAGGGGCTAGGTAGGTGCGTGCTCTCGGGCTAGCCCACAGTCACACCTCATCAAGCCTGGGTACCCTAGTGCTTCGGCGCCTTTTATCCTCGCGGGACATGATCGAAGGAGCTTGGGTGCACACACTCTTTCTCCATGTCCGTGACTCCGTGCACCGCAACCAAGAGCTGTCGGCCACAACTGGCTGGGAAGTAAGGACAAGATGCCTCATGAGTTTCCCTGATTTTGCAGTAGCACCACGACCATGCCTCCAGAGGATCAACGGCTTTGAGGCTGGCAGGAATGGAGCCTAGGGAGAAGACCTGTAGAATCCAGCACCTACCACGAGCTCAATAGGCTAAGTTATCCTATCCGCACTTAGTGGTAGCACATATATCAAGACGCAACACGAATAGTAGAACATAACATAATATATTGGCACAAGCGCCATAGTCCATTACATATCCCAGCGGGATCTATTCTTAGGAAATGCTGGAAAGGACCGAAGGGAGAGGAACGCCCGCGGCAGCTCCTGAGGCCAGCATCAGCAACATGGGGGCTCAGTCTGAGCCACCCTCCCGCTTCACCACGGCACGACGGCAAGATGCTTCATCGCCTCCCCCGATCCAGGGTTGGAGATGCGGCGGCTCATCAGAGCTGCTGCTGCTGGCGCTTTTTCCGGAGGAGAAGACGTCGTTGCTGGAAGAGTCGCGGATGTCGTCAAGGGCAGGCTCGTCGTCGTCGCTGTCGTCCTCGGGACAGCAGCCCGCGCGCCGACCGTCTTCTCCAAACACCCTCACATAGAGGGTGGCGAGGTCGTCGTACTTGAAGTGGAGGGTGCACCTCTCGCTCAAGCCCCGCACACGGAAAACGTCTGCCAGCCGCGGGTCAAGGACACACCGCCCGCGGCAGCGACCTCGACCCCCACCCATGAGGCCTTGCTGCAGCACCCATCGGCTTACGGCCATAGGCCGTCAAGCCTCCTCGGCAGCGACCTCGCAAGGAAGTGCGGGAGCCGAAGCCAGGTGCAGGCGGGCCTCTCCGACCACACGACAAACTCCGGAAAGGCGTTTGCCGAGTGCAAGCATGGCCGCGAAAGCTGAACGGCTACGGTGCGTTTTCCCTCGCCGTAGAGACCACCCCGTCCGCTGCGGTACTCGCCGCGTGAGGAAGCACCGCCGCGACTCCCAGAAGTGACAGCCGAGCGCAAAGAAGAACGCCCGCGCCCCCGGGAGGTTCCGGCTGGGGTCGCAACATACTTGCGTGGGCGCCCACGACCCCTTTTCACTACTAGGGAAAACCCTAGTAGTAGCGCTGGTACCAGCGCTACCACTAAGGCGCTACAGCTAACTAGTAGTAGTAGCGTTGGAATGTGAGCGCTACTACTATACCTAGTTAGCTGTAACGCTTGTTCTAAAAATCGCTGCTGCTATACCTAAGTAGCACTAGCACCTGTTCTAAAAAGCATTGCTACTAACTTTTCCTGTATTTTAAAAAATGCAGCTTATTTTCGTTGTGTGGTTTTATATACAGTACTTTCATCATATTATTTTATGACCATGATTACTTATTATATATAACAGTGGGTGAAATAAATGTGGAGTAGATTCAAGTGGAGGCAACATGTGGTGTATGCCGAAAGTACTTTCGATGTGCACCACATGTTGGCTCCACTTGAATCTTATCCATGTTCATTTCACCTACTGATATATATATAATAACTCATCATGCTCATGTAACAACTTAGCATCATGCATCATCGATAATAATAATAAATAACTCATAATTGGTATCATAATAACAAGTCATACTAATCATCATAATAATAACTTCTACTCGATACCACATCATCATCATAGTCATCTAACCAATCCTACTTAGTTGTTCTTAGCACATGATCATGAGTATTATTAACTAGGACCTGCTACCTTCTCTTAGGTAAAATAGCATAAAACAAGATAGGCCCTGTCTCTCCATTATGGAGAATGGAGATTATTATGTCTCTAATTCTTTCCTTTCGCACAATGTTGCTTCCCAGAACCTCCTTACGACTGTCCATACATTTTATTTCCATTCTTTGATTACCATGTCTTCACTGGTTTTAGAAATTCGATATGGACAGTTGAGATTCGTAGGATGACCTGGCAGTATGTTCAAAACATTAAGGCGATCATTCTGAAACATCAGATGCGGCACACAATCCTTCGGGTAAGATCCTGGGAATAAACCTATGGGTTAGGGCCCACTAAGAGAAACCCACCTTTGGAAAGGATCAAAAAGGAGATGATGCACATGAAAAATTGAATGTCTCGAATGAGGTAACAACCTCGAATAATTTGAAGGCAAACACGAATCTTCTAAGATGTCTTCGGCATTCCGGAACGATTAAGAGTCGAACAAGCAAGGGGAAACATTTGAGGCAAGGAAAAAAATAAGATCAACACTGAAAACTTGAAATAAATCCACCGGGAAAAAAAGAGATGAAGAATAACGAACTAAACGATAATTCACCAGTTGAAATAATTGAGAAAAGAATGCAAGGACTTCACACGCATATGATGTATACTCAATTAAGGACACCGGCTCCGAAAATAAATAGGCTGGGTGGGTGGGAAAAAGAAGGACCACTTCGGACGGTGAAACAACTTCAGTTGAGAAGGAACTGAGGATTGATCTTGCAAAAGACCAAGAGGATCGTATCACTTGACGAGAAGTGAGCCGGATGAAAAGAGCTGACATCATAATGAGCAAAAACTAACTGCGTGATCCTAAAAGATGAAGGGGAAGAGGAGTAATTCAAAACACCTAAGTCAAGATTCCTCACAGAGCAGCAAAGGGGACGATGAGTAAAAAGAATTCCTACTCTCCAATATATCTAGACTCCAAAATAGTTTTCTTCTAGACTCGGCAACAGCCAAACTACGATAAAAAAATGGGGCTCTTATGGTCGGTCGAGGCTCTGATACCAACTTGTCACGCCCAAGATGTGATTCTATCATGATCACGTGTTGAACTCGTGATTGGGGCACAATCGCATTTTGGGCGATTAGCAAGATGGATATCATTACATCATACCATTATTTAAATAGATGGGGATACAACAACAGGCTACAATTGCCACATGAATACAACAAAATTATACACAAGACATCCAACTACGGATGAAAACACATGAAAAGCACAACGACATCCATCCTGCTATCCCAGGCTGCTAACCAGGATCCTATCCCAATACCGACAAAGAAGAAGAAGATAGAACTCCAACATAAGTAAACGTCGCTCTCACATCAAGTCATCGCATTACATGTACCTGCAACTGTCGTTGTAGTATCTGTGAGCCACGAGGACTCAACAATCCCATTACCATGGGTATCAAGACTAACAAAGCATAATGGGTATGGAAAGGATAAGTGGTGAGGTTGCAGCAGCGGCTAAGCATTTGTATGGCGGCAAACTTACAATTTCCATAGATAGATAAGAAGCTACGCAAAAGGTCACAAACTAGTAATGATCACTAAGTGATCCTGGACTACCTACGAGTCAAACATAACCCCATTGTGTTCTCTTCCCGAAACTTACTCAAAAAGAGATGATCACGGTTACTTACGCGGTTGGTGATTTTTATTTCGGATCCTCTATCAAGTTCTCTACAACCGGATATTAACAAATTTTAATCTACCACATAACCGTGGGCACGGCTTTCGAAAGATCATAACCTTGCAGGCGTGTCCCCACTTAGCCCATCACAAGCTCTCACGATCAGCAGAGGTAAAACCTCCATCTTGTGGACAACCCGATCAAACTCGGAATCCTGTGCACAAGACATTTCGACAATGGTAAAACAAGTCCAGCAAGACCTCCCGGCGTGCGGACACCCTGATAGTATTTTCACGTATCTTGTCTCAGACCACGACCAGATGAACACTATGTACGGCAACCGAAGATCCCAGTAAACTAGGTGGCACCCCAAGTGGCTCTAATTTGGACCAGCACCATCAGCACTGGCCCCATGTATTAAGTTTAATAACGAACCTCAGGTAGCACTAACTCCCTATGCGTAAAATTTATTATCATGTTTATTATGTTGGGCAAATGTTAAAACCAAAATTGGGCCTTGCTGGAGGAGTTTCATTCAAAGCGCACTGTCAAGGGGGGCCCATAAACCCCAACCATGTTAGCAACGCAAAATCAAGGAACATAACACCGGTTTAGCGGAAACTAGGGCGGCAAGAGTGGAACAAAACACCAGGAAATAGGCCAAGCCTTCCACCCTTTACCAAGTATATATGTGCATTAATTAATATAAGAGATATTGTGATATGCCAACATATCCATGTTCCAACATGGAACAAACTGCAACTGCACCTGCAACTCGCAACGCTATAAGAGGGGCTGAGCAAAGCGGTAACATAGTGACACAACGGTTTGCTGGGATGGTGAAAAGGTTAGAGGTTGTTTCATGGCATATTGGGAGGCTTGACAAACAAGTGGTAGGAAGCGCGACATAGCGATAGCATTGAGACAACTTGCATAGCAAAGATAGCAGTGAGATCCAAAGTGACGGTCATCTTGCCTGATATCCCGCTAGGAAGAAGACCGAGTCCATGAAGTAGACGAAGCCACCTAGACGAAACAAGCGTAGTCGAACGAATCCTCACGATCGCACCGAAACGGGAACTAACGAGAAGAACCAAACAACATGGAAAACTCACAACACATGAACATGGCATGATGCTCAACCAAGTATGATGCATGACAAGGCTACATGATTCTACTCATGGCAAGAGATGATGCAAACAAGAACATTACAGAAGGCAAGTTTAAATGAGGCCGGAAACAACATATAACAATTCTGGTAAGTCCTCATATGCAAATTTAGAAATTGGGCCAGAACTGAACAAACATTAAGTTAGAGTTTTTAAACAACAATGTAACATGCACCAAGATGATCTACACGATTTTCTAGTCAAGTTACATATAAAGTTCATTTAATTCGGAGCTATGGTCTATAAGATATGACCAAAACAAGTTAATCATGGCATTGATTTAAAATGCATTCAAACATCAAACACAACACTCAAAACATGGATGCAACATGAAATGATGCATCTACATGCAAAACCAAGCAAGTTTCATATAGAGCATGCTCCAATTGGAGCCACGGTTCAACACATACACATGAAACAAGTTTAAAGGACAAGCTGTCCAAAACTGCAACTAGGCATATTCCGAGCATCATAACACCAAGCTAGAAGAACAAGATTGAAACAAACATGGCATGAATTAAAATCACAGATAGCATGCTTCAAATATCATCAAGGTTCAGGTTCATAAGCATCAAGATTAATCCAACATGATCAATTCAACTTGCAACTTTATAACACAGATTAAGAATTGGTGAAAAACATGGCATATACATGAGAAGAGTTAATATGTTGGCATGTTGGAGGCAAGAAATAATTAAGCTACGGTGCAAGAACATGGAAAAAAACATGGAATGCTAGTACATATAATGGAGCTCAAATAACTCAACATGGCATATACATAGGAGCAACAAATTCGTGCAATTCATCAAAACAAGATGCAAACATGAAATAGCAGATTCCCAGACTTAGTGAAAATCTGGGAATGCAAACAGCAACATTATGATGATGAATTTAAAGGCACATAATAGCAATCATAGCAAGTTTAATAAACATGCAAAGGTCATGAACATGTAGTAGGCATGGCATACTCCAACTAACTCCATGGGCAAAACTCCATATGATGCATGGATTGTTTACAATGAGCTTTGCCAAATGGAACATGTTGTTAATAGATTGACAGATATATCATGATGGCAACTTGAGAGCAATAAGGATACATGCTATAGCAACTTATAATTGCAAACAAGGGCATGGATGGATAGAGCATAACATGGTATTAAAAACATGCTCACTAGACATGTCTAAATATGCATAAATTTGATGGTAGCATCAAGCAAACATGGCATCGAAATACAACAGTTTCAGACGTGCTCTCACATCATGGCAAGTCATGGCATGAAATAAATACCAGCCTCAAGAAGACAAAAAATGAAGAAAAGTGATGTTGGCACAATGCCCATATCACACATGCATTAATTCACACGAAAAAGACATAAGGCCAAATTATAATAGTTTTCAGCGGTTAACAGCAACATGCACTTTTGCAACAGGGATAATCATGTCAAAATGAACCCTAACATGAATGCAAATCACACCATCATGTAGAGCACGGAGAGATGAACATTTTGACATATTATACATCATCATAGGGTAAACATGCACATAGTTATGACCAGTCAAACAAGCACACATGAGACGAACATGCGAGGGACTTGGCCAAAAAAACAACATCTCGGGTCAAACTGGATCTCGGGTTCCCGCTATATGTTTAACGGTTGGGCTATCAAACAGACTCCTAATGCGACGAAATTTGACAAGCGGTCTACCTACACTATAATAAGACTACACGCCAACTTTCATCCCATTCCGAGAACATTTTTATGCCACTTATAAAATAATATTTCGAAGGTGCCGCGGGCGCATGCGAGTGTGTTTGGGCTCAGAACGGACAGCGGAGAGAACAAGGGACCCGGCAACTAAGGACGGATGCAAGTTTTGAAAAACATGCAGATGAAATGCACATGATGACATCACAAAGTACAACACGCAAGCGAATGACATGGCAACGACGACGAATAAGAGGAAGACATCTGGCGCATCGGTCTCGGGTTGTCACAATGGCAATGATGGTTTTTGACATATTTAATCAAGATATGACCCAAACAATTTACGAGAATTATTTGGGAATTTTAGGAGTGATAGAAATATGGGTTGCTTCACAACCGAGGGAAAATAGGGTTATTGCTTTAATATAAAAAGAATATTCCATAGAAAAAGAATATTGGAATTGGCTCAAGGATGACAATGCCATGATCTTGGGATGACGATGGGGATGACAAGACACTATAAAACCGAGGAAGACATGATCTTCCCAAGTTTCAGAACCACATAGCCACGGGAAAACAATTTAAATCAAATATCCAAAGAAAAATAATCAAAAAAAGAAAAGGGAAATATTTAGGCTATTACACCCCGCCCCATTGGGAACGAGGCAGAGAACATCGTCGGCTCCACTGAGGCCCCTCCCAGTCGGCAACAAGCCAGCGGACTTCACCGGCTTCGCCGAGGCCCTGCCCTGTTGGCAATGTTGTAGAGGACATCGCCAGCTCGGCCGAGGCCCTGCTCCGCCTTCTACAAGGCAGAGGATTTCCCCTGCTCCACCGAAACGCCGCCCCGCTGGCAAAGGGATAGAGGACATCAGCGGCTCCGTCGAGGCCCTACCATACCGGCAATGAGGTCGTGCCACATGGAAAATGAGGAAGAGCAGAAGACGGTATGTCGCCACCGCTCGGGTCCATGTAAGGCCATCGCTCATACCCTCCAATTGAAGCCAAGCTTGGTGGGTTGAACATCGATGGTCGATTAGCTGCTTAGCCGCGATGCAGATCCGGATACCTTTGCTTCCTATGGCTCCGGAGGCGGAGCTGGAGAAGAAGCTTCAGTTCTTGGCCTCGGCCACACATGGGGAATGGGCCCTGGTGATCATAGATTAGGTTAATTAGTTAAATCTCCAGACCCAGACGAGCACATCTTTTTTGTTGAAGAATGTTTGAAATGTAATGAAATCCGGCATGTTTATATGAAATCATGTCATGTATACACAAATTTAGACCAGTTAATTTGAATTCTTGTATCAGTTTGAACATTCAAAATGATACGTTCTAGCATTATTCTAAGGACGCACAGTGATCACGTTGTTTGCTGCAATTTCACACTTACAAAAAGTTTGAGCAGCTTTTGAGCGTGCCTGTCAATTGCAATCAAACTCATGGGTATGGCAATTCATAGAACAGCAATCGACCCATGATTGTGCATCTCAATTTTTCACATGTCAGAGCGAATACTTCACAACCCAAGACACAAATAAAGAAAATCGATCGATGCATCTCAATTATTCACACGTCCGAGTCAATATTTACTTCACAACTAAAGACGCAAATAAAGAAAAAATCAATCAATGATGCTGATGGCAAAGGGCGTCCTATTCCAAACTGTCAAATGCATGTCTTCTTGCTAACATCAATGAGCAAAAGTTGACAAGGTTGTTCCATTCCAAAATATCAAAAGCATGTCTTCATACAAACATCAATGAGCAAACTTTGAGAAGGTTTTCGCATTCCAAAGTATGAAATGCCTACTATTGTGGAATGGGTGGGTTTGCCATCAGTTTGCACATTGGCATGTCACCTCGTGCTAAATAAACCAGTTGTTCTTTTTGTGTTGTTCCACTAAAAACCTACTTCGCACGTAGCTTGTAGGATTTCGCCTTTATATGTTCAACGCCTTCGACATATCGGCACCATCAAAACATTTTGTGGAGTTCCCACTAAAATCAAGCTGAGCATCCATGTTTGCATTAATACAAAATAAGTGATTAGTATGAAGCAAACTGAATTATGAATATATAGTTTAAATAGGCACCTACATGATCCATCCGGGGCACACATTTTACAAAATGGAACTCACCAAAAAGAATCCTAAAACAACATTATATTGGCCATTACAATAACAAATATGGATATTTGTGAGTCCTTCTGAGCTAAATTTAGTTTTTTCTTGTGGGCAATAATGTAACCATCCTTCAACTGCTCCCTTCTGATAAGAAGAGGCTTGGCTCTTTACGTACTCCATATTCTTCTTCAGAGGAGGAGTATTATGTAGTGCAAAGACAAGACAACAACTAAATGCTAGCATCCTTGTTTTCTCGAAAAAAAGAAAAGGACAGACTTAAAACAGCCATTACATTAACAATGGGAGTGATGAAATGTATAGTAACGAAGAGATGCATCCTCATTATCCTCATAGGAAATGATATGATACCAAAGACAGCAGCTCAACTTGAACTATATTATTACTTCATTTTATCAGTAGCTATAACGGTGGCAAAACAGTGCCTCAATTTATTAGCAACCTCAGATTAACATGCGAAACAATAAAACTTTCTCATGACAGTACCTAAACACTACCACAACACCAATAGAGATGACAAAGCTCAATCACATGGATGAAATCAGTGGGCCGGTACCAACCTTTGTCAGGATGCTTATTGTGTAGAGCATATGGGTGAAGCACTTCTCCGGAGCTCGTTATTATCTATTGTGGTTGCCATGCGTACTATATACTCCTCGATTAGATTAATGTTTCTAACATCTTCTTGTGCAGTTCTACTAAAACATATGTTATATTCAAACAAGATCCCTGTTCGCACAAGTAGAGGTAATTGCATATTACATTAAGAGTGGCATCAAATCGCCGTGGCAAAACAATTGCTCGTTCCAGCCATAGCAATAAATTAGATGCAAAAGTGAAAGATTGTGGATGTCGCCTAGAGGGGGTGAATAGGCGCTTTAAAATAATCATGGTTTAGGCTTGAACAAATGCATAATAAACCTAGCGGTTAATTTGTCAAGCACAAAACCTACAGCAACTAGGCTCACCTATGTGTATGTACAACTTATGCTAAGCAATATAAACAACTAGGTGATAGCAAGATATATGACAAGAAACAGTGTGGCTATCACAAAGTAAAGTGCATAAGTAAAGGGCTCGGGTAAGAGATAACCGAAGCACGCGGATACGATGATGTATACCAAAGTTCACACCCTTGCGGATGCTGATCTCCGTTTGGAGCGGTGTGGAGGCACAATGCTCCCCAAGAAGCCATTAGGGCCACCGTAATCTCCTCACGCCCTTGCACAATGCAAGATGTCGTGATTCCACTAAGGGACCCTTAAGGGCGGTCACCGAACCCGTACAAATTGCTCGGGGTGATCTGCACAACCTAATTGGAGACCCGGACGCTTGCCCGGAGCTTTACACCACAATGATTAAGCTCTGAACACCACCAAGGTTGGGGCTTTCTCCACATCTTAATAGGAGGCTCCCAACAACACCATGAAGCTTCACCACAATGGAATATGGATCCGAGGTGACCTCAGCCGTCTAGGGCGCCCAAGCACCCAAGAGGAACAAGCTCAAGGGTACCAAGAACCAAAGAGTAATAAGGTTCTCAACTTGTAACTTCCACGTATCACCGTGGAGAACTCAGACCGATGCACCAAATGCAATGGCAAGGGCACACGGAGTGCCCAAGTCCTTCTCTCCCAAATCCCACCAAAGTAACTAATGCTAGGGAGGGAAATGAGAGGAAGAGCTAAGAAGAGAACACGAAAAACTCCAAGATCTAGATCCAAAGGGTTCCCCTCACATAGAGGAGAAAGTGATTGGTGGAAATGTAGATCTAGATCTCCTCTCTTTTCCCCAAAAAAACTAGCAAGAATCCATGGAGAGATTGAGAGATAGAAAGCTCGAAGAAGGTCAACGGCGGGAGAAGAACACGAGCTAAAAGGATATGGCTCAATGGAGAAGAAGACCCCCTTTTATAGGAGGGGGAAATCCAACCGTTATCCCCAATCTCAGCCCGCAGAAAGCGGTACTACCGCTGGCCGCAGCGATACTGTCGCTCGGTCCAGCGGTACTACCGCTAGGACCTCGCACAACGCCAATGGGAGAAGAAATAAGAGAGAGATCCGTCGAGCTCCACTAGTAGCGGTGGTAGGGCGGTACTACCGCTCCCACTGAGGCGGTACTAGCACGGAACCAGTGACGTACTACCGCATGTAGCCATGGGTGGTACTACCGCTATGAAACAGTGGTACTACCGCTTGTGGCTATAAGCGGTACTGCCGCTCTGGCCCAGCGGCACTACCGCAGGCACAACAAGAAAGCCTAGAACTGGCATAACTTCTGCAAATGAGCTCCGAATTGAGCAAACTCAAGCTTGTTGGATAGAGGAAGACGAGTAGCATCAATACAGCGAGTGAACCCTCCATCAGAGAAGAACCAGCATAACCTCCAACATCGAAAACATCATAGAAGATGCATGAGTGAACTCCGTTTTTTATGAACTCGAGCTTGTCATCAAGATGACCATCAGCTCCAGATCTCACAAGGAGAAAAACCAAACAAGAACCAATAAAGATGATGCAAGGATGCAATGGTTTGAGGTCTCTTCGAATGATATGATCAACCCAGTCATCGAGAGCCCCCCTTGATAGTACGGTAATCGATCCTATAACCCGGTCTCCCAACTACCACCATGATACCGGTAAAACAGAAAACCTATCGAGGGCAAACCTTTTCCTTGCACATAGTCCACTTGAGCTAGATGATGACGATCTTGACTTCCTCAACTTGGACCACCTTTCTTGATTGCGTTGGCTCGGTGAAGACTAGTTGATTGCTCCCCCATACTCCACTATGGGTGAGCCACTCTTCGGCACATCTTCACAAGTCCATTGCCACCACACTGGACGACAAGCTTCAAGCATATAATCTCTTCGTGATGATCCTACATGAACTTGCACACCGCAACCTAACCACACAAAGAACTCTCATGAAGACCATGGGTTAGTACACAAAGCGTAATTGACAATGCTTATGTCATACCATGGGATCGCTTGATCCCTCTCGGTACATCTTCTTTGCTTTGTGTATTGATCAACTTGATTCACTCTTTGACTTAGTCTTGATCAACCTTGAATCTTTCCAACTCTCTTCATTTGGATGATGTCTTGAAGGTAAACATGAATGATCACACACTTTTCTTCTTCAAGACCAATCTTTGGGTCATTCCTTAATATCACCGTGGTCATCACAAACTCTCCTTGAAACCAACAAATGGACTCCAAGAAAAGCCTCTGGACAAACCCTTCAAATATAACTAAAGGCAACCATTAGTCCATAGAGATTGTCATTAATTACCAAAACCAAACATGGGGGCACTGCATGTTCTTTCAAAAACTATATCATTACTTGTGTCATCACAGTTCCAGTGCTTCATTACAACACCAGGATTTGATTTTTATTCTTCTTCTGCTTGTCCTTCCCCTTTGTCACTTGGTTCAATAACAGACAAGTTTCCCATACAATGTATGATTTGGCAGGACAATTAGGGAGCACAAATACATCACTAAACAACAACATTAATTTTCTGATGACAGTAGAAAAATAGAGGCCAACAGTTGTGAAATATCATTATCTTACCTCAATGGGATATTACGGTGCACATATAGATTGGAAGTTTGGTCTGATTTTGTGCACTTAACTAAAATCAAGCAACATTGCCATATAAGTAGCACAACATATGAAAGCACACTGCACAATCATGTGGAAGAAGGACAGTATTGACCTCTCATGAGGCAGAATTCAAACAATTCACATGAAAAAGATCTTAAACAACTTTGCCAACATGGATAGGAAGTCCAATCTCCTTTTGCGCAGTTCCACTAAGATCAAGCAGTCAAGCAACATTGTCGGTGTGACATTTCAGTTGAACTGCACAAAACACTCTTAAAACAAAAGTGTTCTGTATAGTGCAACAAAAGGTCATAATAAGAACGAGGTGAAGTAGATAACACTATTTACACATAGGTGCAACAGAAACAATTACTGGTCAATGACGATGGATGACACAAAAGCCCACAAAAATAAGCATCTAACTTATCTAAATGGGAAAGAAAGCAAGATAGTAGCATTTCTCAAACAGTGGCATTGACTCATATTAATAGAGAGATTATATTAACAATACATCATTAAATGTGTAATTTGCTTTAAACAATGGCATTACTTCAATTTTCCAGCAGCATTATTAGATTAACAACAGCTAAAGAGTTTTATGGGACAATGAACCCACGAGCACCATGTGCATCTACCGATATATAAAGGGGTGATGCACAGTATGTTACAACAAACAACAGAGGAGCATTTTTTGTTGGTCCCATTTTTGTTCTCTTTAGACACCTTTCACCATGTGCGGGCAACAAATTTAGTCCTGCTCAAACTCTACAACCTTGTCCCCCACCCATAGAAAGATCAGTTCCTTACAGATGTGTGTACTGCATTTATCATTGTTTTCCCTTTTCGACCAACATAGGTGTTGGATAGCCAGTCTGTACTACTTTCCCCTTCCTTTCCTCTTTGAACCACGTCCTAGATTCATGCTATACAACTTTTCCCCACTACTTTCCTATTTAATCCAACACCTAGATTCGAGTGCAGAAACAAAATAATCCACATGCAGCTAGATAAATGCTTGTGTATTAAGTAAATTATACCTTAAGGTACTCGGGGTGTGGCTCGGTGAGCGACCGGAGGGCGATCTACCCACACTATGTATGGCAGCAAGGAAGAAGAGGACGGACGCACTCCTGCACCGCTGCTGGGTGAAAGAGAAAAGCGGAGCCAGCAGTGGATTCCCTCCCTTGCCGATGGTGACAACATTAAGCCTCCTTTCCTTCCCCGGTGGATGGGGTGCTGCCGTATCTTTGAGAGCAATGAGGGGAGAGAGAGAGAGAGAGTGGCCAACGCAGTCTTGTTTAGATCTGGAGAGGGTGAGAGTGTGTGAAGAGAGCAACTACAAGGGATGAGGCTCCAGCGTGTATATATATAGTGTGAAGAGAGCAAACCCTAGAAAACAAGCGCCGAGGCTGCAACGTATATAGTTAGAGTGGTTTTTTTATTTAACGTACTAGTGAAGAAAAATACTAGGGAAATGCTAATACATGAAGAAAATTTAACTCTCGAAGGAGTCAACTCGCAATTAACGCTCCACACGTCCCGTCGCACTTACTATCGTTCACGTGTGGTACACGACGCTCCCAAGTGAACAACAACTGACATAGTTCATCATGTGTGCATATATGGTGTGTGCATGTTAGTGTGTTCTTGCATGTGTGCGGCCTCTGCGTGATGCTCTATGGAGGCAAGACCATCATGGCCTGCTCAGTGCCTGATACGGCCAACACGCTCTGGTTTGACAAGTTTGATGTTGACGCACTCATGCATGGTGTCCTGCTCGAGTCATTCTTGAGCATCTTCCGGATCAGCCCCTCCAAGTACCTCATCACTTTGCCATTATGGCCCTAGCTCCTGTCTTGTCCGGTGCTCTAAGTCGGACCGCAGTCGTCTTCGTCGTCGGCCAGTCATCGAGCAACGATGACAAAGAGATGCCGCAACAGATGTCGCAGAACGCCCTCATGGGCTAGCTTTGTGGCGGCACGACGGACTTGGTGTCGCCTTAGATGGCGCAAGCCTCCATGCACCCGAGTGTGTGTGTGCATGCATGCATTGTGTACATGTCCTGTGTACGTGCGTGCGTTATGTACATGTCATGTGTGCATGCATTGTGTACATGTCATGTGTGTGTGTGTGCATAGTTATACATCAAATAAGGATATATTTTTGAACAGGTGGTTAGCCCATGTGGTTTTGTGGCTGCCAGATCCCGGGTTTGAATCCTGCCCCCCGCGAGCTTAGTTCTCGCTCTTTGTTTGTTTATATTGATAGCTGACAGGTGGTACCTTCATCGGATGCCAAGTTAGACTATTTGACTAGTCAACCAAGTGCCATGCAGATAGAATACGAAGCTCTACGATTAACATGTGACAGTATAATCATCGTACCTCGTATTCAATGACTGTATTGAGCGTATTTTGAAGTCAAGTGACCATAGTGTGCTTTGACTTCAACTTCAGTGACCACCAGTGTATTTATCTCTATATTTTTTGTCAAAGTTTGATCAAAAAATTGAACTAATCCTTTCGGGTTTATAGGGCTTAAATATGAAATCTCATCAACCAAGGCAGATGATGAGTGGAGAAATGTACTACTCAATGAGTAGGAATGGTTACAATATATCCATCTCGTAGTTTATAAAATTACATGCACTGGTTGGTTTCCTTGTGTGCATCAATTTAATGCACCTTGGAATGTTAACATGTGGTGGAAAGAAGTGAAAATAAGACTGTATAATATGGTAAAACGAAGAAAATTAGATGAGCCCAATAAACCAGAAAGGAGTAAATAGTAAACTGCTAATACATGCCAACATAAATATTATTGGCTTCTTTTTTTATGTGTTCTAAACGCTCTTATATTTATTTACAGAGTATTTTTTATCAAAGTTTGCCAACATAATTAACTAGTGGCAAAAATTCAGAACCAACGTCATTAATATGGCCGTATGCACAGATTTATGTTCCAACACATTTCTTTATTTCATCAACGACATTTATAGGGAAGTACATCCACCAATTCTTTTCTTGGAGAGCAAGACCAAAGAAAACAAGAACCACAATCTGACATTTTAAAAGATATCAAATTTCCATAACTGCTCCCACTAATTGTATTAATATCTTCTCTATGTCTTCATTGCTGATCTATGGCTCCTCGATCGTGGACCCTTCTTTCTTCTTCGATTCTAAAGAACTAGACGTTGCTTCACATCTAATATCATTTGGAGTGTCATCTCTAGCCTCTATAACAAGGAGTGCACGAGCATCTACCAAATTTCATGCTATCAATAAATCAATGTATTCTTCTTCCCAAAACAAAAACTTGCATCCATCCTACACACAAGTTTGAGTATAAGCTGCCGAACATGCACCGAATGAGAGAGCACAGCTGAATCAAAAGAAGTACTACACACCTTATTTTTTTTGCACTTGACGAACACCCATCCGGGATGTTCTGGCATGTTCGAAACGCGGCGCATGACCTGCCGCGGGCAGCCATCGCTCTTTATAAGCGTCAACGGTGAACTGACTAGCCGCTGGGCCAGGGCCGAGCCTGGACGGTGGCCAGCCCTGTCTTTTTCGGGGATCCACTGACGGGATAAATCCGAGTGGCAAGATCCGGATTCAGTACCTGCATGTGACATGGAGACATTGTCGTTGTTGTGCGACCCGGTACCCAGATAATCCATGGCAAGGCGCAGTTGAGGAGGCAAGAATGCTCCAAATCCGACAGCCACGTGCATGAAATCCCACGGCCGCAGATATAGCGGTTGACTGGCGGTGCCGGAATGAGAGAGGCATAGATCTGACCATTGTGCTATGGTCGGCTGGGCTATAGTGTGAGGCAGCGACTGTGTCTCGGGCGGACGTGTGTGTACCTCTTTTCTTCTTGTATGTACTCCATTTATCTCACTTCATGTAGCTTACCACTCCCATAATATTCCTATTCTATGAACCTGTGTGTACTGTGTGTGTGCGCACGCGCGCGTGTGCATGTGTGTCTGTGTTTTCTACTCCCACCGTTCATAAATATAAGTCTTTTTAGACACTGCAAATGGACTACAACATACATATGTATATAGACATATTTTAGAGTGTAGATTCACTCATTTTACTTTGTATGTAGTCACTTGCTGCAATCTCTAGGAAGACTTATATTTGGGAATGGAGGGAGTAACAACGTGTGTTTGTTAGAGAGAGCGACACATCGACCTACAGAGAGATGGTGTGTAGTAGTACTACGATTTAGCTACGAGAGTCAATGCATCCTCTCGTTTTCTGGCGTCCTATCGGGACAACTGCCACGCCCGCTCCCGACCAGCCTGGCCCACCCAAAGCCCCTCCATCGCCCGCGCGCGCTTCCCACCCGAAACGGCCAGCGCCATTACAGAAAATAGGTGCTGCATTCATGCCCGGGCAGAGCGGACGCGACCTCTTACTGGCGCATGCGTTGAAGACAGAACCGAATTCAATGAAAGAGTGATGGTTGCTTCGTCCGTCCAACTTACTGCCAGTTTTATTATGTGATTTGATGGCGCATTGGTCATTATTACTGAGGTGGTATGACCGTGTTGAGTCTCAGTTGTACTGTACACTTAACTTTGGTGCATGACACATGCACCGGATGCTGGATGTCTCACGTTCCGGCCAAAGGAGGTAGAGCGTCTACACTCTTTAAGTAGTACAGTTTTCTTCACTCTTATAGTAGAGGAGTGCGAAATCAGCGAAAACATGGCAGCTCAGTGATTACCTGGCCCACCTCACACTATCACCATATCTTTAGGACATCGTGCCACACCTAACTCTTTAGTACATGGTACTGTAATTTCTCAGTGAGAAAAAATTGTACAATGTTATGAAGCTTTCAGCTTCTGTTTCATGTATGTCGCGTCCAAGGTTGCCATGTTGCAACATTCCATCACATACAAAGGAGACTAACATGCATGCTATTGCATCTCAATGATTCACAGATCATAGTCAATATATACTCCCTCTGTTCCAAAATAAGTGTCTCAACTGTATGCTAGCTTTTGACACTTATTTCAGAATAGATACAACTAAAGAAAAATGATCCATCCAGTCCCTAGGCCTTGAACTCTAAACCCTAACCAGGCTTTAATTTGCTTGCCACGTCGAACCTTCTGAAGAAATGAAGTTTGCAACCCTTTGACCATCAGATCATTTTGTGTAGTTTTACTAAAATCGAGCCAAGCATCCCTGTGGCAAAGAAATTGAAGAAGTGAGATTAGAATAAGACCAGTGGCACTAGTTGATGAGACATAAACTCATCACAAATAGAGTAGAAGCCAGTGGAGGTAAGTGCGGGGCAAAGAAGTAGAGAAATATCCACACGTAACGATGTGGGCAGCTTGGCCAGTGGTGCAAGTCGGCTGTAAAGGAAGTTGTACCTGAGGGATGTCGGGTTGTACCTAGGAGGGCGGCATCTGCCCACGCCGCGGCAATGAGCAAGGAACAAAGGCAACTGCGCCGGCTCCGTGAGAGAGAACGGCGGGGACCCCTGACCGGGTCGCGCCGATAGTGGGTGTTCGCCCTCGCCGACGGCAACCGCATCTACACAATACATCCTCTCCTTCCCTCGACGGATGTGATTCGCCTAGATGTGTGAGTAGAGATGTAGCCATAGTGGTTCTGTGCGAGAATGTGAAGAGAGCAACCCCAGCAAGTAACCGTGAAGCGGTTTATTTTTCTCTCTATATGAACTTATTTATAAGCGTACGTGCCACTAAAGAAAAAAAAATGCATTTACTTATAAATAACGCGGCACCATTCATGCTCTTTCTTTTTCTCTTTCTATAAGGCTGGCTCTATAAGGCTGGTGATTTTTTCTACTTTGTCTCTTTCTCCTTTTCTCTCATTTACTCATTTCACATAGGAGCGCACGTGTAGAGGATGGTTGTTCATTTTGCTGGGAGTTCTTCATGGGGTTTAAGACTAGGTAGCTCTGAATGTTATTCCCGGTACCCACCACTCTGAATCGTGTCATCTATGATACATACTTTTATGATACTCCCATTGCAACAATGTGGTCCACTAGGTCTAGAACGTCCTGTAATAAGAAACTGTAACACAAAACTTACATTCTTGTTGCCTTCTTCCTCATACAGTACAACTACTGGTACTACTACTCGTTCTCCTTTAAACCTTGTGCTTGGCATCTAAAAAATATTAACCTTGCGCTTGGCTCTTGGCCTCTTCGGGAAGTTGAACAATGATGGTACTAGTATAGTATATGCTACTGGCTGTCTGACATCGAATGAACTGATGCACGTCCACCGCATGGGCGAGGGGCGAGGGGCGAAGATTATACGTCTAACTAGAGGGAGTAGTAAAAGCTTCTCCTCATCCTTCCAGCCAGCCATCCAGGGCGAGGGAGAGGGCGTAGGCGTAGGAGTACTGTAGGTATAGTAAGCAAGATTCTCCTCGCCCTACAACTATGCGAGCCACCATGCGCGTGGGCGAGGGAGAGGGCGTGGGAAGAAAGATTCTCTTCGTTATGTGAGTTGACGCGACACATCAAACTAGGAGTAGTACATACTAAGTGCCTACTTTCCAGTCTATATGGCTCAATTTGAAATCTCTAACCAAAATAGATGGTGAGTGGTGGAATAAATTTGCTACTATAGTTCGCAAAGGTACTGAACATGTGATGGTGAACGCATGGAGTACGACACCATTAGTACTACGGTTCACTTGTAGTAGTCCCTCCCATTCACATGCTCACATTTCTAGCTTCGGTAAAACTGTTGCATGCAAGGATTAAGAGAAAACTCATCAATGCATATATTCCCACAATCCATATAGGGTACAAAATGTGTTTCCGAGGCTAACTTTGAGCACATGTTAGAGCAATAACATGACACGCAACTTACACAAATCATACCATCAATTTTGTACGTGGTCATTGTACTGGTAACAAATGCATGTGTTACAATTAGTACGTAAGTATATGATAGTAAACACTCAGTATCTAGTAGTACTAGTACTAGTTCATTACTTGGTTTAGATATGGAATTTAGGCCCATAAACCGGAAGGGAGGGAATATTATTTTCTAGGAGAAATGGAGAAGGTTAATTTCCCCATACGGTCATACCTAATGTTTCGGAGAAATGGAGAAGTGTATGCCTTGATATGGTTGTGCACTCATAATTTGGTGCATAGCACGTGAACCCGGATGCTGGATGTCCATGCCGAGGAAAGGAAGTCATGTGTTCCTATAATGGTTTCTCGCAATGCTATCAACCTTTCAACACTTGTTTATATACACTGTGCTACTCCCTTCATTCCTAAATATAAAGTATTTGTAGATATTTCACTATGGACTATGTACGGAGCAAAATGAATAAATCTACACTCTAAAATGCATCTATATACATCTGTATGTGGCCATAGTGAAATCTCTACAAAGACTTATATTTATGAACAAATGTAGTAGTAAATATAATTTCTCAGCGAGATACAATATAGTAGTACAATGTTCCGAAGCTTTCATCCCTTCTTTCACGTGTCTTGCCTTGAAGGTTTTCTTGTTACAACATTCCATGAATAGAAAGGAAACTAACATGCATGGTAATGCATATCAATGATTCACATATCAGACCCAATATTTACTTTGCAATTTAAGACAAAGTTGTGAGAAGGTGTAAAAATAAAAAAATGATCGATCAGGTCCCTAGGCATGCTTTCATTTCCTAGCAACGGTAGACATGTTGGTAGTCACCTTCACGCAGCTCGTTGATGCTCGCCAGGACATGTAGCAGTTGGATGCATGCACCATCCCATCATTTTGTGCAGTTCTAAGCATCCCTGTTGACAAGGATATTGAATAATAGTGGAACTGTTGATGAAACATGGAAAGTCCGCTGGCCGAGCTACAGTACTTTGTGCGGGCAAAAAACTAGAGAAGATCGACATGCATGATTTTCCACATGCAGCGACGTGGGAGGATAGGGCGGTGGAGCAAGGTCGCTTCCAGAGGAAGTTGTACTTGAGGGTCGTCAAGATCCGTCTTGGTTTATTTATCCCCTTAGTAATTTGTGCCAAACTTTGGCCAATGATTTAATTAACTAAATGTCAGTGCATGTCACAAAAAATAATTTCGCTGGAAACTATGTTCAAACACGAACCCAACGATATAATTTTTGTGGACATGCATTAATATTTTGTTAGTTAAATCTATAGTCAATTTTTGGTACAAAATATGAAGTAGGCCAATAAACCAAGACGGGGGTCGGCCGTGGGCGGGATCTGCCCATACTGCAACAGCGAGAAAGGGGCAAAGGCCCTACCGCGCGAGATCTTGCTTAGAGGGAACAACGTGTACCATAGATCGGAACACACCGGCAGTGGGTTTAATGCCTCGTCGCCGGCGACTGGAGAAACGTTGAATATCCTCCCTTTCCGCCAGGGGACTGGATCCAAACAGATCAGGGACCAGCGATGAGAGAGAGAGTGTGTCCACCGCCATCTTCTTTGAGAAAGTGTGAAGAGACCGACCCTAGCAAGCAAGCATCTCCTGCGTCGTTTGCCCTTGAGCTCTATAAAAAACCTCCGTAGTGTAGGGTTGTCCGGCCACTCTGCCCCAGAGCTCAGAGTTGTCTCCAAGTATGGTTCATGAAACCGCGACGTGGTAAGGAAGCGATGGCATCCCACCGCGCTGAGTTCATCGTCGCCCGCGGCCGCACACCCATGTGGGCGGACTTTGAAGATACCATGGCCGAATGGGAGGTGCCTCAAGAGGCGACCAAAGCAGCACGGAAGAAGCGGAAAAGGCAGAAAGCACTCAAGAAAGAGAGTCCTGCTGCCCCAAGAAAGAAGAGGCCGCACGCGCTACTAAGGAGAGCTCTGCAGAGATCCAAGCACGGCGGGCTGCCGCCGATAGGGCCGGGAAGGAGAACGAACACGTCTAGCAAGCATACCTCGATGCCTCCACCTGCCAGGATCGTGGCGTTAGTTACCGCGGCGCTGATGCGAGCTTGGCAGAGATCCAACCACGATGGGCTGCCGCCGACAAGGACGACAAAGAGAACGATTACGTCTGGCCAGCATGTGAGAAGTAGTTAGTGTGTGTGTGCCCATGGTGCTTAGAGTTTTTTCTAAAAACATATGCCTCCAAAGGCTAGTCCTAGATTATCTCATTTTTTAGAAGTGGTTAGTGTGTGTGTCTCCGGTATGTTTATTTATTAATTAAGATCATTTGCATGTACTAGTAAGAGCATGGTTATTAGTAGCAGTAAAACCAACTACTTCGGGCTGGCTACTAATCCCTCCGTTCCCAAATAATAAGTCTTTCTAGAAATTCCAACAAGTGACTACATACGGAGCAAAATGAGTGAATGTACACTCTAAAATATGTCTACATACATCTGTATGTTGTAGTCCATTTGAAATGTCTAAAAGACTTATATTTATGAATGGAGGGCGTAGTATATTGCCACGTGATCTATTGCCAAGCTTATAGCCGGCAAGTACAATAGTAACGTAAACGTGCAAAAGTACTCAACTAATGCGCTCGTTTTCCATGAAAATTGTATTTACCAATACACTAATTGCAACGCATGTATGTGTTGCCAAAAAAGGACCAGGAAGCTTTACATGTATTGGTGAGTTTTATCTTAATTCTTGCAAGCAAAGATTTACTGCACCCTGTAATCTGAACATGTGATGGGAATTAATAAAAATATGACTTATAAAATGGAAAAACTGGAATTTTGTTCAAAGTTAGCCTCAAAACACGCATTAGCCGTGAGTAAGTATATACATGGAAGGAGGGAGTACTACACTTGATGTTGTGCAACTACCGTCCAATATTCGCTTATACTTTATGGTTGCTTCGTCCGAGCAACTTACTCTTGGAATATTGGAGTACGAGCGCATTCAACGAAGAGAGAAATGATGGTTGCTTCGCCTAAGCAACTTTTATTAATACTGCCTGAAAGGTGGTGCTCTGTGATTTGACTGCTCATTAGACATTATTACTACGTCACAACGAGCGAAGTGAATCTCGCCAATGATTGTGCTCTCAATATTGGTGCACGGCTATGAAGCTTTCAACTCTTGCTACATGTGTCATGTTGCCTCCAAAGTTGTCTCGTTACAACATTCCATCAAATACAAAGGAAACTAAAATGCATGCTAATGCATCTCAAAGATCGCATATCAGCGTCAATATTAACATCACATCTGAATACAAAGTTGTGAGAATGTGTACAAATAAAGAAAAATAAAAAACTGAAAGATAATTTCCATAGGCGTGGTTCCATTTCCTGGCGTCTTTGGTTGGCAGCTAGTTTCATGCAGCTCTGTGGAACTGAACAAGAAATGTTAGCCTAGAAAGGATTCTATGGAGGACATGGACCATTCGATTATTGGTGTGGTCCACTAAAATCGAGGTGAGGATCCCTGTTTGCAATGATAATGAACAAGTGTTATTACATTAATAGTGGCACCAGTAGTTGTTGATGAAACATAAACACACAAGTAGAAGTCGTTCACCTTTGCAATCACCCATAAAACTAACCACTTCTTGGAGAAGATTGGGCTTGGAGTTGGATGAGGAGGATAGCAAAACCGATCTCCCTTTGTGTAGTCTCACTGAAATGCAGAGACGTTGCTCATGTGATATTTTAGTGGAACTGCAAAAGACACTCTTAAAGAAAAAAGTGATTTGTGCAGTTCACCGAAAGATCACAATAGCAATGAGGTATAATGGATAAACATGTTTGCAAAAAAGAGGTTGAAAGGAAACAATTACTGGCCAATAACAGTTGATGACACATACGCCCACAAAAAAGAAGCATATTCCTTGGCCTAAGCAGCACGGTTCTTTATCTAAAACGGTGTGAGGACGAGATTGCAACATGGAAAGTACGCCAACTGAGTTATGTTTTAGGAAAAGAACTAGAGAAGATCCACGGGCAGCGACATGGGAAGTTGGGTAGTGGAGTAAGGCCGGTTTCAGAGGAAGCTGTACCTGAGGGTCGTCGAGGTGTAACGCGGAGGGCGGCGCCGGGCGGGATATGATGCGGTAGCGAGCAAGGGGCGAAGGCCCTACCGCGCCGAAGCTTCGTCTGAGAGAACGGCGTGTACCGTAGATCGGGACGCACCGGCAGTGGGTTTCCTGCCGCGACGTTATAGACGATAGCAAGGCTGCACATCCTCCCTTTCCGTAGGTGGACGGGATCCGGCTAGATCAGTGACCAGTGGTGAGAGAGAGTGTGTGTCCACCGGCCGCTATCTTGTGTGAGAGAGTGTGAACTGTGAAGAGACCAACCCCAGCAAGCAAAGCATCAGATCCTACCTATATTATATATAGTGTTGCCATTTTCTAAATAAAACACGTAGCACTTTGTTTCGTTCACACGTGGTACATGACCCTCCATCAAGTGGACAACCACTACAAGCGTCAAATTTTCTAAACGTGGGCCGCCTTTTCATATAGAAATGACCTCCACGGTGTACCCGCGGGGGTGTGGTCGGGCCAAAGACGGGAGTGCGTGCGTCGCTGCATGCACCGCTTCTCTTCCTGCATGTACCCCACCTATGTGGCGGATTTGTGAGAGAGATGGTATAACAGGTGGGCTCAACATTTCGCTGGCCCACTGTCATACACCCAAACGCAGCTGCAGTTAAGGCACCGGAGCTCAGTCCATGCATTCGTGGGTGTTTTTATGTGGGTCATTTCGTGAGTGTATTTGTGTGCGAGAGACATAGATAGGGAATATGTGTCGATGATATCTCAAACCAAAAAAATGGAACATACGCAATGTGCGTGAAAATGAGGCCTAGCTAGATATATCATACAGAGAATGCGATCCATGAGAAGAGAGGGGAGGGATCATTGGCATGTGGCATCGATAGAAACGAAGAGAGGGATGAAGTGTATGGGTGCGAGATCGATAAAGAGAGGGTGCAAAATTGCGTGCGCGCATGTCAAAGATATAGGACGGCTAGCCCACTAGAACGTGACTGGGGAAAGGGCATTTTGTTTGTGCCAGGGGGAACTGACTATAGCATTCGATCTATCAGTGCGTGTGTCGGGAAGGGGAGGTAGATCGACTAGTGCATGTGTGGAGATGAATAGACCTAGCTACGTATCGAGGGAGATTGATGGGCATCCATACATGTGTTGGAGAGGAATATGGTTGGGAGAGAGACTGAGCTAGCTAGGGTGCTGGAGGGGGTTTGTGGAGTTGCTTCTCAGAGGCGATGATGCAAGAGGCCTAGTAGATAAACGGAGGGTACAATTGCAATGAATAACAGAGGTGTGTGTGCGCGTGTACGCGTGTGCGTGTGTGCGAATGCATGCAGGTGAGTGTCGGTGTCAAAACCGGCGGATCTCGGGTAGGGGGTCCTGAACTATGCGTCTGAGGATCGATGGTAACAGGAGGATGGGGACACGATGTTTACCCAGGTTCAGGCCCTCTCGATCGAGGTAAAACCCTACTTCCTTCTATATTAATATGAATGAATATGTATACAAGAGTTGATCTACCTCGAGATCGTAATGGCTAAACCCTAGGTCTAGCCTATGAGGATATTGTGATTCTTCTCTAGCCTCTATGGACTAAACCCTCTGGTCTATATACACACCGGAGAGGCCTAGGGTTTGTACATATCATCTTGCAGAGGAAGGAAAATCTACACCCGAACCTAAAACTTCCCATTACAAGAATACAGGAGTCCTATCCGGATACGAGAGATGGTCTTCTATAATAATCTTCACGGCCCACTAGTTCGGCCCACAAGGAGTTTGTCCGGCCACATGAGGACCCCTCGGTCCAGGACTCCCTCAGTAGCCCATGAACCTGTCTTTGATGACGATGAGTTTGGCTTCCGTATTGTCTTCGGCATTGCAAGACGGGTTCCTCCTCCCAAATATATCTTCTGCAAACAGGTGGATTATGTTCGGCTCTCCAAGATTATTACAACCCTTAGCCTCGAAGGCAAGGCTCTTAAAAGAAAATGAATAGTGTGTCTCTACTGACAACTTTTGGGTGAAGCGTCGCGTCCAACCACTAACATATCGAACCGTTTTATTTGGTCCTAGTTTCGCGTTTCGAGGTATATCCTCATTGGCACGTCCCATCAGAATAGAGATCGTGCCCGCTTATTGTGGGATCCTTATCAGTGTGACGCGAGCACCCACGCCGCGCATTACGCACAACCGCTTTGGGAACCGGCAAGTTTTATGGCTAAAGTGGGGGGCGCTCTGTATTCGCGGCATTTATAAAAGGACACCAATCCCTTTCATTAGCCCCACGCCATCCTCAAGCTCGATCTCTCCAATCTCCCTTGCCCCCGTATTCTCATCTCCCGCGCCCACCACTCCTAATTCCTTAACCACCACTCCTCTTCCCAGCAATGGTTGGATCCGGTGCCAGAGGCAAGTGGGAGGCTTCCAGGGTTATTGAAAAGACCGTGGAGGATCTACGCATCCCCCACACTTCGGCCGATGGCTTAAGCCCTTCAACGTGAAGCCGAAGGTGGTTAACGAGGAACACACGGAGTGCGGGGATGCCATGATCAGCAAGCTCCAAAACGCAACTTGGCCCAAAGGGCTCGTTCGTGGAGACGAACAAGGTCTGACAGCAGGAATGGTTCTACATCACCGAACCCCGCGACACCAAGTGGCCGGCATAACCTGCTTTCAGATCCAGACCCCCAATGAGGTTGACCTCCTGGACCAAGAAGGGTATGGACTGGGGGTCGCATATTGAGGTGACGACTCTCGTGAGTCGTGTGTCCGGCATGATCTCCAAGGGGCACCTGCTCTCCTCAGTGGTCCAGGTGATGCTGGCCTGGCTTGTTCTCCCTTGCCAAAGCCGGGATTCCTACCCATGGGATTTCGATCCGGCAGGAGACAAGCCGTTGAAGCATCTCTTCGGCTCAATGCACAAGGAGATCTGGAAGCACCTCTTCAAGAGCCAGAAGGAATTTCCTGAAGATGCCGAGGATGCGGCCTTCAGCACCGAAGTTTCAGCCCCAGAGGTAATAGTAATCCTTGCCGAACACTTGCCCTTTCCCTTATTTAATGTTAATAGGAGTTGGAATTTTTACATGATATACAGGGCTGGACGAAGAAGGTGACCCGGATTATGTGTCCGGTGCCTTTGCCCGAAGAGCCAACACTGCCTCTACTGATGGCGATGCTGGTTCCGGTGCCGTACAAGGCGCCGACCAAGAATCCCAAGAAGACAAAGGGCAAGGGGGGCGGAGACAGACCCCGTCCTACGAGCAAGAAACCCGAGGAACTCCACATCCTCTCCTTGACGAGGCACAGGAAGATGATGAGGAGGAAGAGCAAAAAAAAAATGCCCCCTGCGCAAGGCAGGGGGAGGAAGAGGGGGCCATTGCTGATGCGGGTACGGCCGCACCCCGAAGGAAAATAAACCTCAGAGCTAGTTCAAGTTCATCCAAACATAGCTATGTGATGAAGCCCAGGGAAAAACCCCTGCCCGAGACGTAAGTTAGTCCGGACTCAAGTGTTGCACCTTTGTTTATTCAGTTTTTCTGGTATTTTACTTAATATTTTTCTCCTGCTGACCTACAGCCCTCCCGGTGTAAACCCCGATGTTACCTTATCGGAGGGGAACTCTCTAGCGCCTGGAGAGACGGAGAGTGACCCGCCAGTCCGGGCTCCATCACTAGTAATCGGCGGGGACACCGAAGTTTCGTCCTAGTGGGTGCTCTCCACCCAAGGAGATGAGGGTGGGGCAGGAGACAAGGCGGCCGGGAGTAACACCTCGGTGGCCGCTGACCATGGGGAGACGGCCCCCATGGAGACCGAAGACGTGGGGCCCAATCAATCCGGGGCCCCACCGAACATCATCCTAGAGCCTAGCGCGGCTCCAGGGTCCGAAGACCCGATTACTCAAGCGAAGGAGGATACGGCGGCGCCCGAAGTTAATCGGGAGGCACCGGATTCTATGGAGGGAGCACTGCAAAGTGCACTCGTCATTGAAGAACACCGCACCATGATGGGTGCGATGATGAAGAAGATTCAGTCCGTCAAGTGCGGACTGAATGAAGCCTTCAACAGCCTTTTAACAGGCTTTGAGGTAAGCAATGTAATGCTTTTAAGAAATTGTATTTGTTTTAAATACACATATATAACCAGTAGCCCCTGATGCTTTGTGTGATTCTGAAAATAATCGGATGAAGTATCCATAGAATAGCATATTTACAGAGTTGAACTGTTATGCAGGCGTCTTTAGTTATGGCGACTGCGCGAGATGCAGAGGTTGCCGAACTAAATCGGAAGCTCGAGGTGGTCAAAGCAAACCTCGACCGCATCAACCGGTGTTTTGATGAAACATAAGGTATGCGGATTTTTATTTTATTTTAAATGTCAATAAGACCTCTTTGATTGAGTATTTTAATGAACTCTAATGTTGTATTCTGTATTACACAGTTGGCGCCACTGAGCTCGAGGCTCTCAAGGGTGAGGTTGCCAAGGCCAAGAAGGAGGCCGAGGGGAACAAGGTAGCCGCTGACAAAGTGGCTGCCGAATTGGAGGCCGAAAAGGCTGAGTGTGAGAAGCACAAATCTCGGGTGTCCGAAGTCGAGATTGAACTTAATGACACCATCCTAAAGTGTGAGGCACTGGAGAAGAAGACTTTGGCACAAGCATCCGAGCTGTCTGCGGCAGTAAACTCTGCACAGGACGCGCGAGGCGAGGCACGCATCGCCTATGAAGAAATCAAGCAGGCGCGACATATAACATCTGGTAAGATATTTCTCTTACAGAGCATCTTCGGAGGGCGGAAGTATATTGGGCTAAAACAATTGTGGAGTTCTCCAGGCGTGTTTGCTGATCTTCCAAGGAGAAGCGCAGATGCCGCTCAATATTTCCGAGCCCTAGAGGGGAACGACACGGAGAAATTGTTCTGGTCGTAGTTCTATGTGCCACAACATCCAGTGCCCCTCAACAACCAGATGAAGCAGTTGGTCGAGATGCACAACATGGCGGGTTTAGCCATGAAGGACTTAATAGTCCGGCTATGGCCCGATGAGCCAATCCCGAGTTACTTCGGAATGGTGAAGCAGCTCGTCGAGGCGAGTCCGCGGGTCGATGCGTTAACGCGCTCGGCCTGCATAGAAGGTGCTCGGATGGCCTTCGCTCGCGTCAAAGTGCACTGGGCGAAGATGAACGTAGTGCATGTAGCTACTGCTGGCCCGCCCGCAGGCAAGGAGCACTGCAAGCTGGAGAAGTACTTTGAGGACGTCGTCGAAGGCGCCCGCCATGTAGAAGGCTAGTGTTCGAAAGATGTTGTCTTCGAGTGATTGTATCCAGATATAAAGACTAGGCTTGTGAATCCGATGTATATATAACTTTTGCGCTATTTATAATATCAGCGTCTTTTACCTCCTGTGTGACTGTTTATCTGAAAATTTCCAGTCGTCGGCTTCAGCCCCCATGTACATAGTACTGGGGTGTTCGGTCATATGCAAATACACTCTTTATCCAACGTCTTGGTCCGTATAGGAGGTGTATGCGAACGAACGAGGCAATCAGACTATGCGGCATTATTGCTTTCACTTAGTCGTAGGAGTTTGACATGTGGGGCTAGGTACTTGCCCCTGGTGCGGATATAATATTCCTTGTTTTTAAGGCGTTCAATTGCACCTGGCTGGGCAAAGAACCAGCCCTTGGTATAACATGGGGTAGATCTCTATCGATCGTAGTATAAAACTAAGTCACCGGATTGCAGACCAGGTTCTCGCTTATCATGACAGTCAGTTTTTGGCTTTCTCTACTGAGGTACTTGACCGAACGAGCCGGAAGTACTATCGTTGTAGTTCTCCCTTTACAAACTAGCCGAACAATCGGGAACGTAGGGGTAAGCACAGGAGCCGGGCGACCCAACTATTGACCCAAGACATGATTCGGAACTAATGCATACAATGCAAATATCCAGGACGCCGAACACTCCCTACATGTGTTCTATCTTTTCAACATTTACCAGGGCTGACAATATCCCCTGGTAATAAACCCTTATTGACAAGGCACATATGGCGATCTAATGCGGGAAAAGAACATTCCATGGTGAGTGAATAAAACTCTGGACATAATAAATAAAAATGTTCTATTAGTATCCCTCTATAGTACGGTGAGCCCTAAACTTTACAGATAATGCCGATGACCTTCTTTGTACATTTTACATGCCGAGAAGGTATATAACAAGAAAGATAAAAAGGTTTACATAGGGTCTTAATCTAAAAAAGAAACCTTAGTGCGGGTCCCTGCTGCACGTCTGCGCCATTTCCTCCTCTGTAATGTGTCCTTGAAGGTGTGACTATGATGGCCGTCTGTAGAAAGGAAAAAAAAGTAAACCTGGAAAAGAAGAAATCGATCTGGTGTGGCCATAACAAGTTTGGTTCATTTAATGAACCTAAAGAAGGTAAGTTTAAAGTCCGAATAGGGTCTAGCCGAACTATGGACTATATGCGGGTGCCCCAGGTCGTCGCCCAAGGAATTTTGAAGGCATAATTATGTACTCGAGGCACATATTGTCGTGGAATTAGCACGGTAGATGTCCGGTTTAGGGGACTTAGGTGTGAGGCCATCGTGCGGGTTAGCTTGAAGAGGTTGAAGCGGACAAAGGACACAGAGAGTTTTTATACTAGTTCGGCCCCTTCGATGAAGGTAAAAGCCTACGTCTAGTTTGGTGTGGTATTGCTTGTGCGTCGATGAACAGGGAGCGAATCCGCTTGCCTGTGTCTCGAGCTGTTCTTTCTTGTCCTGAACCGTCGGCGGGTCGTCCCTTTATATAGGTGGCGACGTCAGGTCCGGTTTACAGAGTCCCGAGGCCGGCTTATAAATGTGTCCGCCTTGGTCTCTACTCTTTCTATCTTACATCCCAAGTTACATGATATGACGGTTTACAAACCGTGGGCCTTACACATGGGCCCTAAACCTCTATGGGCTGTAACCTCTTGTACATATTCTACTGGGCTTGTAATAATACAACTATGTCAGTGTAATCCGGATCTTCCTGGCCGGTTTATACCTGCTAGTAATATCCCTGACATTAGGCCCCAGATTGATTTGAACTTGTTCATGTCAGTCTTCTGAGTCTTGTACAAATCTTCCTTCTACAAACTTATTTGCTTCATAAACCGGCCATGATGCCATCTCCTGGAATCGCCTTAATCCGTCGTGACATCATCTCCGCATTTAATGCTCGCATCTGTCTGTTACCATTTCTTAAATGCCGCACCGAAAACCGAGGCGATAGCTCGATCTTTATCCAATCTCTGGCATCCTCGATTCTCGCGCTTACCGTTTTCATCTCTTTGGCATATAAATACCGCTGGGGCATACCTCTTTTCCCCTTCTGCCTTCTTCTTCCTCCGTCTCGATCGCTCGAAGCTCCGCCGCCGCACCACGAGCTCGTCATCGTCCTCGAGCTAGGCCGCTGCATCAACCTGAACGTCACCAGAGAAATTCACTGCCGTCCTCTACTTCGTCAGGTACTCCTTCTTCTTCCCTGCAGATCTCACTCTAGGGTTTCTTCCGTAGCTCCGCCATGAACCTTTAAAGCTTTGCTGTTCGTCCCCGTAGGTCAGCCTTGCCATAGATTTAAACTTATTTAAACTTGACCCGAATCCATGCATTTCTGCTCCGCCATCATAACCCTAGTTCCTCTAGCTTTATCAGTTTAGATTCGATCTGTAGAGGAACTCCGTGGTCCTTCCTGAATATAACTTGTATTTATTCCATCTTTTCATTGTGCCTTAGATCCATATTTACCTCAGGTCTTTGTGAAAACTGTTTCTTCATACTTTAGATCTGTAGCTCATCTCCTCGGTTTAGCGATACTTGCACGTCATATGTTTTACTGATGGTTTAGATGTAAGCCCGTATTCCGTAATTGACGGTATAGCCTTTTCTTTTCCATCATCATGAACTAGTAGCCGTTTCGCTCATATTTGCTTCCGGATTAGTAATACCATTAGTCCCTTGCTTAAACCGACAATTAGGCCCATAACTTTATAGAATGCACCGGTTTATGCCTTAGCAATTGGTAAACCGGATTTTGCACTGTACTTTTCAGCACTTCCTCACCCGAACCGATGGCCAAGCAATTTGTCGCTTGCAACTGGGCTCCTTCCCGGATCACTGACGATGACTTAATAAACGCTGCTACAATCGGTATTCTGGGTTCTAAGGAAGTTCTGCACTGGCGGGCCCCAGGAAAGGAGTGTCCTCCTACACCCCAAGAAGGAGAGATCATTGTTTTCTTTGATCACCTGGCCCGAGGCTTCATCCCTCCCGGTTCAAAGTTCTTCCGGGATGTGTTTGCCGCTTTTCAGCTCCACCCTCAGGATGTAGGTCCAAATTCTATGTCAAATAAGTGCAATTTTCAAGTCTTCTCAAAAGCATATCTTCAAGAAGAGCCATCAGTGGATCTGTTCGGAGACATTTTTTTATCTGAACCAGCGGACGGAGTTTACTGACGGGCCGCATCAAGAGTTGGGTGGCGTCAGCATCCAAAAGAGAAAGGATGTGAGTTTCCCTCATGCTGCCCTTCATAGTCACCCCAAAGAATGGAACCAAACGTGGTTCTATTGTAGGGACACTTCGCCTGAAGGAGAAAACCCACTGCCGAGTTACCGCGCCTATCGCCTAGCAACAGATCACCCCTTGCCACAGCGCCTCAGCACCCCGGATCGTGCCCGATTTGCCCCTCAACTTTCTATGCTCAGGGCCTTCGTAGCCAACGTCTTAACCGGAGTCGACTTTGTTCGCTGCTGGCTCACTTGGAGCATTCTTCCACTGAGCCAGCGCTCAAGCCTGATGTGCGAGTACACTGGTAAACCGGATGATCCTTAGCGCCACATTGATATAATACTTCCTGAAGATGAAGTTACTGAGTCCGCGAAGAAAATGCTAAACATCCCTCTGGAGGAGTGCAGCCGGACCGGTTTAGCTCCGTTCTGCGAAACCAATAAACCGCCAGCGGTAAGTCCTTTCCGATCTTTTCCTGTTTGTTTAGATCCGGCCATATCAATTGTCTTCCATTTATTTCCTATCTTCTCCACAAGCCAACGATCCCTTCTGAAAGAGGAAATCTCAAGATAAACTGGCCAGGTAACCACGCTGGAAAACTTATGCTGTTAAGAAGAAGAAGGCTGTTGCTGCCTCCGGCTCACACCCTGAGGAGGATGATCCGGATTCGGAGGTACAAATTAAACCTTATATGCTTTAACCTCCCTTTGTCTACATTTATGTTAACAATGCCTTTCCATAGGATCTGGCGGAAGGAAGTAAAGCGGCGGGAGTTGAGGTAATTTCTCTCTCTTCTGATTCAGAACCGCTGCCCCCCCAAAATCCGTCGGGTGTCCCGGAAATATCCCTTTTCTCATCCTTACGCTCAATTGGATCCCAACTTTCTTTTGAAGAAACAGCAGCATGAAGCACGCCGGACCACGCGCCATAGTGGCCATGTGGTGGAGTCATCCGGAATACCTCTTACGCCGGCTCGCAGGCATCGCTCCGAGGTTTTACTTTCTCCAACTCTCCTTCATCCAAAAGCCGGCCTCATACGTAAACCGCTAAAACCGTCGGATCCTAACTATCAGGAGGCTCCTTTGTCCTCTTCCGGTGAGTCAACTGCTACACAGGTCCCCGTGCTGAAGACCGTGCCTGGGTAAGTCCTTTTCAAACATCCGGTTTACGTTCATGTTTTTGACTTCATGATTATCATTTTACCATTGATTTTTACCAGAAAGCCGAAGCCTAGCAAGAAGGCGAAAGCAACCAAAGCGGCTGCTGAAACCTCTACCGCTGAACCGGCCGGTGACCCTGAAGCGGTTATCCTTCCAGAAGATAACCCTGAAGCTCAGTTTGATGACCCTATTCCTATGGATTGTGATGATATTGCTGCTCCGGGAGATGATAATACGGAGAATGCGGCTGAACCGGCGAGCCCAGTCCGGGTTAGCCCTCCTCGGGCTAGCCTGGATCCTATCAGTCCGGTGCATAATGTTGTCCCCCTCCAACCAACTGCTGCTTCATCCACAGATGTTGTGATAACCGGGCTAGGCTTCACTGCTCCCACCGAGCCTGTCACCTTGGCCAGGCATACTCCCAAGGAGGAAAAACTTCAACAAGACAAAGGCAAGTGGAGCACAGACTTATCTAGCTATGCCTAGTTGAGTGCCCAGGAACTTCATTCTGGGTATCTGAACCGGCTCTTTACCAGCCGCGAGTATGAAGCCAGATTGGTTAATATGATGAAGGATAAGTATGAGGTAATTTTCTTTTCTTTTACTTGTCTCTGTTTTGTGTTCTTGCAATCCTGTCTTCAGGCCATAGTAGCCCCCAAGTGCCGGTTTAGCTTCATTGTAGGTGAACCGAGACTTCCATTGTATCTGAAAATGAACTTACATTAGCCCCCAAGTGCCAAGGGTATAACTTGTTTTATGCGCTTGGGACTTGTCTGAAATTCTCTTTCGTTACTTCAATTGCACATTAGCCCCCAAGTGTCAAGTGTATGCCTTGTTATATGCTTGAGACTTGATTGATCTGTCTTTCTAATCCGTTTGATTTCCTTGTAGGCTGACTTGACCCGGAGGGCTTCGGAGGTAACTGAACTCCGGAATAGCTTGGCTGTTAATGAAACTGCCTCCGCCAAAGCCAAGGAAGAACTTGTGCTTACCTTGACCAACATGGAGAAATTAAAAAAAGGACTTTGAAGCGGAGTGGTCCACATGGCAAGTGAAGAGGAATGCTCTTGAAAAAAGAGCAAAGGACGCTGAAGCTGTCCTTAATCCTGTTTCGCAGGAGTTGACCGGCTTAAGACAGCAAATAGAACTCATGACTTCTGCTGTCTTCGGTGAGTACCCATCTGCATATGTTTTTCATCCTTGCAATCTTTCTTCCACTCCGGTTTAACTTGGCCAACGTATTCAGGGAGGCGCATAACTCATCTTGGAGATGATGTCCGGAAGAAACTCAAGGCATCTTACACCCTAGTGGAGCAGCTTTATTCCGGCGCTCAAAGGGTTATTAGTGCCATGTCCCATAACAAACCGGCACCAACTACCATCCAAGCTACTTTGGAGAAGCTATATATCCTGCTTGTGCGTCTGGTGGAGGTGAAAAAGTCTGCTGCATGTGCTGGTTCTCTTATGGCACTGACCCGAGCCAAAGCATGGGTCCCTGACTTTGACCCGGCTGAAGCTATGAACGGTTATCCCAACAACAAAGAAGACGGGTCAGTTTTCTCTGCCGAAGACCTCCGTGCCCTGACAAAGGACATGCGCCCGCTTGCCAGTAAGCTTGCCGATGAAGCGGATTTGACGAGGTATCATCCGGCCTATGACTTAGAAAATTAGCGGGTAGAGCGGCCGGTTTACGATACCGAAAATCTGATCCCACCAGTTCGTGGCCATACTTTCTCTCCAGATATTGCTCCATCAGATCTTATTAATGAGGAAATGTATTTCCGCGCACTCTCCAAGATTGATTGGCGCGCTCCTGATTTCCAGCCACTGCCTGAAGCTGAAGAAGACTCGGAACAAGTCGACCCTCAGCCTTCACAGCGTGAAGAAGAGTCGTAAACCGTCGGGTTTAATTTGTAGCTGCTGAATACTTTTGCCAAAACTTTAATCTATTCGGGCCTGCAGGTGCCTTGTAATAGGATAGTTGAAACATTGTCTTTGTCCCAATATGGATGACACAGCTTGACTTGGCGTCTGCCAATATAATCCTTTGTTTTGCCATGCTTGATCCGTTTTATATTATCTGTGCCTGCATAAATGAGGCTACAAAAAATTTCCTGGCAGATTACCACCGGACCTTTTATACCGCTCCAATAGATATATATCAAAGGAATAACTATTTTATACCAAAGATACATCATACCCTTGATTAAGTGTGCCCGACGTCCTTAATCCGGTAGGCATAATTGAAAGCTTAGATGCTGATGAGGCTCTTGGCTCTCTTACTTGGCTTTTGCCTGATGACTGATCCGGGTTATAATGAACGCCGGTTTAACTCATGCTGGTGTTCATGACCCAGACTTTTAACTCATGCTGGTGTTCATGACCCAGACCTTTAACTCATGCTGGTGTTCATGACCCAGACTTTTAACTCATGTTGGTGTTCATGACCCAGACTTTTAACTCATGCTGGTGTTTATGACCCAGACTTTTATTTTGCAGATATATGGTCAACTTTGCAGTTGCCCAATCCCGGATCAATAGACTTAGTTAAAAACAAAATTTGTAAAATCACAGAAACAAAGCATTTTTGGCAAATAAGACCATGTAGTCGAGGCTTTTTGCGAGCTGCCAGGCTCCAAATTCGAGGCTTTTTATGAGCTGTCAGGCTCGAAATCGAGGCTTTTTGCGAGCTGCCAGGCTCCAGGCTTTTTGTGAGCGGCCTTTAGGCTCTAGGCTTTTTGTGAGCTTCCTTTAGGCTCTTGGCTTTTTGCAAGCTGCCAGGCTCCAGGCTTTTTGTGAGCGGCCTTTAGGCTCTAGGCTTTTTGTGAGCTGCCTTTAGGCTCTATAATTGACGTTGTCATCAATACTACCCAATGTTTCAAGTCCTCTAAGGGATCTTGTCTTTAGGTGATCAGCTCGATGATTGTCAATGGCTTTTTACGAGCTGCCAGGCTCCATATTTGACGTATCAAGGGCGCCGGTTTAGGAGGCCAGGTACCTATGTTTGAGTTGCGTTGTGCGACAAACCCTCTTTTGTCCCTTAATAAATAATTGTCCTGCATATCAAAATATATAGATCAAAGCAATTGTTTTCTTGATGAAAATGATATACATCAAGAGAAATAGACTCTTTTCGAAGAAGATGGCTGATTCCCCGGTTTACTGGGGGCGCCGGTTTATTTATTAATCATAATATGTACAGGATACATGAAGCGGAGCCAATGGCTCAAGTGTAGTAAGGTCGCAGAAGAGCGATGTTCCACGGCCGCTTCGTCTCTTCCTCTGCTGTACGTGAGTCTTTATGCTCTCGAACGTCAACCAGGTAGTATGAACCGTTGTGTAGGTTCTTCCTGACCACAAAGGGTCCTTATCAAGGTGGGGATAACTTTTGCATATCTGTCTGGTCTTGGATGAGGCGGAGCACCATATCCCCCTCCTGGAACGTCCTGGTCTTAACCCGGCGGTTGTGATATCGACGCAGGTCTTGTTGATAAATTGCTGATCGTGCTGCTGCTGTGTCCCATTCCTCATCCAGCCGGTCTAAGCTATCTTGTCTTGCTTGCTCATTATCCGCTTCAACATAAGCTGCCACCCGTGGTGAGTCGTGTCGGATGTCACTAGGGAGAACCGCTTCAGCACCATATACCATGAACAAGGGCGTATAACCTGTAGACCTGTTAGGTGTAGTGTTGATGCTCCAGAGGACAGAAGGTAACTCCTCTACCCAGCAACCTGGTGTTCTTTGCAAAGGAACCATAAGCCGGGGCTTGATGCCTCTCAAGATCTCTTGGTTGGCCTTCTCAGCTTGACCATTGGATTGAGGGTGAGCTACTAAAGATACATCCAGGCGAATATGTTCCCTTTGGCAAAACTCTTCCATCTCTCCCTTAGATAGGTTGGTGCCATTATCAGTAATGATGCTGTGTGGAAAGCCAAACCGTAAAATTACCTTTTTGATGAATTTAACCGTTGTTGCCGCATCACACTTACTGACAGGCTCTGCCTCAATCCACTTTGTAAACTTATCCACTGCTACCAACAGGTGGGTTTTCTGATCTTGGGATCGTTTAAAGGGCCCAACCTTATCAAGCCCCCAAGTTGCAAACGGCCAAGTAATTGGAATCATCCGTAGCTCTTGTGCCGGAACATGAGCACGCCGTGAAAATTTCTGACAAGCATCGCATTTTCTGACTAGGTCCTCTGCATCAGCATGAGCCGTTAACCAGTAGAACCCATGACGAAAAGCTTTAGCTATCAATGACTTTGAACCGGCGTGATGACCACAATCTCCTTCGTCTATCTCTCGAAGAATATCACAGCCTTCTTCTGATGATACACATCGCTGAAATGCCCCAGAGACGCTGCGGTGATGAAGTTCTCCGTTGACGATGGTCATAGATTTGGATCGCCGGATTATCTACCTAGCCTCAACCTCATCATCTGGCAACTCACCTCGGCTCAGGTATGCCAAGTAAGGGAGTGTCCAATCAGGAATAATGTGAAGTGCTGCAACTAGTTGTGCTTCCGGATCAGGAACAGCTAATCTTCCTCCGATGGTATCTGCACCGACGGACTGTGCAATTCATCCAAGAAGGTATTTGGTGGAACCGGTTTACGCTGAGAGCCCAGCCGGCTTAATGCATCGGCTGCTTCGTTTTTCCGCCGGTCTATGTGGTCCACCTGATATCCTTTGAAGTACCCTGCAACCGCTTCAACTTCTCGCCAGTAAGATGCCATGAGCGGATCTTTAGAGTCCCACTTGCCAGACACTTGTTGTGCCACCAGATCTGAGTCACCAAAGCACTTGACCCGGCTCAAGTTCATCTCCTTAGCCATCCGTAAGCCGTGAAGGAGAGCTTCATACTCAGCAGCATTGTTAGTGCAAGGGAACATTAATCGGAGGACATAGCAGAACTTTTCACCTCATGGGGAAGTTAACACGACTCCAGCCCCCGATCCCTCTAATTGCCTTGAACCGTCAAAGTGAATGGTCCAGTATGTATGATCCGGCTTCTCCTCTGGTGCTTGCAATTCTGTCCAATCATTGATGAAATCTACCAGTGCTTGGGATTTTATAGCAGTACGGGGTACATACTT
Organism: Secale cereale; assembly: GCA_902687465.1. NCBI lineage: Eukaryota > Viridiplantae > Streptophyta > Magnoliopsida > Poales > Poaceae > Secale > Secale cereale. The sequence continues at coordinate 555,486,032 of LR738712.1, forward strand.
CAATCCGTGTGGGCTAAGCTCAATGGCCCACTTCGCCACTCTGCCAGTGGCCTCTCTGTTCTGGATTATATCCCCCAATGGAGCTGAGCTGACAACATTTATTGGGTGGCACTGGAAATAGTGCTTCAGCTTCCGGTTTGCCATGAACACGCCGTATACCAGCTTCTGCCAGTGCGGATACCTTTGCTTTGACTCAATGAGAACCTCACTGATGTAGTAAACCGGGCGTTGAACCGGATATTCTTTGCCTGCTTCCTTGCGTTCCACCACAATTGCCACGCTAACTGCACGGGCATTGGCGGCCACGTATAAGAGCAGCGGCTCGTTGTCCACAGGGGCAGCAAGAACTGGCGGCTCTGCTAATTGCCGCTTCAAATCCTCGAACGCAGTGTTTGCAGCATCGCTCCATACAAACCGGTCTGTCTTTTTCAGCATCTGATAAAGTGGGATCGCCTTCTCTCCCAAACGGCTGATGAACCGGCTCAATGCTGCAATGCGGCCTGCTATGCGCTGGACATCATTGATACAAGCCGGTTTAGTCAAGGATGTGATCGCCTTGATTTTCTCCAGATTAGCCTCTATTCCTCTGTTTGATACTAAGAATCTAAGGAGCTTGCCTGCTGGAACACCCAAAACGCACTTATCCGGATTAAGCATCATCTTATAAACCCGGAGGTTGCCAAAGGTTTCTTTCAAGTCCTCTATCAGCATCTCCCCCTTCCTTAACTTCACCACAATGTCATCAACATAAGCATGGACATTTTTTCCGATCTGTCCTTTGAAACAGTTCTGCACGCAACGCTGATAAGTTGCTTGGGCACTCTTGAGCCCAAAAGGCATGGATACATAGCAGAAGGCTCCAAAGGGAGTAATGAAAGTTGTCTTCTCCTGGTCCTTAACTGCCATCTTGATCTGATGATACCCTGAATATGCATCCAAAAAACTTAGTCGCTCACATCCTGTCGTAGCATCAATAATCTAATCAATACGGGGGAGAGCAAAAGGATCAGTTGGGCAAGCCTTGTTTAGGTCTGTGTAATCCACACACATCCTCCCACGTTCCATTTTTATTTAACACCAGTATCGGATTAGCCAACCACTCTGGATGGAATACTTCAACTATGAATCTTGCGGCCAAAAGCCTGGCCACTTCTTCACCTATAGCCTTACGCCTTTCCTCATTGAAGCGGCGCAAATACTGCTTGACCAGTTTAAACTTCGGATCAATATTAAGACTGTGCTCAGCGAGTTCCCTCGGTATACCTGGCATGTCAGAAGGCTTCCACGCAAAGATATCCCGGTTCTCACGGATGAACTCGATGAGCGCGCTTTCCTATTTGGGGTCAAGGTTAGCGCTGATAGTGAACTGCTTGGACGAGTCTCCCGGCACGAAGTCAATCTGCTTGGTTTCCTCTGCCGATTTAAACTTCAACGCCGGATCATGCTCTGTAGTTGGCTTCTTTAACGGGGACATATCCGCCGGATCAACGTTGTCTTTGTAGAATTTCAACTCCTCCGTAGCACACACTGCTTCTGCATAAGTTGCGTCTCCTTCCTCGCATTCCAATGCGATCTTGCGACTTCCGTGAACCGTGATGGTTCCCTTGTGACCCAGCATCTTGAGATGTAGATAAACATAGCATGGTCTAGCCATGAACTTGGCATAAACCGGTCTCCCAAACAGAGCATGATATGGGCTCCTGATCTTTACGACCTCAAAGGTCACTGTCTCTAACCTAGAATCCTGCTCATCCCCAAAGGCGACTTCCAGAACAATTTTCCCAACTGGGTAAGCCGATTTACCTGGCACCACTCCATGGAATATTGTGTTGGACTGTCTCAACTTCTTATCTGTCAACCCCATACGTCGGAAAGTCTCATAGTATAAGATGTTGATACTGTTGCCGCCGTCCATGAGTACCTTTGTGAACTTGTAGCCACCCACCTGTGGTGCCACCACTAGGGCCAACTGGCCCGGATTATCAACCCGTGGCGGGTGATCCTCTCTGCTCCACACAATGGGTTGTTCAGACCAACGTAAAAAACGTGGCATCGCCGGTTCGACTGCGTGTACTGCCCGCTTCAGAACCTTTTGATCTCGTTTGCACAAACTTGTTGTGGAAGCATGATACTGTCCACTGCTTAGCTCCTTCGGATTACTCTGATATCCGGATTGCTGCTGCTGCTGACGCTGCTGATTGCCTTGGTTGTTGTAACCACCCTGACCATGCTGCTGGTTATGTTGATGATGACCGTTGCTGTTGTAGTTATTGTTACCACCGTGATATCCTGATCCGGAACCGTTACCTTGGTAACCCGGACCCTAAAAACCGGAACTTGAGCCGCCGCCGGGGGGTCCGTGGTTATATCTGGCTTGTTTCATGGCCTCTTGCATGATCCGGCAGTCCTTCCACGAATGCTTAGCCGGGTTTCCCTCCGTACTGTGTTTAGGGCAAGGCGCGTTTAACTGTTGATCTAGATTGAAGGACAACCCCTCGCCACGCGGAGGTGGCTTACCTTTGTGGCGCTGCCCGTTTCCCTGAACGTTGGTATTGGCCACAAAGTCGGAGCCGCCCCCCGCTTTTCGCTTACCATTGTAACTCGTTCCTACCGGATTAGCTTGCGCCGGTTTACCAGCCTTGTTCGCTTTCCCGGGCTTGTCTCCATCTACATCTAGGTACTTGGTGTTATCAGAATCCCCATATTTTACCAGAGTGCTCATGAGCATTCCCATGTCATTGCAATCGCGCGTGAGCCGTCCTAACTTCAGTTTTAGAGACTCAAACCGGCAATTGTTTTCCAATGTCACTATCGCCGTACTAGGGTTGATGCTATTGGAAGAGTGCAGGATTTCTGATACTCGCCGCACCCAACTGCTCGTGGGTTCCTGCTCTCCTTGAACACATGCTGCTAAGTCTACCACCGACATTGGCTGTTTGCACATGTCTTTGAAATTTTTGATAAACTGGCGACGCAACTCCCCCATGATCCGATGGAGTTAGGTTGTAGGCCCTTTAACCATGTCCGGGCTGTACCCTCAAACATCATGGTAAAATACTTGGCGCATGCCGCTTCATCCACATCAAGCATCTCCATAGCCATCTCATAACTTTCAACCCACGCCTCTGGAGCCAGATCCGCTGTGTAGTTGGGTACCTTGCGCGAGCCTTTGAAGTCTTTGGGTAATTTCACGCTTCGTAAAGCGGGGATGAGACACTGTACTCCAAAGGAACTAGCCGTGACTCCCATTTCTGCTATGGTGGGGTGAAACGACGTCATTTGACGGGTGACCTCGCGGGCAGTATGTCTAGCCCGGTTTACCGCCTCTTGGGCGTGTGCTTCTACTCCCGCCGGATTATCCTTCCTGTGACGGTGACGTCTCCGCTCGCTACTAGACACAGCCGGTTCATCCCAGTTCCTAGTGTAACTCCGGCTTGGTCGGGGGGTTGAATGAATCCTCTCCCTGCTATAAGAGTACGCCTGTTGCTGTGTCAGCGCCGTCCAGCAATTCCTTAGCCCGGCGTGCTTCCATCACCATGGGGGATGTCCCCTCAATTGGTAAAGCGGCCAGGCATGAAGCGGCGGCGACAATGTTGTCCAACGGGTTAGAATAATGGCCGGGAGGGGTGGGGACGTGCGGCGTTGGCACAACTTGGTGGTTTCGCTCTGTGGTCGGCGGCTGAACCGACGCGCCAGTCCCTGGAGCTCCTCCCCGGTTTACCTCTGGGCGGTTACTGGCTCCCGCTCCTGGTGTGCCAAAGAGACTCCTCGCCTCGTAAACCGGCGGTAGACGAGTTTGATGTCTTCTGTACACCTCCTGTGCAGAATTCTGATCCACCCTGAGCCGGAAAGCTTGGGATTCTAGCTCTGCTTGCCTTGTAGCCATCCTGGCTTTCTCTGCATCCAGATCCCGTTTAGCCTGTTCAATCCGGCCCTTCAGCTGAAGGATCTCCGCATCATGTTGCGCCTTGTCGACAGGGGCCACTTCTGCTGTTGCGAGCGCCGTCAAATTCTCTACCAAGGTGGATAAGACGTCAGAAGGCGACGGGATTTGGTTGCCTGCCCCAGTTCCCGCTGCCTCTGCAGTGAACGCCCCGGCCACCGAGGGCTGCTGCGCAGACTGTGATCCGGCCATGAAAACAGCCACCCGGTTTGGTGGATCAAAGGGGTCCGGAATACTATCGCCATCGGACACACCCTCAGATCGGTCGTCCTGCAATAGATACAAAGATTCGGTCTCTCCGGATGAAGATTCATCGTCAGAGTAGACAACTCTCTCGCCACCAGAATCCGATCCGTCCTTGGCTTGGACTCCATGTATTGCTCCAACGAAAACATGCTTCACGGCAGGCTGGATCCGGGCCGATCTCGCACGCTGAGCCGGCTCGACGATGTTGGGGAAGATGTCCGGCCCAGGTCCCGGTTCGCCGATTTTGCCAATGAAGACGTGGATGCCACCGAAGGGGACCCGGTACTCGTATTCGATTGAATCGGCCTCGGGGCCCCAGCCTGCATCGTCGATGTAGATCCGGCCGCGACGACTCCTGGTCATCCGGCCAACTGCGTAACCCTTGAGTCCTTCAAAGCTGCCCTTCAAGAACTCGAAACCATCGTGCGATAGCCCCATGGTGGGCGCCAACTGTCGTGGAATTAGCACGCCAGATGTCCGGTTTAGGGGACTTATGTGTGAGGCCATCGCGCGGGTTAGCTTGAAGAGGTTAAAGCGGACAAAGGGCACAGAGAGTTTTTATACTAGTTCGGCCCCTTCGATGAAGGTCAAAGCCTATGTCTAGTTTGGTGTGGTATTGCTTGTGCGTCGATGAACAGGGAGCGAATCCGCTTGCCTGTGTCTTGAGCTGTTCTTTCTTGTCATGAACCGTCGTCGGGTTGTCCCTTTATATAGGAGGTGACACCCGGTCCGGTTTATAGAGTCCCGAGGCCGGCTTATAAACGTGTCCGCCTCGGTCCCTACTCTTTCTATCTTACATCCCAAGTTACATGATATGATGGTTTACAAACTGTGAGCCTTACACATGGGCCCTAAACCTCTATGGGATGTAACCTCTTGTACATATTCTACTGGGCTTGTAATAATACAACTATGTCAGTGTAATCTGGATCTTCCTGGCCGGTTTATACCTGCTAGTAATATCCCTGACACATATGCTATCACCTTATGGGACAGTCGACGGGGGCGTAGCTGTCAATCTTGCTCAGGTTCATCCGATCTGCCGCACTGAAGCGTGTGTCGGACACGTTTAGCTGTGTCTGCTGTTGATAGATTATCCGGCTTGAGTAGGCCGCATTGGACTTCGGATGCTAAGGCCACAGTGTCATCCTCCGTACGGAGAGAGCGCTCCATATTTCCATCGACCGTGATAACGCCACGTGGTCCAGGCATCTTGAGATTTAAATAGGCATAATGCGGGACTGCATTAAAGCGGGCGAAGGCCATTCTTCCGAGTAGAGCGTGATAGCCACTTCAAAACGGAGCTATGTCGAAAAGTATTTCTTTGCTTCGAAAGTTGTCGGGAGAACCGAATACAACTTCCAACATTAAAGAGCCTGTGTAGCGAGCTCCAACGCCCGGTATCACTCCTTTAAAGGTCGTGCTGCTTGGCTTGACTCTTGATGGGTCGATCCCCATCTTGCGGACAGTGTCCTGATATATCAGATTGAGATTACCGCCGCTGTCCATAAGGACTCGCGTTAGATGGTATCCATCTATTATTGGGTCGAGCACTAAGGCAGCAGAACCCCCATGCCGAATACTAGTCAGATGATCCCTGCGATCGAAAGTGATCGGACAGGCTGACCATGGGTTGAATTTTGAGGCGATAGGCTCAATGGCATAGACATCTCGGAGTGCGCGCTTGCGCTCCCTCTTTGGGATATGAGTGGCATATATCATGTTCACTGTTTTGACCTCCGGTGGAAATTTCTTCTGTCCCCCTATATTCGGCTGGCGAGGTTCATCCTCGTCTTTGCTCTGAGGGTCCTTCCCCTTGTGTTTGGCATTTAGCTTGCCGGCCTGCTTGAAATCCCAACAGTTACGGTTGGTGTGGTTGGCAGGTTTTTCTGGGGTGCCATGGATTTGGCAGGGCCTGTCCAATATTCTGTCCAGACTTAATGGACCGTCTTTATTGCCTTTAAATGGCTTCTTCCGTGGACCGGGTCTGGAGCCACTGAATCCGGCGTTTACCACTGTATCATCTGAGCTTCCAGAATTGTTTCGACGTTTTTTTTTGTTAAGTCGTGGCTTTCCATTGCCGTCCTTGACTTCGGATGTTCCAGGGTCACTGGTGCTGATACGAGCTAACTAGCTATCCTCACCCGCGCAAAAGCGAGTCATGAGTGTAGTAAGGGCTGCCATTGTTCTCGGCTTTTCCTGTCCAAGATGTCTGGCTAGCCATTCGTCCCGGATACTGTGCTTGAATGTCGCTAAGGCTTCGGCGTGCGGACAGTCGACGATCTGGTTCTTCGTAGTGAGAAACCGGTTCCAAAGCTTGCGGGCTGACTCCCCCGGTTGTTGGATGATGTGACTTAAATCGTCAGCGTCCGGGGGCCGGACATAAGTCCCTTCAAAATTGGCCCTAAAAGCGTCCTCAAGTTCTTCCCAACTCCAATGGAGTTCTCTAGGAGACTATTTAGCCAGTTTTGAGCTGGTCCTTTTAGCTTGAGGAGTAAATATTTGATGGCGTGGAGATCATCTCCTCGAGCCATATGGATGTGCAGAATAAAGTCTTCTATCCAGACGGCAGGATTCGTCGTTCCATCGTACGCTTCGATGTTCACGGGTTTAAACCCTTCTGGGAAATCATGACCCAGCACCTCATCGGTGAAGCATAGAGGGTGTGAAGCTCCTCTGTATCTTGCTATACCGTGGCGTATGTCCGATGATTCTGGCGTTCTGTATTGAGCCCGAACTGGTATGTCACCGACGTGATTGGCTTGATAGCCGTCGTCCCGTGCGGGACCTCGGTCTCTAGGTCTGAATATAGACCTGGTCTTGCTAGCTTTTTTGTTTAGGTCCTCACACAGATCGTGTTTTTGGACTTGGGCTGCACCCTCCTTTCCTTTATGGGGTGCGGGCTTGTTTATGCCATTGCTAGCAACTCTATCCTGTCCGCGAGGTGGTCGGTCCGGCTTGTCGGTGGTGTTATTCTTCGGTGGGACGGGCGCAACGGCCTCGTCGTCGAATTCGGGCAGCAGCTTACGCTTAGGATAGCCTTTTGTTTGGCCATTAAAGCCATGTTTCTGTTCGGCGTCTAGCACCTCGTTCCATCTATCATTAAGCGTGTCCTGTGCGACTTGAAGCCGTCTCTGCTTCTTTTTCAAGCTCCTAGTGGTGGCAATAAGCCTTCGGTGGAAGCGTTTTTGTTCTGAGGGTTCTTCTGGGATGGTGAATTCATCGTCGCCCAGGCTATCCTCTTCTTCGGAGACTGGTTCATAAGTAACGTCTTCGGCATCGCTGTCATCGGATTGCGGCTTTGGACTTTGTTCGCCGTCCTCTCGCTCCTCCTGCTCTATCGCTGGGTCTGCGGGGTCTTTGGCTTGTTCCGGGATGTCACCGTCATTAGTCACGGTGTTGCTGTCCTTTACTTTACGGGATTTAGTTCGGCGTTTTGGACGCCAACGCTTGGGAGGTTCTTCGGCGGGCTTATCCTCTACTAGATTGTTTTCGCCGTCGCCTTCTGCCTCTTTGGGTGTATCCACCATATACACGTCGTATGGAGACGTAGCTTTCCACTGCCCTGTTATGGGCCGGCTTTGATCTAGATCTGCTTCAGCTTCGAGGTCCATCCCGTCAAAGTCTTATGAAGCGTAGTCAAGTAGATCGGTTAGATCTTCAACCGTGGCTACCAAGTGGGTGGTGGGTGGGGAACAAAATTCTTCATCAGCCTCCAGTTCGAACCGGATATAGTGCGGATGTGCGCTCTCATCCAAGGAGAGAGATCTTAACGACCTTAACATGTCACCAAGGGGTGAGTGCTGGAAAATATATGCAGCACAGAATTCCGCGATAGGTGCCTTATTGGATTTGAGGGGCGCGGGTACGCACAATTCGGAATCAAAGTCCGGAGTTGAGTCCGGGGTTCCGATAACACAGACCTCGCTCGTAGTCGGGTCCGTGTGTGGCTCCAACACCGTAGAGTTTGTGACTCCCATTGTGGGGTTGAGCTTCCCGTCTTCGGGTGACGCGATCTGTTCTGGATCTAGGGCCAAAACGGTTGCAGGTGCTATTTCCTGATCCGATGACAGAGTTAAGTCATGATCATCATGGTGGCAAAGAGGGGTTGCCTATAGCTCGAATCCGGCGAAGATCAAGTCTCCGCGGATATCAGCAACGTAGTTCAAACTCCCGAATCTAACATGATGGCCAGGTGCGTAGCTCTCGATCTTCTCAAGGTGGCCTTCAGTGTTGGCACGAAGCGCGAAGCCGCCCAACACGAAAAGTTGGCCGGGAGGGAAAATCCCCTCGGTGTCGCCGTTGCAGTTGACGACGTGATCCATTAGTCTTTCCGTCCACGACATAGTGGAACTCTCAATGAAAGCACCAATGTCGGTGTCAAAACTGGTGGATCTCGGGTAGGGGGTCCCGAACTATGCGTCTGAGGATCGATGGTAACAGGAGGCTGGGGACACGATGTTTACCCAGGTTCAGGCCCTCTCGATAGAGGTATAACCCTACTTCCTGCTATATTAGTATGAATGAATATGTATACAAGAGTTGATCTACCTCAAGATCGTAATGGCTAAACCCTAGGTCTAGCCTATGAGGATATTGTGATTCTTCTCTAGCCTCTATGGACTAAACCCTTCGGTTTATATACTCACCGGAGAGGCCTAGGGTTTGTACATATCATCTTGCAGAGGAAGGAAAATCTACACCCGAACCTAAACTTGCCATTACAAGAATACAGGAGTCCTATCTGGTATGAGAGATGATCTTCTATAATAATCTTCACGGCCCACTAGTCCGGCCCACTAGTCCGGCCCACCAGGAGTTTGTCCGGCCACATGAGGACCCCCCGATCCAGGACTCCCTCAGTGAGAGACGTGGCAAGAGGCATGCATGGATGGTGAGGGGGCGATATGTGTGTGTAACAGACATGCCTAACTGGATAAGTAGATAAATCGTTGTGTCAGAGAAAGGGAGATCGAGGCATAACTATTAAGGTAGATCGATTGATGTGTGGGGAAAATGAGGGATAATCGACCTAGCTATACGTATAGATGGAGATCGATCGGTGTACACATGCACGCGTTAGAGGCAAATAAGGCCGGATAGACAGAGAGAGATTAAGGGATGCAGCTAGGATGTGGTGTGAGAGGTGTACCGGACAGAAAGAAGGGAGGAGTGTGTGAGTGCGAGACCGATGAAAAGAGGGGCGAGAGTGTGCATTTGCGTGCGAGCATGTGAGAAGTAGCTAGGGGGCAAGGAGGGTGAGAGGAGAAGAGGGAAAGTGTGTATGTGGTAGGCTGGCCTGACTAGAGAGGTATATTAATCGATGTGTGTCGAAAAGAAGGACCCGAGGACACCTATAAAGAATGTGCGAGAACGACCAAAAGAATAATTAACGAATGAGTGCAATCTAGAGAATGTTGAGGGAGAGGGAGGGCGAGCAGGGGTGGGTGCATACACAAGAAAGTAAGTGATAGCTATATAGAGAAGAGGAGCGTGTGGGTTTACATGACTACAATAGAACATACTTCACTCTGGAATCCACTTATTTACCGAGTGCCAGAAACACTCAGCAAAGGGCCAAATACACTCACCAAATCGTTTCCCGAGAATTGTTCTCGGCAAAGACCACCCGACGTACACCTCTCCAGCAAACAGATTTTTGCCGAGAGCCATTTGTCGGACACTCGGCAAAGACTTTGCCGCGAGCCAAAAACTGTCACTCGGCAAATAAAAGTGATCAGAGGAAATATCTACATGGCACTGCTGGTTTGCCGAGAGCACCACTCGGTAAAAGGAGTGAATAAAAACTTAAAAAGAAAGTTGCGTCGCCCGATCCCGTCCCAGATCCAATCATGGTCAAATCCAGTCGTCGACGCTGCTCCAATCGCGTGCGCCCCGCCATGCAACTGTGATGGTCGCCGTAGTGCCGCACTAACCGTGTTGGCGAGCACTACCTTACCACGCGGCTCGAGGACCAACCTCTACACCTGGACCAAAAGTTCCCAGGTCGTCGACGTCGGCGGGGAGCTAAGAGTTGGCTGCGGGTGGTGGGCGGTGGAGCCTTGGGCAGCGTGGGGCCCGAGCACGGTGACTCCTCTTAGCGACGGATGCACGACGCATCCAAGCTCCTACCGAGTGCTACACTTGAAAAATATAGGAGGCGGCAGCAGGGAATGGATAAGAGGATGAGGGATTTGTGGCTGTGGGAGGAAAGGGTTGAGCACCGTTGGATCTTGGAGAATCGAACGGTGGGGAGGCACGATCCGTGGGATGGTCTGCTCGACCAATCGGAAAGCAGCGAACCTTTACCGAGTGCTACACTTGAAAAACCCTTTTGTGTTTTCTTTATCATCTTTCTTTCATATCTTACGTATCAATTAGTCAGTAAAATCTTCTCAAAATGTAACCATTTCTTGAAGATGTCATATGGGCGCACCATGCCAATTTGCAAGCTTTTTTGAGTTTGGTTGCTTTTTAAAAAATTTAAAACCAACAAACTACATGTTTGAGGTTGTATCTCGGCATCTTCATGTTTGAAATCCATTTTATTTTCTTGGATAGGGTCCAAGTATGGACTCACTAACAAAAATATGATTTTTTTTTTAAATATAATCTTTATTTTTTTCATGTACTTGCAGTTCAAATTTGAATTACTTTTGGAAAATTGGCATAAAGTCATTTAAATGTGCGACAGTAATTAGAAAACTAGAAAATCTATGAAACTTTGGAATTGTGAATAAAATATGATCTTCTTACTGTGATAATTGTAGTGGTGCCATTTTGCACCCTATTTTTTGTACTTGCCTCACATAAGACGCCCATTTTTGACACTTCGAAAATGAAAATCAACTTTTTTGTATAAAAAGCTGAAAATTTGATTCGGCAACATTGTTTGTAATGTAACGATGCACCTATGTGTCTAATTTGGGCACACTATACTAAACAATGCAATGAATACGGCTGTGATGAGGAAATCCATGAAAGTTCATACACGATAGCCCGTTTTGTGAAGGAATTTTTTTTCAAATTAGTTATATTGAAAGTTTGGTATTTTTCCTCGCAACTAGTACACATAAAAGGACTCCATGCGAAAGGATTGTATTTTTTAAACTTGTACTCTTTTTGTTTCAGTTTTTTCCAAAACGGGGTCAAAATGGTCAGCATGGCTATTCATCACAAGGGGTTGAATCTCTCAAAACACTAAGTGGTTCTCCCATATAATGACTATTTATGTACCTAAAAATATTTTTTGCTATTTTTTATGACAGAGCTATCACACACTTGTAGTCCAAATTTGAATTACTTTCGGGAAATTGGCGTAAAATCATTTAAATGTGCGAAAGTAGCTAGAAAGCTACAAAATCCATGAAACCAGGGAATTGTGCATAAAATAGGTTCTACTTACTGTGATAATTAGACTAGTGCCATTTTGCACCTGAGTTTTGTACTTGTTTCACAAAACCACCCATTTTTAACACTTAGAAAATGAAAATTGATTTTTTGTACAAAAAACTAGAAATCTCTATTTGGCAACATTGTTTGTAATGTCTAGATGCACCCATGTGCCTAATATGGGAACATTATAATAAACTATGCAATGAATATGACTATCACCATGGTCCTTTGACTTGAATTTTATGAATGTTCGTACACGATAACCCGTTCTATGAAGGATTATTTTTTCAAATTCATTATATTGAAAGTTTGGTATTTTCCTTGCAACTAGTACACATAAAATGACTCCATGCAAAAGGATTGCACTTTTTAAGCTTTGTATTATGTTTCTTTCATTTTTTTCCAAAAAGGGTCAAAATGGTTGACATGACTATTCTTCACAAGGGGTTGAATTTCTCAAAACTCTAAGCGGTTCTCCCATATAATGACTACTTGTGTACCTAAAAATATTTTTTGCTAATTTTTATGACTGGGCTATCACACACTTGCAGTTCAAATTTGAATTATTTTCGGGAAATTGCCATAAAGTCATTTAAATATGCAAAAGTAGCTAGAAAACTAGAAAAGATATGAAACTTGGGAATTGTCCATAAAATATGGTCTACCTACTATGATAATTGGAGTGGTGCCATTTTGCACCTTGATTTTTGTACTTGCTTCACAAAAAACACCCATTTTTGACACTTGGAAAATGAATTTTTTTTTACAAAAACGTCGGAAACTCTATTTGGCAACATTGTTTGTAATGTTAATATGGACCTATGTGTCTAATTTGGGAACATTATAATAAACTATGCAGTGAATATGGCCATCACCTTGGTCATTTGAGACTATATTAATATTTGGCATGCCAAAAAATGTAATTTATATGGCCTGAAATGAAAAAGTTCTCAACACGGAAGTTTTCCGTCTCGTCAAAATGAACAACTTAGATTTTTGGACCATCTTCATCTGAGGTCGTATGCAACCTCTATAGCCAAAGCCATGCAGTTTAGTGAAGACCCCCTTTTGCCGAGCGTGACACTCGGTAAAGACCCCCATTTGCCGAGTGTAGCACTCGGCAAAGCCCTGTTTGCCGAGTTTTGTTGTTTAACCGTGCGTTTTGTCCATGACACTTGGCAAAGTGTCTATTTACCGAGTTTTGCGTTTTTGCCGAGTGAGGTACTCGGCAAAGAAACTATAGCTGAGTGCCCGACACAATGCACTCGGCAAAGAGCCTAACACTCGGCAAAGAGGAAAATTCAAGTAGTGCTTCCTTGTAAAAGTGGATTCAGATATTTGAATAATAGACCATGGTGTTTTAAACCCATGCACACGTGAATGTAATAGTGATATGTGTGATGTGATTTTGAACATCCTATACTATATATACATATATATAGGGTGGGTCTATTATGATAACACCCCTTAAGACCTTATTCTGCACATCAACCGGCTTATTCTGCTAACATTTCGGCACTGTCCCGCGCCATGAACATAACCTCCCTACCAAAACTGACCGAACTGCGGCAGAACCACCCACAGCCACCAGTCCGCCACCACCTCCCTTTGTCCTCACGCCCACGACCCTATCCACCCATGTCCCCGACCCCCCACTACCCCGAATACGACCAACCAGATCCCCATCGGCGCTGCCCACCTACCTTCCATTGCCGCCCCCCATGGAAGCTCACGATCGCCGCCGCACCACCCACCCACCGCAGCACCATAAACCACCCCCTCTCAAAGCTCCCCATATCCTCTACCCCCGAAGCTTCTACACCGTCGCCCTCCCCCGCGCATGACTACATCGCGGCGCCTCCGCTCTCCTCACGAATCCAAATCGACCACGCCTTCCTCCCTCCAATATCACCGCGAGGACGGCTAGCTCCGTTGACTTCCTTCCCCCATCGGTCGATGCACCCGCCCCTTCCCGCGCCATCCTACCATTCTCGTCTTTAGATCCGAGCGCCGCACCCCTCAAACCCCGCCTCCCTGGTCGCCGCCCTCGATCCCTGCCGGCACCAGCCACTCCCGCACCAACCACCCATCACCGACCGGCGTGGTGCCTCTTTCGAGCCTCCCCGACGCGGATCCTGTTGATCCACGACTGGTGTACGAGAAGATGGATCCCGTCAATCCATGGTTGGTGGGGTTCCTGGCCAAGCGTCCTACAACTGCAGCTCCGTCGTGGACAGAAGGGATTCTGGTCACGTCAACCTACCATCGCAATCCGCGACTCTGGTGCTGCTCATCCAAATCGCCAGTGACACTCCCGCTCCGCATGGCGTCCACCCCGACTCCCGCATCTGTGCTACAGTGAGGCGACCGACGAGTTGCCTCCTCCCGGCCGTGGTCAGGTTCCATGGTCGGGACCTTTGTCTTCGTGCAGGTTCGCGAGCTACCGCTTGACTCTGCGACCTCCCTTGTCATCAGCCATGGCATCACAGCCACCAGCCTCCAGCATCCTCTCCTCCCATTTCACTTGGGCACAACACTGCAGTTCGCTTTGGGCGTCAGTGCTGTGCGGCTGAATGTCGAGTCCACCGGCGAGCGTGCTTGCAGTCCGGTGGCACCAGGCTCCTTGTCGGATGTGTAGTTCGGTGGCACCGGTGAGTTCAGCTCGGAGCACAGGCTCCGCATCATAGTTCCTTGCATTTTTTTGCAGTTTCCCTGGCCGTGTAGTTGGGATAGCTACCTCCCTCCGTGCGGTCCACTGGCGCGTCTGTGCAGTGCGGCGCATACGCATGTGGAGTCCCTGGTGCATGGATGGCAGCTCGCAAGGTCTCGAGCGCATGGGTGTGTGTAGTTTACTTGCACGACCGTGCAGTTCACTACTGAAGTCCGGAGTGTGTATGTGTGCAGTGCACTCCTATGGTTCCTTTGTAAAAACAATAAAAACATCACAAAGAAGTTCACTTCCTTTTAGACACTATTTACTAGTTTCTGTCACGGGGTTTACTCTCACCAACCATAAAAATGCAGTTCTTTAGTTTTCATCATGCGGTTCACTAACTTTGACCATGTGGTCAACATAAGCTAAAGAAGTTAGAAAAATACGGAAAAGTCGTGTGATTCACTTAGTCTCATAGCAAAAAACAAATGTTGTCCCCTTTTCTCGCTATTGCAGTACGGTTTTCCGTCTGATGTACTGTGGTTGCTCGTCGAATGTAGTTTGGTTCATCCGAAGTGAAAAATGAAAATACACAAAATAACACCTTTAAAAAGAAATCATGAAGTTCACTTTCCTGTCAGATGCAGTACGGTTTTCGTCCGATGCAGTGCGATTTTTTGTTGGATGACGTTCACTTGCCGATTTGGGTGTCGCAAAAAACAGAGTGTCCGCATTTTCGTAATTTAAAACTGCTCTTCAACCATAAGGAATTAGATGGAGCGTTCTACATGAAAAAGTTGTGTCCCGATGATATATTTCCAACGGCGTATATATTGAATCATTTTGACTAGCGGTTTGTAAAAATTTCGCTAAAAACTGCTGCTGCCCCTCGTTGTCAGCCGCACGATTTTCAAAATTAACTAAAAACCGTAAGGAAACTCAAAATCATTTCAACATATGAAAGTTGCGTCTCGTCTATAGCTTTTCAACGGTATATTACACGCCTTGTTTCGACAAACGGTTAGAAAACTAGAGTGAAAATAGTACCGAAATTTTGAAAAAATTCGAAAAACAGAATTCTGTGATTTGGTAAATTTGAAACTGATTTTAAACCGTAACGAATTAGTAAAAAAAATGAAAAAGATGTGCCTCGACTATATATTTCCAACAGTGTATCATATGTTTCATTCCGACGAGCAGTTTAGAAAAAACATGAAAAAACGCTCGCTAGCATCATTCGTGGGTCGCACCGTTTTTAAAATTGCTTTTAAACCGTGAGGAATCTCGACAAGTGTTCAACATGGCGAAGTAGAGCATAATCCATAGCTTTTCAACGGTATATTACACACATCTCTCTCGCCTACCTCCCACCATCGCCCCACCATGGAGCCCCGCGATGCCGGCTAGCCAGGGCCACCGCGCCGCCTCTTAGTCCCGGGCGCCACGCCTCCCCTCCTCCACCTCACCCCACAACGTCGCCACTCCCCCAGCCAAGGCCGCCGACCGCCCGCCACTCGGCCATGCGCCGCCCCTGAACGGCCTTCTTCTAGAGGCCCGGCCATAGGTCACCGCAACAAGCCCACCCGCCACCTCCCTCTGTCGCCGGCCAGGGCGACCGCCGCCTATCCATGCCACCCCGGCTCCAACTCCGTGCCATCCACCTCCACATCAAACGGCGGCGCGCCGCCCAGCCCCAACCGCGAGATCCGCGCGACGACGGTCGGTCCACCATGGGCCGAGCACCTCCATCCCTCAGCGGCAACTGGATCCATCCACCCCTACCGTATCCGAGCCTTCTCACTGCCGGATCCCCTTCCTCCTCTCTAACACTGGATCAAGGTGCGCGGGATGGGCAGAGGGAGGAGGGAGTGTGCTACCCCGGCCGTTCCACCGTTGATTAGCCGGCCCACTACTCATGGGTTATGCAATTTGGGATGAGTGATCCTGCAGTGCGGGAGATCATGGGTGTGCAGTTTTTTTGTCTCATATTTTTGGTGTATAGATGAATGTGTGGTTGTATGCGTTTTGACTGAGGGTGTGCAGTTATTTTTTCTTCAAATCTTTGGATGATTTGTGTAGGGCGGTTAGCTTGTGTGCCCGTTGCGTTCGGATTCTTTTTTTTGTTCTTCAATCAGTTTGTGAAAGTGTACGGCAACGACCACACCCAGTTCATGGTGGTGCTTTAGTTTGGCAGTGTATTTGCAGTGGTTATGCAGTGCAGCGTGCGCACACATGCAGTCCGATTCAGAAAGCGACAGAGCTGGGACTACCCAACAATGCAGTAGTCCAGCGGCGTGCGGAGGGTAAAGGCGGTGTGCAAGCACAATCCCGTGACACTCGGCGCAGGCTAATTTTAATTTCTGTGGTGTTTATTGTGCATGTGGTGTCTTTATGCGTGCAGTGCAACGGTTTGGTTCCCTTTGTTTATCGCAGTTCCCTCGTTGCAAAAAAAAACAGCAAAAATGTTGAAGTTTTTTCATACAATTCACTTTGTTCTCATTGTGCAGTAAAAAAACCATGAAGGAAATGCAATGCACTTGGGTAAAAAAGAAGTCCACTACGAAGGACTCTTCAGTACATTCATTTCAAACAAAATGCATTTAAAAACATGTAAAAATGCAGTGCACTTTGGTCTACAAAAAAGTCCACTACGAAGGACTTTAAAGTACACACCTTTTAAAAGAAAAAATACATTTAAAAAATCATGCAAATGCGGTGCACTTTGGTCTTGAAAAAAATCCACTGCGGAGGACTTTTTAGTACAATCCATTTCAAACAAAATGCATTTAAAAACATGGAAAATGCAGTGCGCTTTGGTCTACAAAAAATTCCACCGCGAAGGACTTGTCAGTACACACACATTAAAACAAAATGCATTTACAAAATCATGCAAATGCGGTGCACGTTGGACTTCAAAACAGTCCACCAAGAAATGACTTTTCGTACAATCCATTTAAAAACAATATATATTTAAAAAACATGCAGTTTCCTTGCACACCTGATGGAGTGCGATTTGCACTCTCAAGCAGTGTGCTCTTCTGTCTGATGAAGTACACACGTCGATTTGAGTGTCGTGAAAAACAGAGTGTTCCGCATTTCGATAATTTTTAAACTGCTCTGAAACTGCAAGGAATTAGAGAGAGTGTTCTACATGAAAAAGTTGCGTCTCGTCGATATCTTTCTAATGGCATATATATTGAATCATTTCGACCAGCGGTTTATAAAAATTTCACGAAAAATGGCAGCTGTCATTCGTAGTCAGCCGCACGATTTTCAAAATTAACTAAAAACCGTAAGGAATCTCAAAAACATTTCAACATATGAAAGTTGCGCCTCGTTCGTAGCTTTCCAACGGCATATCACACGCCTCGTTTCGACAAACGATTCAAAAACTGGAGCAAAAACAGAATGGAAATTTAAAAAATTCGAAAAAACATAATTCCACGATTTGTTAAATTTGAAACTTCTCTTAAACCGTAATGAATTAGAGAAAATAATATATATGTAAAAGAAGCGCATCGATGATACCTTTCTAACGATGTATCACTTGCTTCATTCCGATGAGTAGTTAGTAAAAAATCGCGGAAAGACGCTCGCTGCCATTATTCGTCGGTTGCACCGTTTTTAAAACTGCTCTTAAACCGTGCGGAATCTCGAAAAGTGTTCAACATGGCGAAGTAGCGCATAATCCATACCTTTTCAATGGTATATTACATGCATTGTTCCGACAAACGGTGAAAAAACTAGAGCAAAAAATGTACCGAAAAAACAACACGTACAGTTTTTTCGAAACGAAGTTCACTAGTCTCTGTGTTGCAGTGCCCTCGTGTTATGCGTGCAGTGCCCTCGTGTTATGCGTGTAGTGCGGAAGTGTTATGAGAATATTATTCTCATAATATTATGAGAATAGACCGGCTGTATGTATATATATATATATATATATATATATATATACATATATATATATAGGGTGGGTCTATTCTCATAACACCCCTTAAGACCTTATTCTCCTAACAACAGGCTTATTCTCCTAACAACCCTCCTCGTCCACTCCCCGCCTCCTAGCGCTAGAGGCCCGACGCCCGCATCCTCCCCCACCCCTTCCCGCCTCCTAGCGCGGGAGCGCCCCGGCGGCCGGCGGCCAGCGTCCTCCCCCACCCCTCCCCCGCCTCCTAGCGCGGGAGCGCACGGCGGCCGGCGGCCGGCGTCCGGCGTCCTTCCCCACCACTCCCCCGCCTCCTAGCGCGGGAGCGCACGGCGGCCGGCTGCCGGCGTCCTCCCCCACCACTCCCCCGCCTCGTAGCGCGCGCGGAGCGCGCGCCAAAGCGGCCGGCGATGCAGTCCGTCGGGGACGAAATTTCCGCGGCGGCGTTTAGGAAGCGACGCCGCACCTCACCTTCGCCCCAACACCACCTGGAGGATCCGCCCCTGAAGCATCCAGCCTCAGCCATGCATGACAGGGGGAAGCGAACTGCAAGGTTGACTACTACATCGCATTCGTCGTGGATGCGAACTTCAATGGTGCACGTCCAGCCTTCTCCCGCAACAATGGCGAAGGTGGAAAAAGCGCATGAGTTCCTGCAGCGGAGGTGGACTGCACGACAACAGCAGCAAGAGCTGCATCTGCAGAAGGAGGGAACTGCATATAAGGTAAGAAAATCACATACCAAGCCCCCACATCCAGTTTGCAGTGCCGTTTTTATACCCATGCAATCCCCCATCTTGCGTCGACTGCAGTCACATGTGTCTCCAAGTAGAAAAACAGAAATGGATACTTCGAAAAATAAAAAACGTTATATGGATCAAAATTGCAGTCCACAATGACTTAAATATGTAGAGCGCTGTTCCTAGAGCTGAAGTGCATTGTTTCTTCACGTTAACTAATAGTGCCCCTACTTTAGAATGACAAATTGAAGTGCAATTTCTTACCATTGCAAAAAATATAATGATATATAGTACGAAAGATGCAGTTCATTTCATTGTTGACGTGCATAAAAAAAAGCTTTGGCTTAATAACCTGCAGGAATTTACTATACCTCAAAAACAGAAGATGCCTCGAATCATTTACGACCCCGAGCCCCTGAACTGCATTGGAAGAGAAGAGTGGGAGATGCCTGGATGGATAACACCTAAATTACCTAGGGGTTTCTTTAACACAACAAACAGAACTGCCTACTCCGTGGAGGAAGATGTAGAGGATAAAGATGAAAACAGTGAACCAAACATCATTCGAGATGGAGAAGGCAGTGAAACAAAAAACCCGCAGGATGACGAGGAGGACGACGACGATCTGGTCTTCATGGGGGAACACGCGCAGAAAAATGATGAGGAGGAGGATGATGACGAAGAGCAAATCATAACAGTTATGCAGCCAAGGTACACGCGTGTCTTTGAAACATTTGGTCAGCAGATCAGAACGGATGATATAGCACCTCCAGAAGCCGATGTTGAAACCCAGCAAGTTCGGCAGGTCCATGTGCAAACGATTCGTCGACAAAGGGACAGTGGAATTCCACCAAGGCCGCCTACTGCCCAACAAAAGAATTGGAAGTAGAATCAAGGAGGGCCGCAAGCAACCAAAAAAGTAAAGTTCTCCACACTCCTGCCTCCTCGCGATCCTCAATTACACAAGTCTGTTGTCACCCCTCCATGCCCAATAAACATCGGTGAGCTGCAAACACCGTTAGAAGAAAAACAGTACACGCACGTAAGCATCCTTTCCTGACTACTGCAGTTCACTTATTACGCATAGTTTCAGCTTGTGCATTCTCATTAACAAAAAAAAGAAACATTCCATGTTGTCTGTGTGCAGGATGAGAACATGCTCCAAGAACTTGTGCCTATGAAAGGTATGCAGTTCACATCAGAAGATGCGGCGCGAGAATTCTACAACACGTATGCGAGGCATGCAGGCTTCGGCACACGCAAAAATGGCGGATACAGAACAAACAGATACATCGTGTGCTCAAAGGAAGGCAGAAGTAAACAAACTGTCACTGATTATGACAGAAAGCGAGAAAAAACAGCAAAGAGGACTGGCTGCAAGGCGGGGATGAGATTGAAAAAAATAAAGGATGTGTTTGTGATAGCAGAGATTGAGCTCAATCACAACCACAGGATGATTGACAACCCAGCTATGCTTCTGCACATGCACTCGCATAAGAGAGATGATCCGTTGCTCGATAAACTAGTGAAGGACATGCAGAGCGACAACCTCACGCACACGCAGATGATGTCAACCCTGTCAAGGATGTCAGGAGGACTGCACTTTATGGGGCGCACCAGCCGTGACTGGGTGAACAGGTACGTTCACTAAAACAAAAAACGATATATCGTCTATTTCATGCAGTCCGCTTTGTGCATTTTCTGTATGTCCCTAATGCTGCAAGTATATTATTATTTCAAACTGCAGGAAGCACCAATTCGCGAGGGAGGAAACAGAGGACGATGTGAAGAAACTCCTGGCTTTCTTTGAGAAGATGCAGCAAATAAACCCGGAGTTCTTCTATGATTACGACAAAGATGTCGATAACCGTGTGCGCAACATATTCTGGGCGAACGCGAGCTGCAGGGGATCGTACGAGGATTTTGAAGATTGTGTCACATTTGACACGACCTACAAGACCAACAAGTTCCACATGCCTCTGGCCATCTTCGTTGGAGTTAACCACCACCTCCAAAGTACAATATTCGCTGTGGCTCTCATCAAAGACGAAACAATACCGACTTTCGAGTGGGTGTTCCGGACGTTCTTGCATTGCATGAACAACAAGCGGCCAATCTGCATACTCACAGGTATGCTGGAAAAAAATAGTGAAATTAAATAACAATGCAGTTCACTACCAAGTTTTGTAGTCCATTTCTTACATCCAATGAAAAAAAGCAGAAAAAGGATATGCAGTTCTCTCAATAACTCGCTGCTTGTTTTTTTTCAAAAGCATGCAGATCAATGCCCCTCCATGGATGCCGCGATAAAAAGTACGCTCGTAGGCACGCTGCACAAGTTATGCCGTTGGCATATACTGAAAAAAAATACAAGGATCACCTGTCCTTGCTGTACAAAGCGTATGAGAAATTCAAGGATGAGCTGACCTCCGTTCTCAACCACCCACTGATGCCAGCAGAGTTTGAACGCGCTTGGCATGAGCTAATGGAAAAGTATAACCTGCAAAATGATGAGATTATGAAGGCGCTGTGGACAGACAGAAAAGAATGGATATCGGCTTACTACAAGGAGGTGTTCTGTGCACGGATGACATCGACACAGAGAAGTGAAAGCATGAACCGGATCTTGAAGAGGAACTTTGTCAAGGAAAGACACGACCTACACATCTTTGCGTCCCAGGTGGACAGGTGCATCCAGACAAGGAAGGGCGTCGAGCACGCGGAGACCATAGCTAACGAGGTATATAAACAGAGTAAAGTTTTTAAGATGGATGAGCAATTAATAAAAACACTACTCGCTTTCTTGATTTTTGCTGCGAAAAAGACAACTACTTAACTGGTTTTCTTTGTTTCACAGACGGAAATAAAGACTACTAGTCAGTTTGGATTCGAGGTTCAGCTATCCAAGATTTACACTAGGGCGGTCTTTGCTGAATTCAAGCAAACGCACTACCGCAGCACTGCATTCAGATCAGAGCAGTCCACTGACAACCCGACGAAATATTTGGTGCGCCACTACAACCGGTCTGATGATTTTGATTGGGCAAGACACGAGTTCCAGGTGGTTGCTGATGTGACGAATGGTATCTACGAATGCGAATGCAAGCTGTGGACACACATAGGTAAGTGAGACAGGAAAACAAAAAAATAAGCACACGTAAAACAAAATGAAGTTCACTTATTGCTGGTAGCAAAAAAAAAGAGATTAAAAACAAAAAAATATATAGTGAAGTTCACTATAGCAGCAGACCTAGGACCTATTTATAATGCAGTTCATAAAACCAAAAAAATAAAAAAAATGTTGCCTATTTATGTGAAGTTTGCTGGCACGGATAACCCAACAAATTTCTTTTGCTGCAGGCCTGTTCTGCGTGCACATCATTTGCATTTTGGATCAGCTGCGGGTGGACAAGATACCTGAACAGTACATATTGAAGAGATACACACGAAACGCACGCCAAAATCCAACTTTTGACCGCAGAGACTATGAGCAAACTGCTCCGGATGGGAGTTCGATGTTCTGCCGTAGGAGACTACATGCAGAAACTGCAATGGACCTGGCGAACAGAGGTGTCAAATCGGATAGAGGGTACAACAGAGCTTTAGCTGGGATGAGAAAACTCATACAAGAAGTGAACGTAATAAACGAAGAAGAAGAGGCAAAGAAGATAATGGATGCGCGGGGTGAAGAACAAGGAAAGGAGCACGAACATGCTGCTGATGGTGCAGTTCATAATATGGATGACACAATTCTTCCCCCGCCTGTTTCAAACACAAAAGGGAGAAAGAAAGAGAGCAAATCAGCCAATAAAAAAGCTGCAGCAAATGAAAAAAGCCGTAAAAAAATAGCAAGCCTGAGCTAGAACTGGATAGCGAAGGAAAACCAATGGGGGTAAGGATGTGTAAATCATGCAATAAGATTGCGGGACACAACTCAAGAACATGTGAGGAGAGGCTGAAACAAATCCAGGCTGAAAATGCCACCACAAATCACCAAGCTGACCAACAAGATGATACGCCAAAGAGAAGACTATGTAGCGTCTGCAACAAGAGAGAGAAGCATAACGCGAGAACTTGTCCAAATAGAACAGAGGAAAAAGATGAAGTAGATGACGAAGAAGATGCTGACAGAGAAGACAGTGAGGAAGCGAGCAAAGCTGATGAAACCGAGGAGGAAGATGAGGAAGAAGAAGAAGAAGACGATGAAGAAGAAGAAGCAGATGAAGAAATCGAAGAACCATCATCAAAAACGAGGGGGAGAGACAGAACGCAGAATACAGCGCGTAGGCAAGCATCGCGGTCGCACGGTCCCGTTACGAGGGGTAATGCGAACAACAAGAGCAAGACAGAAGCAACAACAACCATTGAAACAAATGCAGTGCACAATCTGCGAAGAAGCACCAGGAAAAGGATGTAGATCAACACATATGCAGTTTTGCATTTTAAAAAACATATTAACTTCATCATTTATATATATCGTATCGTATATAATATATATAGCTTGTGTTCAGTGGACTGCAAAAAAAAAAGAAATTCAACATGTAATACTGAAGTTCAAAAATGAATAGATACAACATATGCCATACATGCTTTGTGACCAATGTGTTGCACGGAGGGGGGGTGCTTCATAAAATGCAGTTCTCTTCTGTATGAAAAGAAAATAAGATGAGAATGCCACTCTCAAAATGCGGTTCTCTTCTGTATGAAAAACCTGACATCGGAATGTCATTTTGAGAATGCAGTTCTCTTAGTCGTATAGAATCTGACATGAACGTGAATCAATACAGAAAAGCAGTTAGAAAAGAAAAAAATGTAGAGTCAGACTAGGATTCACATACACTGCAGTGCGTGCGTGGTGCGTTTAAAGCTTGCAGTGAAGTAACCTTCGAGTACACAGTGCAGCTTAGTGCAAAAAAATGTAAAAAAACGATTCGGCTTCTGAAGCGATGCAGTTCGCTTACGGGAAACGATTCCACTTCTGAAGCGATGCAGTTCGCTTACGGCGGACGATTTGGTTCGCCTGCCCTAAAATAAATGCGCCCACTATCGCCCGAAGCGTCGCGCCGCGCCCCTCCTGTATCCCGCCGGTTGCACGCCGCACGAACGCCACGATCATCACGAACCCACGATCGCCAACACGGTTGCGCGACGAGATCGTGGCCTCGGCAGAAGTTGCTGCCGCTCCCATTTAAATCCCGCGCTCCATCAACCAGACCGTCCGCAAAAAACACACGACGCTGCGCCTTCCTCCTCCTCTTCTTCCTCTTTGCAGCAATGGGGTTCAGCAGGACCTACGACGACGTGCATGCGCACGGGAACACGAAGCTGAAGGTGATCTACACCACCGACGTCGCCGCCATGGCGACGTACGTCGAAGAGTTCAAGACAGTTCTCCAGCGGCGCCGCCAGAAGATCGTTGGCATCGACGTGGAGTACACACCCGACCACGAGAGGGCGGCCCTGGTTCAACTATCCATCGGCAAGTACCACCCAATGCTTCTTTTCCAGGTATGTGGTACATTGGGCAAGAGATGCATCCCCTTCGACAGGTTCCTCGGCGACCCAAGGTAAGCAATTCTCTCTGCCGAGTACGTGTTGCAGTTCTATATGCACATGTATGCAGTTCCGAAAGGTATAACTTGCGGTTCACTTTCCTTAGGTTTGAGTTCGCTGGCTTCGCCATCAAGCAGGACAAGGAGAAGCTCGCACGCTGCGACCTCCACATCCCCAACTTCGTCGACATCCAGACGAACTGGAGGGTGCCTGATGGAACGAAGCCACTGGACTCGCTTGGCGATGTAGCTGCTGCCATCATCGACGACGAGTACGCAGACATGAAGGTGAAGATGACAGACCACGACCACAGCCTGTGGACTTCGATTCTCAGCACCAAGCACGTCGAGTATGCTGCCAAGGACGCCTACGCTGCGTTCGAGATATGGAACCGAATCACCATGATGAAGAAAGGCCTCGCGCACACTGAAACAGAGAAGACCAGGAAGCGCCCGAGGTCGTCCTGGAGGGGGTGGGGCAAGGGGGCATCAACTTCCACCTCCAACTCCAACGGGTGGAACTAGTGAAGCAGGACAGATGCTGAAAAGCCAAGGATTCCTGTCGGAAGTGCTCGATTAGTTTCCCTCTGCATATGTAGATTAGTTTGCTTTTGTTGTAGTTTGCTTTGGGACAATGTTTGCTTATGTTGCGTTAGTTTGCTTGATGGTGTACTATGTTAATTATGGGCGCAGAACCGTGGTTTCTATCTATCAACTATATGCAGTTCTAAGTAGTCTGTTTTCCGTATGTATATTGCTTCAAAACTGCTGCTGTAGCTAGGATACACATAAAAAACAAAACTATCAGAGCAGTTCACATAGAGTATTCTTTCACAAAACTGCTGCTATTAAGAAGGTTGATGCAGTCCTCTTTTATTAAAAAAACTCTAGTTCTGTATCTGGGTTAAAAAAAGGAAAAGCTCGGTGGGGGTTTCCAGTATGGATGTTCTTCAACTGCTGCTGCTGATAGGATGCACATGAAAATCTATATGTCAAAAAGCAGTTCACTTATACTCAGAATTCTCATAAAGAAAATACACTAGAAGCAACGCAAAAAATGTCAAATTATTACAACAAAAATGTCTCATGCTGCTGCTGCTCAAGCAAGACTGATCTAAAGCAAATTTAACTTGATTTCCAAACACTCTGCATGCCTATAAAACATAGCCATCACAACATCCCCAGCCTGAAGACCAACTTCCTCCACAAATTCTTCCAGCCATCTTTGAGAACCAAACAATCATCAGAGCCAACAGAATACATAACATCAACATCATGATATCCATTCTTGCTGACCAACACCAAATTAACACAGCTTTCTGTTACCCTGACTAGACCAGAAGGGAATTTCTGCAAGCAAAACAACAAGAACAAAAAAAAATAAGAACAAATAAGAAAAAGATTACAATCTTTCAAAAACTAAATTGCTGCTACAATCTTCATAAAAAATATTGATGTCAACACATAATAATATCGACAAGACAAAATTGCTGCTGCTCCTACAATGTTCATAATAAAACTTTTGTGTGAAAAAAGCAGTTCACTTATACTTAGTGAAAAAAATATTTCTTCAGAAACTAATACTACTACAAAAATTCAGATAGTGTTAACTACAAACAACACATGAAAAAGAATATGCGAGAAATACATACCCATGAAACACTGACATCATCGTCAGTCATCTGATGGACGAATGGAGCCCGAAATCCAATACCTGAAGAATATAGAAGGGAACAGAGCGCGTTGTGCCGCTGCCTCTGGTTCAGAACCAAACCTTCGGAAAAAACGCATGTCTCCAGCATCGGCTCCAACCTTGCCAGGCAGCCGCACGCGCAATCCATTGCCAGGCGAAAAACAGATCTGGTTGGGAGAAAAACAGATCGAGGAGGAAGAGTGGCGCCGCCACGGATAAGGTGAGATGGGAGCCGCCAGGGATAAGGTGGGAGGGGAGCCAATTGACCCACCAGTATATATATATGTAAAGGAAACAACATAAAAAACGACAAATAAAGCAGTGCGGTTACATAACAATGTGCATTTCGCATTGCGTATTACTGCAGTCCACCGCGCTTGACCAAGCAAAAAAACTTATCAAACTAGCCCCCCCACACCCCCGTGGCTGTAATGCAGTTGATACAGGCTCGCATTGCATATTAATGCAGTTCGCCGCACTACAAAAAATCACCGCGCATTTGCATATTACTGCAGTCCACCGCTCTTGACCGCGATTCACAGACGAAAAACATAGCCTGCAATGCAGTTCTAACAACTATATAATGCAAAAAAATCTCAAAAAACATCTCTGAGAAACGACCAGAGCCAGTGCCGCCGCAAAAAACATGGACAAAAAACTCAACTTCTTCAAAATTAACAACTTAAATCCGCTCCAATTCATACGGATAGATCAAAAGGCAGCCCGTAATGGCCGAAAACAACAAAATATTACATACAAAAACGCAAAAAATTCGATCCGGACGGGGAAGAACAGAGAACAGAGGTTTTTCCGCTAGAACAGAGATATACCCGACAAATTATACTGAAATTTCAATCCTATTAGCAGATTAATCTGTTGTGGAATAACACAAACATCAACGCGATAATGGCAACACGCTAGGACTGCGCTATAAAAATAGAATACGAACAGCCAACAGCAACATGCGAAACACCTGAATCAGCGGAAGAACGGACGCAGATCCGCAAAAATCAAAGGATTTCAATCGTTTTCTCACTAATTTTAGTGCTTAACCACATATTAAATCAGCGCACGCACAAATAAACCAATAGAAATCGATCAAACTAGCCAGAAACGCTGCTAGATGAAGATTTCCTGCTGCACCTCTATGTGGTTCGCGACAGAATAAGGAAGCAGTGCGCATAGCTTTCCAATGCAGTTTTTCAATGCAGTTCAGAAGTGTTATGAGAATATTATTCTCATAATGTTATGAGAATAGACCGGCTGTATATATATATATATATATATATATATATATAT
>LR738712.1:555513667-555589827 GCA_902687465.1 Secale cereale
ATATATATCGAACAATCTCACGTTTCATTTGAAATTCAGATACCGATGGTATCGTGTTACCACATTGCATCCATGCACACCGCCTTTTAAATTTGTGATAATATGTGGCTTGTGCAGCTCACATCTAAATACTTGTAGTTGTGGGGGGTGGGGCACCATGTATAAATTGTGTCATAAACACACTATACAATTGAAACATGCTTTAGATTATGAAGGTCTAGCTAGACTTGAAATGTACTATTATTTGAAATTGTTATAAAGTGGATTCAAAATATTTAACTCAAGTTTAATGGTACAATTAGTTGATATCTAACCTGACAATAACCATGTGGTGTGTTGCGGAAATAATATACAAATGATGGTTTAACTTCACAACAACCGTAATTGTAGATGATTGTCGAAATAGAGAAATGAATTCAAATTTAGTTCATATTGTAGCCGGAAGTATATATTGGGAATGCACTAAATGTACATTTGAGTAGGTCACATGCATTATACAAACATAACAAGGATTGAAAGTAGTGAATTGTATTTGTAGTAATTCATACAGCAAAACGGGACAAGACACTCTCTTGTATAGTGCGAATTGATTTGGTAGCGTACCGTTCTCCCGAAAATTAGACATGCGCCTTGTTATCCCGAAATTTGAAGCTATCTCTTTGTCTCTTTATGGTTTGAAAATTCCCTCCTCTTCAACCCGCGCCTTGCTATCCCGAAATTACAACGCGCGCGAAAAGTCTCTCCTCCTGCGAAATCCCGACATGCGAAATCCCCGTTCTACCCCTGAGACGGAAGAGCCACCTAGTTCAAATCGGTGGAGCTAATTTCGTAACTTACCCAACATTTCTAACAAGCGCGTCCCTAAGCCATGCTTTCCCCCTCCCATTCCCTTCGTCTCCCCATTCATATACCGAGGCTGCAAAAAATCGTTAAACCCCACCCTCCTCCATCCAACACCATACCGCCGCCCAGTCGGAGCCTTTTCCCGGACGACCTCGTCCACCGAAAAAGCTCGATGTCCCTCATCCACCGCACTGGACGAGGATCTGTCGTTTATCTCGTCGTCCCACCGGTTCATCTACCCCGTCCTCCACCTCCAAGGATCTTCCCCAACATTCGCCTCATCTTTTGCACCGCCTCCATTCCCACACCGCCATCTTCACTTGCACCACCGGAAGAGCAGCACCATCACCGATTCCTCAGATGAAGCTAAGGCCTAATCAGCGCCACCAAAGAGGTTCTACAGTAAGCGTTGAATTTTCTTCTTGATTCGATCTCACAGTCCTGTCGGTGCTCTGTCCCGAGCCGCCATGGCGCGGCTCCATCCGTGACGACGTCGCCGGCCACTTCCTCCATTGCATCGCTCCCTCGGCAGCGACGTCCACGTCAGTAGAAGTTCTTGTCGCTTTGTCTCTCGCTCGTGTTGCTGCTCTGCTCTTGCTCTCGTTCCCCTGCATGGTCTGCTCTTGCTCTTGCTCGTGCTGCTGCTCTTGCTCTTGCTTGCGCTGCTGCTCTACTCTTGCTCGCGCTGCTGCTGCACAAGCAGCAGATCCTACCCTCGTTCGAGCCCCTGCAGCTGCTACCCGAGATGCTGCTACACAACCAGCTGCCCTAGCTCTCACACGCGCTGCTCCCTGGGCGCTGCTGCTGCTGCTACTACTGCTTCTCTGCTACTAGTGCATTCAGTTTTGACAGTTAAGTTCAGAGATGAGCGGCTGATTATTTTACATCTAGCACTTTGTTGTTATGTATTTTACATCATTTATTGGAGATGCTATTAGAATTCCACTAAGGTTAACGTTGTCTCTCTTGTCCTACTTCAGCCTCGCCATCTTACAACTCACCGGAGCTCCTCCAACGAGCAATACCCTTGGCTCCATCTCCAGGCACATAAGATCTTCTTCCCCTCCTTTGACTGCCACATCAGACGCAACATCCTCAGCGATCAACCCAATGATGCTGAGAGCGACATGGCTTCGCCAAAGAGGTTGTGCACTTGTTGCATCACTTTTTTACTCTACATGTTATATATATAGGGAGGGTCTATTCTGCTAACATCCTTAAGACCCTTATTGTACACACAAAAAAGCTTATTTTGCACACCCGATGCGCAGCCAACCTGTGCGAGCCGGACCCCTGCCCCAAACCAAACTAAACCGCAACCACCCACCCACCCCACCTTATCCACTCATCGATTCCACCCCACCCACGACCGTCTGCTTCCTCCCAACACCTGCCATAGCACGAGCCCCCCAAATCCCTCCCACCTCCTTCTCTCGCTGGCCCCCTCAAACTCCCTCGTCGCGCCACCACACTCTCCGCGCTCGGCCGCCGTGAGCCAGCGCCGCCCCACCCAACCAACCGACCACATATTCACCATCCTGCAAACCCCCGCCACCGCCTCCCACTCTCCGCCTTCTTCCCAACACCCACAAACAGTCACATGCTGGAGCTCCTACAAAGCCCCCATCGCTCCGCCCAGGCAACGGATCCGTGCCCACGCGCTCGCCCGTGTTGTCCCGAAGACTGCCCCCACACCCTTGAGCTCCATTCGTCCTCGCCCCCAAGAATCAACACGGAGGTTGTCACGAGGAGTGCCGTGTGCAAGTCACAGTCGTCGGTGGGCAGTGCAACATCGGCCCAGCGCACTGACCCTCTCCTCCTCTCCTTTCCTTGTCGGCAGATCCAAGCGACACAGCCGTGTAGCTCACTAGTTCATAATCTGTAGTTTCGGTGGTGCGAGCAAGCAATACGCGACCACGCCTGCCATGGTGCAGTCCAGCGTCGGCCGAGAGCACAGCTCGCTAGCAGGTGGCATGCAGTTCTAGCGGTGCAGGCAAGCAGTACGCGGCCACACCCGCGTCCAAAGTGGTGCAGATCGGTGCTCGTGGAAGAAGTCTGTTGTGGCCACCACGACGATGCCATGCCCCCCTCAAGGCCTCTGCCTTCTTCTGGCCGCGTAGCCTCAAACAAACGTGCGGCGACCGGCCAGCCCCAAGGTACCATTGACCCCCTGTTGCGCAGATCCCCACTCCTCCCATCATAGCCACATCCCGTGCACCTTCCCCTTTTCTCCCCGACCTCTGCCACCTTCTCAAAAACTGACGTCGCCGCACGGGTCGGGACCACTGCTGTCGGATTCAAGATGGGTCGTGGCCTTGTGACCCCGCCTCGGGCTCCCAGGACCACCATCTTCTCCTCCCCGCCTTCTCCTGCCGCCCTGGAGAACCGACACTTTTGGATATCGGCAATCGCCTGGCGCCCCCATGTCACCCCCTCCTCCGGTGTGGTACATAGGAGTTGCGGGCTGGTGGCGGAGGAGAGATTGCAGGAGGTAGGGAGTCAATGTCCATGGCGGACAGTGAGATTTCGTGCAATTTTTGTCTACTCCCGCAGGATTCAATGATTTTGGTGCAATTTTTTTGAATTTTGGTCATTTTTCTGCAATCCAGTGAACTTTGCATCTCGCTGTACATTGAATTTGTGGTTTGCACATGTGGATGGCCGTTGCCGCCAGCTACACTTAGGTAGAGCACATGTATCGATGATGCAGTTCACCTAGGGTGCACGCTTGATTCGAGGCCACCGCTTCCCTCATGTGTAGTTCCTTCTGCGAAGACTCAACGCAGTTTTTTCTTTAAGAGAAACAACAACAAAAAATTGTAGTCTGCTCTATAGACCAGCGGTTCAGGTCGTGGATGCTTCAAGTCCAGCACTGCAGTTTGTGGGCGTGCGGATTCGACCAGAGCAAGCATGCAGATTGCCTGCTAGAAATTTTGAGAATGCATTTTTTATGTGTAGCTCGCACAGGTTGTGCATGCAGTTTGCTGTTTACATCCTTGGAGTTAATTAATTCAAAAACCGGGGTCCACTGTAACAAAAAAATTCACCTACATTGTGCAAAAACTTGTAGAATTTTTTCGCTACAGTTTGTGGTTCAGTCTGTACAAAAACATTGGGAAAAACGTTTGCTTCTGAGTGTATTTGCGTTGCAGTTCTGCGGAGAAGGGAGTACAGCTCGGTTGCTCCGTGGGGTGTAGCTCAGCTAACTTGTGCGTGCAGTTCGATGGCCAAATTCCAGTTTTATTCATGAGAAAAAGTCTATTTTTTATAAAAAGTGAAGTGGACTTCGGATGGCTGGTTGTTCCTAAGTTTAGCTTATTACGGTTGCCCCGTGCAACTCGCTCACTTCTTCCTCACAGTCCACTAAAACAAAGTAGTGATGCGGCTCACTTTGATATGTGTCATGATTCACTTCCCTCGTCTTTGTAGTCCACTCTTATTTGAAAATGTTAACAGAAAAGACAACAAAAACTCGTCTAAGAAAATTTATGTCCAACAAAAGAAATCATGAAGTTCACTTACCCGTCTCATGCAGTGCGGTTTCGGTTTGAAGCAGTGCGTTCTTCTGTCTGATACAGTACACACGTCAATTTTAGTGCCATGAAAAACAGAGTGTCTGTATCTTGGTAATTTTAAAATTCCTCTTAAACCGTAAAAATTAGAGAGAGTGTTCTACATGAAAAAGTTACGCCTCATCTATATCTTTCCAACGGCGTTTAATTTGAATCATTTCGGCCAGCGATTTATAAATTTTTGCGAAAAACGGCCACTGGCTCTCGTTGTCAGCCACTCAATTTTCAAAATTAACTAAAACCGTAAGGAATCTCAAAAACATTTCAACATAAGAAAATTGCGCCTTGTCCATAGCTTTCCAACGGCGTATCATACGCCTCGTTTCGACAAACTGTTCAAAAAATGGAGCTAAAACAATATCAAAAATTGCAAAAAATTCAAAAAACAGAATTCCGCGATTTAATAAATTTAAAATTGCTCTTAGACCGTAGTGAATTAGAAACACTAATAGACATGAAAAAAGATGTGCCTCGACGATATATTTCCAATGGTGTATCATTTGCTTCATTCTGACGAGCAGTTTAGAAAAAACGCGAAAAACGCTCGCTGCCACTCGTCGTGCGCCGCACCATTTTCAAAACTGCTCTTAAACTGCGTGGAATCTCGAAAAGTGTTCAACATGGAAAAGTTGCGAATAATACATAGCTTCTTAGCAGTATATTACATGTATCATTCTGATAAACCATTAAAAACTAGAGCAAAAAAGGTACCGGAAAAACACGGCGTGAAGTTTTTTTCGACACGAAGTTCACTAGTCTCTGTATTGCAGTACATCTGCTACTGAAAGTGCAGTGCCCTCACATTGTGCGTGCAGCGCGGAAGTGTTATCAGAATATTTATTCTTCTAATATCAGCATACTGGTCCACTGAGCACACGTAGTAACGTGAAAATATGATTCATTTCTCCTATATAACAAGCAGTGAGGTACCAGGCAACCTAGCTATCCAGGATGGACTCTCTCTATAGCCATCATTGTTTATTTCTATGCATTTGAGCTGTGCATTTCTAGATGGCCTGAGAGTTGAGCTAGTAGGGCAGTGGCCTGGGTCCAAACTAGTAGAAGTAGCAAAAAAACATTTTCTTGTGGTTTGACTTAATTTCACCATGCTTTTTGCATTCATGTGATCTTCCAATTCTTGTGAACCAAACACCCAGATTGACAGAAATCATGTGTTTTTAAATTCTCTGTTTTGCACGTGCAATCATATCCTATTCCTGTGTATTTCCTATCCCTGCATTGTTAGAATCCTCCAATTCAAACAAGCCCTTACAAAATTACTTCTGTTACAGATACGTGTCAAAGAAAATCATGTGTGGTTTGTCCCGCTCCTCCTGCATCATGGTCCACCCCAGCTCAGCTGCTCCAACAACGAAAGGGTTCACCACAGCAGGGGTCCTCCCTCCAGACTATCTTTCACTGCCTCACATCTTCTTCCCCACCGTCGGCAGCCACGACAACTGCATTACCATCATTAACTGAGAAGATGACCTTGAGGACTACACGGGTCCGCAAGAGAGGTCGCACTCTTTCGTGTCTGCTTATGTTATGCATCACTTAATTTGATGACATGCTACTTTATCGTCATGTTCAACGATTAGACTTTGTCGGTGTACAAAAGTAGGGGTGCTCTTTTTTACCCCTTACTTGTGCACGGGCAGTTAGAGCCATGCCTGTGGCCGAACATAACAGGGCAGAAGGAGGAAGCCAGGAACGCAGACTTACCAGAACAGGTGCCAAGAGAGACAGCATGAGAAGACCAAGCAAGGAGACAGGCTCCCCCGGCAAGGAATCTTGCCGGGACGGCCTACGCACCACCCGGCAAGGGCTCTTGCCGGGGCGATCCACTCAGACGCCTCCGTCGCAGCCACGCTTGAAGCCTATGGGCTCCAATGATACCAACAACATTAGAGCCAAGGCTCGGGAAGCGCCCACGTGATGGCATGCAAATCTTTGTGAATACAAAGATCTATGACTCCCAAGGTAAGATCCAGAAGACATGGTGATCGCGAGGTTCCTTGCCGAGGACGCCCGCGAGGCCCCGGCAAGGCTCCTTGCCGAAGACACCCCGAAGCCCCGGCAAGCCTCTTGCCGCAGGCCACTCATGGAGGCCCCCGCAAGACCCTTGCCAAGAACAGAAGCAAGTCTGCGGCAAGCTCTTTCTTCCCCGTCGCCGCCCCAGCTCGGCGGCCGACCCGCCGGACCAGGCAGGCACCCACGTGGCGATACGTGGTTCCTAGGCCAGCTAGCCAAACACCTACGTGGTGGCATGCAGATCTTCGTGAAGACCCTACCGCGACGCCACCTCAGCTGCGTGCCTCGCTGGCCTGGACGCGTGTCG
This sequence comes from Secale cereale, assembly GCA_902687465.1. Classification (NCBI taxonomy): domain Eukaryota; kingdom Viridiplantae; phylum Streptophyta; class Magnoliopsida; order Poales; family Poaceae; genus Secale; species Secale cereale. Next base: position 555,520,424 of record LR738712.1, read on the forward strand.
CGACCAAACAGAGCGGCCACGGACGGGACGGGCTTCTTTCCCGTCCACGATAAAGTAAATAGACACATAAGCAGCGCATTGAATGCGCCTTGTCTCGTAATGGCATGGGATAAGCCTATGCACCGTACACATTTCCACCTCCTGTGTGCCACTTTGGCAGCCCCTTTTAGACTATAAAAGGAGGCCCACGGCATACTGAAGGAGGATTCAGATCCTGAAAAGCTGGATAGGCACCGTAGCTAGCTCAAGAGCTCAAGAACACTCAAATATACATCGAAGCAGGACTAGGGTATTACGCATCCTTGTGGTCTGAACCTGGGTAAACGATCACTGTGCTGACTCTTAGACCTGCTCTTTGCACAACTTCGCGCCCGCCAACCATAGAAGGGATTCCAGTGATCCCATAGGTGTCATTTCGTACCGACATCTTTGGCACACCAGGTAGGGGGCGCAATTGTGAAAATCTAGTCTAGTAGTTAGGGTAGCGATTCCTCATCGCCATGGCTCCTAAGAAGAAGACGATCACGGCGGTCGGTTCATCTGCAGCCGAACGACCGGTGCCGGCACAGGCTGGCGACGGGGTGGTCGCGGATGGGAGCCGAGGCGTGATCCGCGAACACCCGCGCCGTTCCAGCAGCCGAAGCCTAGCAAGCGGCGTCGTTCGTGCGCGAGACGACGAGCCACACGCCACCAACTCCAAGGGTGGAGCCAGGCCCCCCGCAGGCGGCGCGGGGCCCTCAATGAGCCGCATCGTTCCCCGCACAGGCGACACGGAGACTTCCAAGACGCCCACGGCGCATTCCTCCCAGGTCATGCGCGATGAGCATCATCGCCGCATGGAGGACCCCGGACGCCGCCGCGGGAAGAGCCCCACGCATCAGTCACGAGATGCAGAAGATCGGCATGCTCGCCGAGGCGCTGGCGAGGATGGCGCGCAGTTGCGGGACCGCGATAGAGCTCCTTCTAACATGGTTAGAAGCCATAGCGCGTCTCGATCCGCGCAGCTCTCCCCGCCACCCACGTCAATGGAAGCCTTAGCACGCGCACAGTTGCTCCTCGACTTCCCTCCTGATGCGAAGAAGCTCGGCGAATGGAGAGCTACCGTTCGTAGCCTTGTCGCCATTGCCAACAAGGAAGAACCTCGTCCGGCGGGGCCTTCGGGTCGATGCTCTCCTGAGCCACCACACGCCAGTGGTGGAAGGACTGGAGGCGCCGCGACCACGGTGCATTCTGCTCCTCCTCGCCAGCTATCACGCGTGTCAGCCCGTCGGGACGATGCTTGCAACGACGTATCCATAGCGTCATCCGACCTGCGGACCCATCGTGATAAGCTCCAAGTTCTTTGAGAGCGTTCCCAGGAGGACGCTCGAACCACAATCGAGCACCGCCGCAAGGCGCGCCACCAGTCAGATAAACGGGCAGGGCCAGCTGTAGACAACCCAGCACCGGGAGGATATGGGGGCTTACCTTACGAGGTAGGCTGCCCAGCCTTTACTCGTGAGCTGCATCATTTCCAGTGGCCCACCCACCGCACCTTCAAGCCCGACGTCGGCGAGAAATACATTGGCAAGACTCATCCATCGGAGTTCCTCAGCATCTACACCATCGCGATGCAAGCTGCTGGGGCGCGCGATGACAAGGTGCTCGCCAATTATTTCCCGTTGGCGCTTAAACCCAACGTTATGTCATGGTTGATGCACTTGCGAGCGGATTCCATTTCTTCCTGGTCGGATTTGTGCCATGAGTTTGTTGGCGCTTTTACGGGAGGCCACCAGGCTCATGGCCAAGCAAGCGATTTGCATGTTATCCCACAGAAGGAAGGTGAAAGCCAGCGCAAGTACATACAAAGGTTCAGCCAAGTGAAGTATAACCTCCAGACGTTCATCCTGCCGCCATCATCAGTGTGTTCCACCAGAACATGCGCAACCGCAAGATGCGGGAGGAGCTGGTGATAAATAAAGTCAAGGATGTGGCCGAACTTTACGTTCCAGCCGACAGATGCGCCCGGGCTGAAGAGGGAAGGAAGTACCCCGGCGAAGACGCACATGGCCTCCGTGGCCGTCTGGAGCCTCTTTGCACTCCTCCCACCGCCAAATTAAATAGTGGGCACGTGAGATCACAGTCGTGGAGCCGTCATTCGATGCCCAGAAGCCGATGAGGTGGTCCAACACTCCTATCATCTTTGACGCCGAGGATCACCCTGACCGCATGATTGCGGTCGGGTGTTTGTCACTGCTGGTCTCACCAACGATACGCAACCTCAAGGTGATGAAGATGCTGGTTGATGGCAGGGCCGGCCTGAACTTTATCTCGCCCATCGTGGTTAGAAGGCTGCAAATCCCTGATGGGGACCTCGAGGAGACACGCACGTTTCAAGGAGTCAACCCAGGGAGAAGCCAGCCCAAGGGTAAAATCACGCTACCCATGATGTTCGGGGGCGAGCTAAACTATAGAATGGAGAGGATTGTTTTTGATGTAGTCGAGATCCCCTTGCCTTACAACGGGATCCTCGACTGCCCAGCATTGGCCAAGTTCATGGTGGGGGCGCACTACGCTTACAACACGATGAAGATGCTTGGACCGACGTCCATCATTACCGTCCCCTCCGACAAGAAGGATGCACTGATCTGCGCTGACCAGCTTTACCGGGAGGCAGTTGCAGCGACTGCCGCTAAGGCGCTTGCTCCTGTCACTGAAGCCCCAGGAGGAAATAAGGCCAAGAAGACATCTCACGCCTATTCCGGCAAGCGCTCCTCTTCGTAGTGTAGCGTCCCCGTCGAGAACACACCAGACAGCTCCACGGCAAGAGCAAGAAATCCAGACATGCTCCACCAGAAACCAAGTGGCTGTCCCTCGAGGAGGACGGCACGGGAGGAGCTTTCACCATAAGCTCCGCCCTCGACAGCAAATAGGAGGACGCGCTCGTCAGCTTCCTGCGGGCGAATGTCGACGTGTTTGCATGGCACGCGTCTGACATCCCCGGTGTTCCCAGGGAGGTGATTGAGCACCATCTTGCTATCTGCCCTCATGCGCGACCCGTCAAGCAGAAGGTCAGGAAGCAAGCTCTGGAGCGGCAAGAGTTCATCAAAGAGGAGACCAGGAAGTTAGAGGCAGCCGCCCTAGTGAGAGGAGTGCTCCATCCAACGTGGTTGGCCAATCCGGTGGTAGTGCGTAAGGCAAATGGGAAGTGGAGGATGTGTATAGACTACACAAACATTAATAAGGCTTGTCCAAAGGACCCTTTCCCATTACCACGCATCGACCAGATTGTGGACTCCATAGCCAGGTGTGACTTGTTATCATTCCTCGATGCTTACTCAGGCTACCACTAGATCTTCATGACGAGAGAAGATGAAGGAAAGACAACATTCATCACCCCATGTGGTATGTATTGTTTTATGCGGATGCCTTTCGGATTGAAGAGTGTTGGCTCAACATTTGTGAGGGCGGTCCATATTGGTTTTGAGCATCAGTTACATAGAAATATGGAAGCTTATATGGATGATATAGTGGTCAAAACCAAGGACAAAGCAACGCTCGTGCAAGACTTAGAAGAGACATTCACGAATCTGCGCAAGATCAACTTTAAGCTGAACCCTGAAAAGTGTGTCTTCGGCGTCCCGCCCGGCAAGCTTCTCGGTTTCCTCGTGTCATAGTGTGGAATTGAAGCAAATCCTGACAAGATCAAGGCCATCGAGCAGATTGAAGCGCCCAGGTGAATCAAGGATGTGCGTCGTCTTGCTGGGTGCGTTGCCGCCATGGGCAGGTTCATCTCCAAATCTGCCAAGCGCGCCCTCCCCTTTTTCAAAATATTGAAAAAGCGGGGCACGATGGAGTGGACCCCAGAAGCCGAAGCGGCACAACAATATTTGAAGAAATACATCTCCTCTACACCAGTACTGGTCGCACCTAGACCACGAGAACCGTTGCTGCTGTATCTAGCGGCAACGAACCAAGTGGTCAGTGCCGCGCTAGTGGCCCAGAGGGAGGCCAATACAAAAGGAATAGCAGAGACAACACCTGATGCCACTGGGGCCGAAGAGACGTGACCGAATGGAGTGATGCAGAAGAAGAAGATGATGCAGCACCCGGTTTACTTTGTCACCTCCCTATTACAGGGGGCTCCAGCGTGCAGAAATTGCTCTTCGGCCTCCTTCTGGCCTCGAGGAAGCTACGTCATTACTTCCAAGCACATGAAATCACCATCATCACCCGCCTCCCGTTGCAACGAATATTGCATAACCTAGACGCGACTGGGAGGATTGTGGAGTGGGCCCTGGAGCTGTCAAGCTTCGGTTTGAAATTTAAAAGAACTTCGACGATTCAGAGTAGAGTCTTGGTAGAGTTTGTTGCAGAATGGACCTCAACGCCCAACGAGGAGATCCAAGAGACTACTCTCCCCGGCAAGGGTGAGAGTCACAACTGGATTATGTACTTTGTGTTGGGGATCGTAGCAGAAAATCAAAAATTTTCCTACGCGTCACCGAGATCTATCTATGGAGTAATCTAGCAACGAGCATAAAGGAGAGTGGATCTACATACCCTTGTAGATCGCGATGCGGAAGCGTTGCAAGAACGTGGATGAAGGAGTCGTACTCGCTGCGATTCAGATCGCGGTTGATTCCGATCTAAGCGCCGAACAACGGCGCCTCCGCGTTCAACACACGTGCAGCCCGGTGACGTCTCCCACGCCTTGATCCAGCAAGGAGAGAGGGAGAGGTTGGGGAAGACTCCATCCAACAGCAGCACGACGGCGTGGTGGTGGTGGAGGAGTGCGGGACTCCAGCAGGGCTTCGCCAAGCACTGCAAGAGACGAGGAGGGAGAGGGGTAGGGCTGCGCCAAGAGGGAGACTTTCTCGTGTATGTAGCAGCCCCAAAACCCCCACTATATATAGGGGAAGGGGAGGGGCTGCACCCCCATCTAGGGTTCCCTCCCTAGGGGTGGCGGCAGCCCCCAAAACCCATCTAGGGTGCGGCCAAGGGGGGGAGAGAGAGGGGGCGCCCTAGGGTGGGCCTTAAGGCCCATCTGGACCTAGGGTTTGCCCCCCTCCCACTCTCCATGCGCCTTGGACCTTGGTGGGGGGCGCACCAGCCCACCTGGGGCTGGTCCCCTCCCACACTTGGTCCACGCAGCCTTCTGGGGCTGGTGGCCCCACCTGGTGGACCCCCGGGACCCTCCCGGTGGTCCCGGTACGTTACCGATATCGCCCGAAACTTTTCCGGTGACCAAAACAGGACTTCCCATATATGAATCTTTACCTCCGGACCATTCCGGAACTCCTCGTGACATCCGGGATCTCATCCGGGACTCCGAACAACATTCGGTAACCGCGTACATACTTTCCCTATAACCCTAGCGTCATCGAACCTTAAGTGTGTAGACCCTACGGGCTCGGGAACCATGTAGTCATGACCGAGACAACTCTCCGGCCAATAACCAACAGCGGGATCTGGATACCCATGTTGGCTCCCACATGTTCCACGATGATCTCATCGGATGAACCACGATGTCAAGGATTCAATCAATCCCGTATACGATTCCCTTTGTCTATCGGTATAGCACTTGCCCGAGATTCGATCGTCGGTATACCGATACCTTGCTCAATCTCGTTACCGGCAAGTCTCTTTACTCGTTCCGTAACACATCATCCCGTGATCAACTCCTTGATCACATATTGTGCACATTATGATGATGTCCTACCGAGTGGGCCCAGAGATACCTCTCCGTCATACGGAGTGACAAATCCCAGTCTCGATTCGTGCCAACCCAAACAGACACTTTCGGAGATACCTGTAGTGCACCTTTATAGCCACCCAGTTACGTTGTGACGTTTGGTACACCCAAAGCATTCCTACGGTATCCGGGAGTTGCACAATCTCATGGTCTAAGGAAAATATACTTGACATATAGAAAAGCTTTAGCATACGAACTACACGATCTGTGCTAGGCTTAGGATTGGGTCTTGTCCATCACATCATTCTCCTAATGATGTGATCCCGTTATCAACGACATCCAATGTCCATGGTTAGGAAACCGTAACCATCTATTGATCAACGAGCTAGTCATCTAGAGGCTTACTAGGGACATGGTGTTTGTCTATGTATCCACACATGTATCTGAGTTTCCTATCAATGCAATTCCAGCATGGATAATAATCAATTATCATGAACAAGGAAATATAATAATAACCAATTTATTATTGCCTCTAGGGCATATTTCCAACAGTCTCCCACTTGCACTAGAGTCAATAATCTAGTTCACATCGCCATGTGATTAACACTCACAGGTCACATCGCTATGTGACCAACATCCAAAGAGTTTACTAGAGTCAGTAATCTAGTTCACATCAATATGTGATTAACACTCAATGAGTTCTGGGTTTGATCATGTTATGCTTGTGAGAGAGGTTGTAGTCAACGGGTCTGCAACATTCAGATCCCTATGTACTTCTCAAAACTTTATGTCATATCATAGATGCTGCTACCACGTTCCACTTGGAGCTATTCCAAACTGTTGCTCCATCATACGTATCCGGTATCTCCACTTAGAGTTATCCGGATAGGTGTTAAGCTTGTATCGACGTAACTCTTTACGTCGAACTCTTTATCACCTCCATAACCGAGAAACATTTCCTTATTCCTCTAAGGATAATTTTGACCACTATCTAGTGACCCACTCCTGGATCACCTTTGTACCCTCTTGCCAGACATGTGGCAAGGCACACATCAGGTGCGGTACTCATCATGGCATACCGTATAGAGCCTATGACAAAAGCATAGGGGACGACCTTCGTCCTTCCTCTTCCTTCTGCCGTGGTCAAGTTTTGAGTCTTACTCAACTTCACACCTTACAACTCAGGTAAGAACTCCTTCTTTAACTGACCTATTTTGAACTCCTTCAAAATCATGTCAAAGGTGTGTGTTCCTTTGAAAGTATCATCAGGCGTCTTGATCTATCTGTATAGATCTTGATGCCCAATATGTAAGCAGCTTTATCTAGGTCTTCCTTTGAAAAACTCATTTCAAACAACCCTTTATGCTTTCCAGAAATTCTACATCATTTCGGATCAATCATATGTCATTCACATACACTTATCAGAAATGTTGTAGTGCTCCCACTCACTTTATTGCAAATACAAGTTTCTAACAAACTTTGTACACCCAAAAACTTTGATCACTCCATCAAAGCATATATTCCGACTCCGAGATGCTTGCTCTAGTCCATAGAAGGATCGCTGGAGCTAGCATATCTTTTAGCATCCTTAGGATCGACAAAACCTTTCTGATTGTATCATATACAACCTTTTCTTACGAAAACTGGTAAGGAAACTTGTTTTGTCATCCATCTGCCAGATTTCATAAATGTAGCTAATGCTAACATGATTCCGACGGACTTAAGCATCGCTACAGGTGAGAAAATCTCATCGTAGTCAACTCCTTGAACTTGTGGAAAAAACTTCGCCACAAGTCGAGCTTCATAGACGGTGACATTACCGTCCACGTCCGTCTTAGTCTTAAAGATCCATTTGTCTCAATGGCTTGCCGATCATAGGGCAAGTCCACCAAAGTCCATACTTTGTTTTGATACATGGATCCTATCTCGGATTTATCGGCTTCTAACCATTTGTCGGAATATGGGCCCACCATCGCTTCTCCATAGTTCGTAGGTTCTTTGTTGTCCAACAACATGACATCTAAGACAAGATCATCGTACCACTCAGGAGTAGTACATATCCTTGTCGACCTACGAGGTTCGATAGCAACTTGATCTGGAGCTTCATGATCACTATCATTAGTTTCCCCTTCAACTGTCGTAGGTTCCACAGAAACATCTTTCTGTGTTGCACTACTCTCCGGTTGAAGTGAGGGTTCGACAACCTCATCAAGTTCTATCTTCCTCCCACTCAATTCTTTCAAGAGAAACTCCTTCTCGAGAAAGGACCCGTTCTTAGGGACAAACATTTTTGTCCTTGGATCTGAGATAGAAGGTATACCCAACCGTTACCAGTGGGTATCCCATGAAGATGTATTTGTCCGCTTTGGGTTCGAGCTTTTCCCGGCTGAAGCCGTAAGCATCGCAGCCCCAAACACTGAGAAACGACAACTTTGGTTTCTTGCCAAACCTTAGTTCATATGGCGTTGTCTCAACGGACTTAGATGGTGCCCTATATAAAGTGAATGCAGCTGTCTCTAATGCATAACCTTAAAATAATAGCGGTAGATCGGTAAGATACACCATAGATCGCACCATATCTCATAAGGTTCGATTACGATGTCCGGACACACCATTACGCTGTGGTGTTCCAGGTGGCTTCAACAGCGAAACAATTCCTTAAGTGATTGCCAAACTCACAACTCAGAAAATCTTCCCTTGATCAGATCGTAGGAACATGATCTTCTTGTTATGATGATTCTTAACTTCACTCTGAAATTGCTTGAACTTTTCAAACGTTTCAGACTTTTGCTTCATTAAGTAAATATACCCATATCTACTCAAATCGTCAGTGAAGATGAGAAAATAATGATATCCACCATACGCCTTAATTCTCATTGGATCACACACATCAGCATGTATGATTTCCAACAAGTCACTTGCCCGTTTCATTGTACCTGAAAACGGGGTCTTAGTCATCCTGCCCATGAGGCATGGCTCGCATGTGTCAAGCGATTCAAAACCAAGTGACTCCAAACGTCCATCAACATGGAGTTTCTTCATGCATTTTATGCCAAAATGACCTAAGCGGCAGTGCCACAAGAAAGTGGTACTATCATTATTAACTCTACATCTTTTGGCATTAATATTATCATCATGTGTATTGCTATAATCGAGATTCAATAAACCATTGGGTGCATGACCATAAAGGTATTATTCATGTAAACAGAATAACCATTATTCTCTAACTTAAATGAATAACCGTATTTCAATGAGCATGATCTAATCATATTCATGCTCAACGTAGACACCTGATAACATTTATCTAGGTTCAACACTAATCCCGAAAATAGAGGGAGCGTGCGATGGTGATCTTATCATCCTTGGAAACACTTCCAACATATCGTCACCTCGCCCTTAGCTAGTCTCCGTTCAGTCCGTAGCTTTTGCTTCAAGTCACTAATAATAGCAACTGAACCGGTATCCAATACCCAGGTGCTACAAGGAGTACTAGTGAGGTACACATCAATAATACGTATATCAAATATACTTTGTTGAAGTTTCCAGCTATTCTTATCTACCATGTATTTGGGGTAGTTCCGCTACCATGTGACCGTTCCCCTTGCAATAGAAGCACTTAGTCTCGAGGTTTGGGTTCAACCATTGGGTTCCTTCATTAGAGCGACAACTGGTTTGCCATTCATGAAGTTTCCCTTCTAGCCCTTGCCCTTCTGAAACCAGTGGTCTTGATAAACCATCAACACTTGATGCTCCTTCTTGATTTCTACTTTCGCGGTCTTAAGAACCGCTAATAGCTCCGGGATCTCCATCCTTTGCATGTCATAGTTCATCACGAAGTTCTAGTAGCTTGGTGATAGTATCTAGAGAATTTTGTCAACCACTATCTCACCTGGAAGATTAACTCCCACTTGGTTCAAGTGATTTTAGCACCCAGACATTCTGAGCACATGCTCACTAGTTGAGCCATTCTCCTCCATCTTTTTGGCAAAAGAACTTGTCAGAGGTCTCATACCTCTCAACACGGGCATGAGCCTGAAATCCCAATTTCAGCTCTTAGAACATCTCATATGTTCTATGGCGTTCAAAACGTCATTGGAATCCCGATTCTAAGCCGCAAAGTATGGTGCACTAAACTATCAAGTAGTCATCAGGACGTCTCGGTCAGGTGTTCACAACATCAACAGACAACGTTGTAGGGGTTTGCACATCGAGCAGTGCATCAAAGACGTAAGCTTTCTGTGCAGCAGTGAGGACACTCCTCGGACTACGGACCCAGTCCGCATCCTTGCTTACAATATCTTTCAACTTAGTCTTTCTCTAGGATCGTATTAAACAGGGAGCTACAACGCAGTTATTGGTCTACAACATAATTTGCGAAGACAACTTAGACTATTGTTCATGACAATGAAGTTCATCTAATGAACTCCCACTCAGATAGACATCTCTCTAGTCATCTAAGTGATACATGATCCGAATCGACTAGGCCGTGTCCGATCATCACGTGAGACGGACTAGTCATCAACGGTGAACATCTTCATGTTGATCGTATCTTCTATACGACTCATGTTCGACCTTTCGGTCTTCCGTGTTCCGAGGCCATGTCTGTACATGCTAGGCTCATCAAGTCAACCCTAAGTGTATCGCGTGTGTAAATCTGGCTTACACCCGTTGTATGCGAACGTTAGAACCTATCACACCCGATCATCACGTGGTGCTTCGGAACAACGAACCTTAGCAACGGTGCACAGTTAGGGGGAACACAATTCTTGAAATTTTAGTGAGAGATCATCTTATTCACTACCGTCGTTCTAAGCAAATAAGATGTAAAACATGATAAACATCACATGCAATCAAATAGTGACATGATATGGCCAATATCATTTTGCTCCTTTTGATCTTCATCTTCGGGGCTCCATGATCATCATTGTCACCGGCATGACACCATGATCTCCATCATCATGATCTCCATCATCGTGTCTCCATGAAGTCGTCTCACCAAACATTACTTCTACTACTATGGCTAACGTTTAGCAATAAAGTAAAGTAATTACATGGCGTAATTCAGTGACACACAGGTCATACAATAAATAAGACAACTCCTATGGCTCCTGCCGGTTGTCATTCTCATCGACATGCAAGTCGTGATTCCTATTACAAGAACATGATCAATCTCATACATCACATATAAATCATTCATCACATCCTTTTGGCCATATCACATCACACGGCACATGCTGCAAGAACAAGTTAGACGTCCTCTAATTGTTGTTGCAAGTTTTTACGTGGCTGCTATAGGTTTCTAGCAAGAACGTTTCTTACCTACGCCAAAAACCACAACGTGATATGACAATTTCTATTTACCCTTCGTAAGGACCCTTTTCATCGAATCCGATCCGACTAAAGTGGGAGAGACAGACACCCGCTAGCCACCTTATGCAACTAGTGCATGTCAGTCGGTGGAACCTGTCTCACGTAAGAGTATGTGTAAGGTCGGTCCGGGCCGCTTCATCCCACGATGCCGCCGAATCAAGATAAGACTAGTAATGGCAAGAGAATTGACATGATCTACGCCCACAACTACTTTGTGTTCTACTCGTGCAAGATACTACGCATAGACCTAGCTCATGATGCCACTGTTGGGGATCGTAGCAGAAAATCAAAATTTTTTCTACGCGTCACCAAGATATATCTATGGAGTAATCTAGCAACGAGCATAAAGGAGAGTGGATCTACATACCCTTGTAGATCGCGATGCGGAAGCGTTGCAAGAACGCGGATGAAGGAGTCGTACTCGCTGCGATTCAGATCGCGGTTGATTCCGATCTAAGCGCCGAACAACGGCGCCTCCGCGTTCAACACACGTGCAGCCCGGTGACGTCTCCCACGCCTTGATCCAGCAAGGAGAGAGGGAGAGGTTGGGGAAGACTCCATCCAACAGCAGCACGACGGCGTGGTGGTGGTGGAGGAGTGCGGGACTCCAGCAGGGCTTCGCCAAGCACTGCAAGAGACGAGGAGGGAGAGGGGTAGGGCTGCGCCAAGAGGGAGACTTTCTCGTGTATGTAGCAGCCCCAAAACCCCCACTATATATAGGTGAAGGGGAGGGGCTGCGCCCCCATCTAGGGTTCCCTCCCTAGGGGTGGCGGCAGCCCCCAAAACCCATCTAGGGTGCGGCCAAGGGGGGGAGAGAGAGGGGGCGCCCTAGGGTGGGCCTTAAGGCCCATCTGGACCTAGGGTTTGCCCCCCTCCCACTCTCCATGCGCCTTGGACCTTGGTGGGGGGGCGCACCAGCCCACCTGGGGCTGGTCCCCTCCCACACTTGGTCCACGCAGCCTTCTGGGGCTGGTGGCCCCACCTGGTGGACCCCCGGGACCCTCCCGGTGGTCCCGGTACGTTACCGATATCGCCCGAAACTTTTCCGGTGACCAAAACAGGACTTCCCATATATGAATCTTTACCTCCGGACCATTCCGGAACTCCTCGTGACGTCCGGGATCTCATCCGGGACTCCGAACAACATTCGGTAACCGCGTACATACTTTCCCTATAACCCTAGCGTCATCGAACCTTAAGTGTGTAGACCCTACGGGCTCGGGAACCATGTAGTCATGACCGAGACAACTCTCCGGCCAATAACCAACAGCGGGATCTGGATACCCATGTTGGCTCCCACATGTTCCACGACAATCTCATCGGATGAACCACGATGTCAAGGATTCAATCAATCCCGTATACGATTCCCTTTGTCTATCGGTATAGCACTTGCCCGAGATTCGATCGTCGGTATACCGATACCTTGCTCAATCTCGTTACCGGCAAGTCTCTTTACTCGTTCCGTAACACATCATCCCGTGATCAACTCCTTGATCACATATTGTGCACATTATGATGATGTCCTACCGAGTGGGCCCAGAGATACCTCTCCGTCATACGGAGTGACAAATCCCAGTCTCGATTCATGCCAACCCAACAGACACTTTCGGAGATACCTGTTGTGCACCTTTATAGCCACCCAGTTACGTTGTGACGTTTGGTACACCCAAAGCATTCCTACGGTATCTGGGAGTTGCACAATCTCATGGTCTAAGGAAAAGATACTTGACATATAGAAAAGCTTTAGCATACGAACTACACGATCTGTGCTAGGCTTAGGATTGGGTCTTGTCCATCACATCATTCTCCTAATGATGTGATCCCGTTATCAACGACATCCAATGTCCATGGTTAGGAAACCGTAACCATCTATTGATCAACGAGCTAGTCGTCTAGAGGCTCACTAGGGACATGGTGTTTGTCTATGTATCCATACATGTATCTGAGTTTCCTATCAATACAATTCTAGCATGGATAATAAACGATTATCGTGAACAAGGAAATATAATAATAACCAATTTATTATTGCCTCTAGGGCATATTTCCAACAGCTGTTGGGGAACGTCGCATGGGAAACAAAAATTTTCCTACGTTCACCAAGATCAATCTAGGAGATGCATCTACGAGGGGAGAGTTGGATCCACATACCCTTGTAGATCGCTAAGCGGAAGCGTTCAAGAACGCGGTTGATGGAGTCGTACTCGCCGCGATTCAGATCGCCGAAGATCCTAGCACCGAACGGACGGTGCCTCCGCGTTCTTCACACGTGCAGCCCGGTGACGTCTCCCACGCCTTGATCCAGCAAGGAGAGAGGGAGAGGTTGGGGAAGACTCCATCCAACAGCAGCACAACGGCGTGGTGGTGGTGGAGGAGCGCGGGACTCCAGCAGGGCTTCGCCAAGCGCTGCGGGAGACGAGGAGGGAGAGAGGTAGGGCTGCGCCAATCGACCGAGGTCAAAACTTGTTCTGGGCAGCCCTAAACTTCACATATATATAGGGGGGAGGTAGGGGCTGCGCCCCCATCTAGGGTTTCCTCCCTAGGGGTGGCGGCAGCCCCCCAGAACCCATCTAGGGTGCGGCCAAGGGGGGGAGAGAGAGGGGGCGCCCTAGGGTGGGCCTTAAGGCCCATCTGGACCTAGGGTTTGCCCCCCTCCCCTCTCCATGCGCCTAGGGACTTGGTGGGGGGGCGCACCAGCCCCCTTGGGGCTGGTCCCCTCCCACACTTAGCCCACGCAGCCACCTGGGGTTGGTGGCCCCACCTGGTGGACCCCCGGGACCCTCCCGGTGGTCCCGGTACATTACCGATATCGCCCGAAACTTTTCCGGTGACCAAAACAGGACTTCCCATATATGAATCTTTACCTCCGGACCATTCCGGAACTCCTCGTGACGTCCGGGATCTCATCCGGGACTCCGAACACCATTCGGTAACCGCGTACATACTTTCCCTATAACCCTAGCGTCATCGAACCTTAAGTGTGTAGACCCTACGGGCTCGGGAACCATGTAGTCATGACCGAGACAACTCTCCGGCCAATAACCAACAGCGGGATCTGGATACCCATGTTGGCTCCCACATGTTCCACGATGATCTCATCGGATGAACCACGATGTCAAGGATTCAATCAATCCCGTATACGATTCCCTTTGTCTATCGGTATAGCACTTGCCCGAGATTCGATCGTCGGTATACCGATACCTTGCTCAATCTCGTTACCGGCAAGTCTCTTTACTCGTTCCGTAACACATCATCCCGTGATCAACTCCTTGATCACATATTGTGCACATTATGATGATGTCCTACCGAGTGGGCCCAGAGATACCTCTCCGTCATACGGAGTGACAAATCCCAGTCTCGATTCATGCCAACCCAAACAGACACTTTCGGAGATACCTGTAGTGCACCTTTATAGCCACCCAGTTACGTTGTGACGTTTGGTACACCCAAAGCATTCCTACGGTATCCGGGAGTTGCACAATCTCATGGTCTAAGGAAAATATACTTGACATATAGAAAAGCTTTAGCATACGAACTACACGATCTGTGCTAGGCTTAGGATTGGGTCTTGTCCATCACATCATTCTCCTAATGATGTGATCCCGTTATCAACGACATCCAATGTCCATGGTTAGGAAACCGTAACCATCTATTGATCAACGAGCTAGTCATCTAGAGGCTTACTAGGGACATGGTGTTTGTCTATGTATCCACACATGTATCTGAGTTTCCTATCAATGCAATTCCAGCATGGATAATAAACAATTATCATGAACAAGGAAATATAATAATAACCAATTTATTATTGCCTCTAGGGCATATTTCCAACACTTTGACGGGGCTTTCTCGCTGCAAGGCGCCGGTGCTGGTGTGCTGCTCATTGCACCCACTGGAGAGCACCTCAAGTATGTGATCCAGATGCACTTCCCTAGGGAGGTATCAACAAACAACACTGCCGAGTACGAGGGACTGCTCGCCGGTCTCAGGATCGCAGCGGACCTCGGGATCAAGAAGCTCATCATCAGAGGAGATTTGCAGCTCGTCGCCAGGCAAGTAAACAATGATTACGAGAGCCCGTTGATGGAAATCTACGTGGATGAAGTAAGGAGACTGGAGGAGCGTTTCGACGGTATACAAGCTGAACACGTCCCCTGAGCAGAGAACGACATCGCCGACTACTTGTCGAAACGCGCCACCCTCAAACTACCTGTGGAACCAGGTACCTTTGTGCTCCGATTATTTCACCCATCTGCTGAACCATCGACTGAGCCGAGCAAGCAAAGGAAATCAAGCCCTGGCAAGTACTTTCCTGCCAAACCCGCAAGGGTGGCCGGCAAAAGTGTTGCCGGAGTCGTAGAGACTACCGTGGGGCAACAGACTCCGGCGGGGCGTCAAGCCCTAGCCGTAGAGGCAACCGCTCCCATAGCAGAAGAAATGCCTTTGGTCCTTGCCGTCGAGCCCCAGGCTCCGGCATGGGTGCAGCATACCATCCAATTCCTCCAGACCGGGGAACTTCCTGAAGAGCAGGAAGAAGCGGAGAAAGTAGCCCGTCGGTCCGCCATGTACCAGTTCGTCGACGAAGTCCTGTACAGGAAAAGACCGAACGGCGTGAAATTGAAGTGTATCACCCGGGAGGAAGGACTGGAGCTGTTGGAAGAGATACATGGAGGCCTATGTGGCTCCCACATAGGGACAAGAGCCCATGCCGGCAAGGCATTCCAGCAGGGTTTCTTCTAGCCCACTACCCTCCAGGATGCAACGACACTAGTAACCAAGTGTGAAGCATGTCAGTTCCATTTGAAGAAACTTCATCAACCAGCTCAAGCTCTCCAAACAACCCCTCTCTCCTGGCCATTCACGGTCTGGGGGCTCAACAAATTTGGCCCTTTTCCCTGTGATGTCGGGGGCTTTGAGTACTTGTACGTAGCAATCGACAAGTTCATAAAGTGGCCGGAGGTGGAGGCAGTGAGGAAGGTGACAGCAAAGTCGGCCGTCAAGGTCTTCAAGGGCCTGGTCTGCCGTTTTGGTGTATTAAACAGAATTATCACCGACAACGGTACGCAGTTCACAAGCAACACCTTCATGCAATATATGCAAGACCTCGGCGGCAAAGTTTGTTTCGCTTCCGTTGCACATCCAGGAAGCAATGGCCAGGCAGAAAGGGCAAATGCTGAAGTACTGCGGGGCCTCCAGGCAAGGACTTTTGACAGGCTACACAAGTGCGGAAAGCGCTGGATCGATGAATTGCCGGCGGTTCTTTGGTCGATCAGGACGACACCAAATCGAGCCACCAGCCAGACACCCTTCTCCCTCGTTTACGGGGCGGAGGTAGTTCTCCCCACAGAACTCACATACGGGTCACCCCGAGTGCTCGCTTATGATGAGCTTGAGCAAGAGTGACTGCGGCAAGATGACGCAATGCTCCTTAAGGAAGATCGTCTTAGGGCGGCTGTACAAGCAGCACGCTACTAGCAAGCCTTGCGCCGCTATCATAACCGCAAGGTTCATGCCCGAAGCTTTGAGGAAGTCGACCTTATTCTTCGGCAAGTTCAGTTGGCCAAGAATTCCAACAAGTTGATGTTGAAGTGGGAAGGCCCTTACCGGGTAATACGAGTCACCAGGCCTGGCGCGGTCCACCTGGAGACCGAAGATGGGATCGCAGTGAGTAACTCCTGGAACATCGAACATCTTCGCAAGTTTAACACGTAAGGCGCGGTTGTCGAGCCTCCCGGCAAGCCACCCTTTTGTACAAGCCTTGTCGGCAAGGCATGTAACCCTTTGTACAAAGCCAGGCGTAGACCCTGAGCATAAATAAATGAAGCGCTGGTGCCCTAAGTTTTAGCATGCATGCTAGGTGTAGTCTCTTTCTCTGTTAGGGTTGATAGTGCTTAAACGGCGGCTATCCCATGGCATAGAGGTCGAGTTTGCGTCTCTCTATTTCCTTTCTGTCCTCTTAATTCATAGGATCCATGGACGTCCTTGCTGAACCATTTGAAATGAAGGGGGCGGGCCGACGTTCCGAACCAGACAAGGCCAATGTTGCCAGGGGCTGCACGACCAAGGGTCAAACCACGGCAAGACAAGGTTGCCGCGAGCTACGAGACGCGGATAAGTCTCCCCCCCCCCCCCGCTCATTTCTTCCGTATGGAACTTGAACGTATGAGGCTTCGTTCTCTCCTATGCCATCGTGCTCCCTTCTTTCCTTGTGTCCAACAAGCTTTGTCTTGGACAGGGGCTGGGTAGTAGCATGGTGGGAAGGGAGCGAGCGAGTGAAGGGCCTGACCCTACCCTGTTACTATTCCCGCCAAGGGCGCGAATACCGTTATGGGGCGGGGAAGGAACGGCAAGGCTTTTTGCCAGGGCGCGTTGCTTATCTTAAGATAACAAGGATCCGTTCCTTGGTGTGGCTCTTGCCCGCGCAGAAGCAAACCCGGCAAACACCCTTCTCTTCATAAATACGTTGTAAACAAGTACAATCCGTACGGAATCCATACATAAGCAAGGGGTTACAGGATTTAAATCTTACAAAGGCTTGTAGGCTTAAAAGCTAAAAAGAGATAAGATGCCCATGATCCCTTTCTTGTCCCTCTCCTCAGGAAATGGAACAAGATGGCAAAGGGAAAAAGAAGCGCCTAGGCAAAGCGCAAGCAGCAGAAAGCACCAAGACAACATCTCAGCGGCCATCCCAAAGGACATTGACAATGATGGCGCCGGGAGAAGAGCCGAAAGATGGAGCAGCGGGCCGGCGATGCGCGGGTTGACGCTCGCGTACTCCGACATGATGACCACCACCCACCTTCTTTGCCTTCTCCGGCCTCCCAACGCCAGCCACCCAAGGAGACGACCCCAAGAAGTTTGAGGGGCTGGCGGTGCAGATAATGGTGCTGCCAGCACCGCCCAGGGACTGCGTATCCACCGCCTAGTCGGACTCGTCATCCTCCTGCCCGCCGCCCTCATCGTCGCTGCCGCTATCCTCCCCATCGCTCTCGCTCGAGGAGGAGTTTCCGTCATCGGTTGAGCTCTCCACACAGCACCCTAGCCTGTGTCCCGAGCGCCCAAAGACTTTGACGGAGAGCAGATCGCTCTCCGCTAGCCTGAAGCAGAGGACGTGCCCCTTCACCAAGTAGTTGGCGCGCGCGAATGTCTTCCACCCCCGGCGGAGAAGCATCACGTGAGGGGTGGGAAACCTGGTGTCCACCCACGCACAACCCCCCATGTCAGCATAGATCGTGGGGAAGCGCAACCATCGAAGGAGTTACTGCGAAAAGGGAAATCCAACTTCACTGCCCGCACACCGTTCTAGGCCTAGCCCAACAACACGCTGCGCTTATGAATGGCCCAGGCCCGAGGGCTCCTGTCGGTGTACAAAAGTAGGGGCGCTCTTTTTTACCCCTTACTTGTGCACGAGCAATAAGAGCCACGCCTGTGGCCGAACATAACAGGGCAGAAGGAGGAAGCCAGGAACGCAGAGTTACCAGAACAGACGCCAAGACAGACAGCATGAGAAGACCAACCAAGGAGATAGGCTTCCCAGGCAAGGACTCTTGCCGGGGCGGCCTGCACACCACCCGGCAAGGGCTCTTGCCAGGGCGATCCACTCAGACGCCTCCGTTGCAGCCACCCTTGAAGCCTATGGGCTCCAATGATACCAACAATATTAGAGCCAAGGCTCGGGAAGCACCCATGTGATGGCATGCAGATCTTTGTGAAGACAAAGATCTATGACTCCCAAGGTAAGATCCAGAAGACATGGCGATCACGAGGTTCCTTGCCGAGGACGCCCGCGAGGCCCCGGCAAGGCTCCTTGCCGAAGACACCCCGAAGCCCCGGCAAGCCTCTTGCCGCAGGGCACTCACGGAGGCCCCGGCAAGACCCTCGTCGGGAACAGAAGCAAGTCTGCGGCAAGCTCTTGCCGTCCCGTCGCAGCCCCAGCTCGGCGGCCGACCTGCCGGCCCAGGCAAACACCCACGTGGTGGTACGTGGTTCCGGGGCCAGCTAGCCAAACACGTACGTGGTGGCATGCAGATCTTCGTGAAGACCCTACCACAACGCCACCTCAGCTGCCTGCCTCGCTAGCCTAGGCGCATGTCGCGACTAGACAGAGTGGCCATGGACGGGACGGGCTTCTTTCCCATCCCCGATAGAGTAAATAGACACCTAAGGAGCGCATTGAATGCGCCTTGTCCCGTAATGGCATGGGATAAGCCTATACACTGTACACCTTTCCACCTCCTGTGTGCCACTGTGGGAGCCCCTTTTAGACTATAAAAGGAGGCCCACGGCATACTGGAGGAGAATTCGGATCCTGAAAAGCTGGATAGGCACCGTAGCTAGCTCAAGAGCTCAAGAACACTCAAATATACATCAAAGCAGGACTAGGGTATTACGCATCCTCGTGGCCCGAACCTGGGTAAACGATCGATGTGCTGACTCTTAGACCTGCTCTTTGCACAACTTCGCGCCCGCCAGCCATAGAAGGGATTCCAGTGATCCCATAGGTGTTGTTTCATACCGACAGACTCCGAGTCAGGTCCAAACTAATGCTCAAACATGAGTTTTTAAATGGTTGTTGGGTACATATTGGGGTAGCAATCAATACTATATGTCTACTATCTGGTTAATCTCGGGTATCTACTATGAGTTTCATGTTGAGTGGAAACAAACATTAAAGGAGCCATTATCTGTATTTTTAACTTATGCTATTATCTGCCTGCTATCATTGGTTTTGGGTCTATCCATAGTATGCACTCCTTACATAATCTCACTATGTTTTATTCCTATGCATGTCAGTTATTGTACACAATGGTACTGAACATGCAGAGCAAAAGAGACGAGCCTTGTGTGGCAATTAAATTTCATGCAGACGTCACTCCATGGTGGGCGAAAAAGCACCCCCTCCCCCCATTCCAGACTGTAATCAAGAGGAAGATAACTGTTCAGAGGGGGATTCAGAGGGAACATACCACTCCTATTTACCCCAGAGGTCTTTTGCTCTAACATGGCATGCTGATGTTGGTCATATCATGCATATGGTGCCTTGCTTTGCTTGCTTTATACATAAAATATGTCATCTACTTAGTTTAGACATGCATTGTGTGAATGCCATCTATTTAGTTTCTATATCATATATGTGAATCATGCAATGCCATCTTGTTTAGCCGGGCATCATATATGTGAATTTTGCAATGCCATCCTGGTTAACTAGTCATCTTATATGTGAATTATATCATACCATCCTTTTACTTCATAATAAATTTGTCAACAATGTTAGTACATTCAATTACTCTTCCTGTGCATCAGCCATTCGACACGGTCATGGAAAAATCTGGAGTGAAACAAGGTCTTCAGAGCAGACAATGTTATCTGATGAAACGCATGTCTTGCTGGTTACGGATAGCTCCTCAAAGGAGGAATTACAGACAGGTGATCAGTCTTATCCCCCCACGTGCATGCTCTAGCTTGGTAGGGTTATATTGTTCATATAGTGCATATGGTGGCTTGCATTGCCATGTTATTTGCTTAGTCTAGACATGCTTTGTGTGAATGCCACATGTTTAGTGTCTAATTACCATATATGTGAATTATGCAATACCATCTTGTTGCAAGACATTATATATGTGAATTATGCAATGATATCTTGTTGAAAGGCATCATAATGTGAATTATGCAATGCCATGTTGTTTAGCCAAGCATCATATATGTGAATTATATCATGCCATCCTTTTTTGTATTACATATTCCATTTGCTGACAATGTTTGTATATTCAACTACTCTTCATGTGCATCAGCCATTTGAATTGGTGATGCAAAAATCTGGAGTGAAAACAAGGTCTTTAGAGTAGACAATGCTACCTGAGGAAGCAGATATCTTGCTCGTTACAGATAGCTCATCGGAGGAGGATTCAGAGACAGATGACCAGTCCTATTTTCCCCTTGAGTTGTATGTTCAAACTTGGCAGGGTTATATTACTCATATCATGCATATGTTGTCTTGCAATGCTTAGTTTTTACATCATATACACAATATTGAATGCATCTGCTTAGTTCACACATCATATATGTGATTGCCCTCTGCTCACTTGCTTAGTATACAAATCATATATTTGAATTATATCATGCCTTGATGTTTACATAGACAACATGTATCTGAATTATGGCATGCCAACTCATTTTCTAAAGACATAATATAGTTATATCATCTCATCATGTTTATATAGTCATCATATTTTCAATTATGGCATTCTATCCGTGAATTATATCATGCCATCATGTTTCCATCGATAGCATGTATGTGAATCATGGCATGACAACCACTTCAATGGACATGTCGTATAGTTATATCATGTCATCTTGTTTACATAGTCATCATATTTTGAAGTATGCCATTCTATCATGTTTAGTTAGCCATCATATGCGAAATTGTGCCATGCTATCCTGTTTAATTATCCATCATATATGTGAAATTGTGTTTTGCTATCCTGTTTGGTTAAACAACATAAATGTGAATTATTTCATGCCCTGTTTTCTTCCCAACTATCCATTGCACTTGTCTATCATACAATGTCTATATATTCAATTACTTTTCCTGTTTATCAGCCATTTGAATTGGAGAGGGTGATGGCAGTAACTATGGGAGTAAAAACACGGCCCTTAGAAAAGATCATGCTACCCTTCAATGCTAGAACTATTGTTGTACTTGCCTAAGAACCAGCCCCACCACACATAACCCAGAGTCACGCCGATTGTACCCCTACCCATTTGAACAGAGAACGCATATAGTAACCCAGTTCTAGTTGACATAGCACAGTCTCCACCACAGAGCACCCAAACACGAGCAGTTAGTAAGGAAACTACAGTGCCCAAAGCACGAGGACCACCACTCTGAACCCGAAGCCAACGCTTAAAGTAGAAGAAGAATTGTTCTCAGGTCAGGTTCCGTAGCTATGGTTCATACTCCTTTGCTCTTGCATCACTGTATTTACTATACCAACTAATTTCAAATTTGAAGGATGCAATTGAAACTCCACTGGCGCAACAGGTATGTTTTAAACATCTTTCTTTAGCCAGTTTGCTGTTGCAACTTGTTCTATATTGATTTCAGTTTCAATTGAATAAAATTGTTATATTCTCATGCCATGCACATTACAAGTGTTGTTAGTGTTGTGTAGTTTCCCACACTTACATTTTGTCTATGCTACTTTGTCTTAAACAAATATGATTTGAACTGTCTCTCTCTTGATTTGGCAACATAAACTAGAATTATATAGACCATACAGTGACATACTACATAGATATATGTTTGTTTCATGTTGTTATCCTGTCCACCTTACTACCGAATTGGTTTACCAAAATGAGTTTCATATGCAACATGGTAAACATGTGATGTGTATGTTTCTTTCTCTTTTATAATGCAGAAAAAATATTAGAGAAGAGTACCCAGTTATGCAATGGTAAAGGAAGTAATGCAGATAAGGTTCAAGATAGTGAGACATACATGTTAGTCTCCAAGAAAGCTGATAAAACTATCTTGAAGATAGTGAGACAACCCCAAAGTCATGTCTTGGTGTAGTGTTCGAGTTACTAGCCATTGCCGCTGGCACAAGCTCCTCAAACTCACTGTCTGAATCAGTTTGGTTCCTTGAGTCTCAACTACAAGATGAAAGGCATCGATCAGCTGTGCTGCAACAAGAAGCCGAAGGACTGCAGAAGTCCCTGGAGAATTTAGATGCATACTTTCTGGTGCAACAGCAAGTGCTAGAGGATTTAGGCGCCAAACAAGAGAAATCTAATAAGCTTGCTAAGCGTCTTGCCATCATGGCGGATACCCTGGATATTGTTTCTTGAGCTTTTGTGAAGTGGTTTCAGTTCTGGACTTGTTTTGCTGCGGTGTTTATTTGCACTCGTCTCCAACTTTGACAACCAATGTATGTAATATGCTGCTTTGTTCCCCATATTTGCACTGGTGGCGAACTTTGATGCCCAGTGGTTGTAATATGTGTAATAGCCATTATAGCCTAGCGTATATTGCTTGCTTATTTATTTCCTTGTTGTCTTGTTTATTTGTTTGCTTGTAGTCAGTACAGTTCTTTTTCCGCGGTGTGCTAGTGGCAGCAATAACCTATTTTTAAAAACTAGGCCACAATAGCCATGGACAACGTACAGACTGTTGTCACCACGGTCCTACTATCTGTTATATTGACCATGGGCCTCCTACGGGCCTTCTATGGGTCGTAGAATCAATGGGCCTTCTACGGGCCGTGTGATCAATTGGCCAAACATGGGCCAATAACGGATCACATTGTGGGTCGTAAACGGTCTAGAGTGGGTGTCGTCCGTTCATGGGCCGACCATAACGGACCGTCAATAGGCCGATGAGTATAGCATGCTTAATTCTACCGACAGGCATAACAGGTCATTAATGGGCCGTATTTGATGACGCTATGAAAACGGCCCAACGGATTAACGGGCCACAAACGGGCCGACTTTAACCATGGGCTGAATTTGGCCCACAAGCGGAAAAGGCCTGTAACAGACCGTAAGTAATCGAATGCTACAAATCAGCCCAAGAATAAATGGGCCCTTGAAAGGCTGGAAGATAACACGGGCTGGGAGCGGACCAATGGAATAATGGGCCGTTAATGGTTATAAAGTGATATACTGTTCTCTCAGGGTTATGTACCCCGTGTAGCCTCATACGCACCCAAAGATATTTCAAGACATCGGGGCTAGCAAAGCCCCTCATGCCCACTGGGCGAGCAGATGGCTCCCTGGCCAGCTTCCAGAAGGCGACGCACTCATAGAAGGCGGCTTCAGGGGTGGGCCGGCTCCCAGCAGCCGAACCCCTCCTCGGAGTCTACATCCACCTACCGAGACAAGACGGGGCGTGGCAACAGTGCCACCTGCTCCCCTCGAATCCCGGGAGAGCGTGGCAAAAGTACGCGCTGACTAGGCGACCACCTACCCACCTAGCGTGGGACTGTAGCCATGCGGCGCCTGACGCCTCCCTCGTCAGCAAGGACGGAGCCACAGTGAAAGGAAATCAGCATGGCCCGCAGGCGACGGGCCCTACCTGTCGGCAGGATTCTCGGCAGCTGGTGGGCCCCTCCAAAGACGGGCCCCAGTAGCCGGCGGAGAACCCGGCGACCCTAGACACGGACGTCTAGGTCCCACAACCCGTTCGTATTACCATTTACCCCTGGGAAGTCGGCCTATAAGACCTCCACGGGCACACCCATGCAAAGGGTCCACATTTTCTCATTCCACACACACCATAGCTAGGAGAAGAGGGATAGCTCTACCCTTTCTTCTCCTGTAGCAACACAGCTCTAGGAGCAACCTTGTACACTCTTGATCATAGTCATCTTAGCAGGACTAGGGGTGTTATCTCTCCGGAGAGCCCCGAACTTGGGTATGTCTCGTGTGCTACCGAGCTCATGATCACTCTCGCTTACGGAACCCGATGATGTTCTCATGGCTCCACCCACAATAAGCCACCGCCTGGCATCTGACGTGAGATTACCACGACAGTTAGCGCCCACCATGGGGCCATCCGTGGCGTCGGCCGGAGTAGTGTGCCGAACGGGAACCACCATTCCTTCCGGCGAGCGCATTGCATCTGGCCTGATTAACCAGCCCGACATGTTTGTTTATGCTTGCGCCAGCACATCGCCCAACGCGGGCGACGTCTGCCTCGCGAGCTGCCTCATCGACCTCTTCGGGAAGCTCAACCTCTCTAACACGGTTGGCACTCACGAGTTCTCTAGCTATGTGGTAATTATCGACGACCCGCTCCCTCCTGTCACCAGCGATGCCTCTGCCAACGCGCTCGACGCCGGCGTCTTTGTGGAGGCGATGGTCCTTGGCGAGAGTCAACCTGCTAACTGGGCTGCCGAGGACCCGTTGCGAGAAGTAATGCGGGACCTGGCCGCTCCCATCGACGATGTCGCCTTCCCAACGGTGCTAGAAGCAATCCGTGTCAAGCTCCTCGACAGCGCCACCAAGATGGCGGCCATGAACCGTCGTGCTGAAGCCAACCAGCGTGAGATCGGCCGCATAGCGAGCGGTACTCCGGCTGCGGGCGAGCCCAACCGAGCCGGTTCCATTCGGCAGCGCGGCGTAGCCAACACCAATATGTTGGGAGTCGGACGTCCGATCTATGACACCCCTGTGTAGAACTTGCGCGCCGCGCAGGCGACGGCATAAGAACTCGAGACCCTCGAGGGCGACGAGTGGCGCCTCCAGATGGAGCGCCTCCAAGAGCTCCTCAATGCTGTGAACACGTAGCAAGATGCGTGCAACCGCGTGGTGGCGGTCGGCAACCAAGCCGACCTCTCGGAAATAAACCCTCTGCAAACCGTGAGAACGGAGCGACCTCCCGATCCCCTAGTGGTGGTAGCCACAACTAGCGGAACCAGGAGCCGGTAGCTAGCCGCGGCCGGCGCTCCCACCGCACGGTTGTGGAAAGCTGGCAGGTTCCTCCAAACCCGGAGGGCCGGCGCCAGCAGGAGGAATGCTTGCCTCCCCGCCGGGAGAGGCCGACTTCTCCGGCGCCGGTTGATCACCCGACCTTGCAGGGCCGACTAGGCCACCGTGGTGCAGTCGGCGAGAATGACGCTCGTCCCCGGATCGAGCAGCTACCTCGTTCCCTAGCAATGGAGGTAGAGGATACAGTCGGCCTGACCTGCTCAAAGAGGCCCGGCTGCTAGCACTTAGTCGGTATGCCATCTACCAGCAGAGCATGCGCCGCTACCACAGCAAGAAGATCAAGCCGCTTGCTTTCCACGAGGGCGACCCTGTGCTCCACCAGATCCAATGAACAGCCGGCCAGCACAAGCTCTCGGCCCCTTGGGGGGACCTTTCATCGTCAACAAGGCCCTGGGCAACGACTCCTACTATCTATTCTATGCACAAAAGCCCAGGGCACGCAAGAAATACGCATCTAGCAAAGAGACGGAGCTCCCATGGAACGCGAACCTACTCCGCCCCTTTTATAGTGATGTAGTGTATGTACCATGCTATATTTTGTACTAAGTAAAGACAACAAGTACCCTGAGGCGCACTCGGGGGCTACCTTTTATCTCTATTATCAAATTCTCCAACATATGAGTATTTGTTATTTCCCCCGCCCAGGTCTGATTTGTCGGCCCGAGGGCTCGCCAACTTGGCCCAAGCTGGCATCGCCCGAAGTCGGCTCAGGAGTGTGCCGACGCCAAAGACCTCTCTTCGCCCCGGTCATAGCTCGCAGTGCGACTGTGCGACTGGCAACAGCTAAAGGCCGGAAACGTTGTCCACATGAAAAGCGACTAAGGAAGAATGCCGACAGCAGCCAAGCTGGCTCCTCACCACCCCCGTCCGGCTGCACAGCAGCTGGCCGGCCGGCTTCTCGCTCGACTAGCACATGCTTTAAGCGTCCAAAGTAATTCGCCTATTCTAGCGGCCATGTCCCTGACCCGGCCACAGACCACAGCGCGGCTGTCCGGCTGGCAGGGGGTGACCAAAGGAACACGACAAAGAAAAAGGCCAAAGAAAGCAAAGGAAAAATCGAGTCAGGACTCGGCAAAACGCACAAGCATGTGAGAAAAGTAAATTAATTTACATTCCAAAAATGCCCGCGGCCGACATTCATCAAGGTTTAAGTACACCCCCAGTGGGTGGAACTGCGCATAGCTAACAAATTGTTCTCTAGTACAAGATAACGAAAAACTAAAGCAGATAGCTCCACCAAGGCCGAAGGCACTTCCGGCTCCTCATTCGGGTTGTCGGTGGCTGCTGCGCTGGCTGGCGGGGCCTCCGGCTGGTCAGTTCTGGTCTGGTCAACGGTGACGGCTGACGTGGTCTCCGGATGCTCGCCACCTGAGGCGGAACCGGGCCGGTTCTGACTGGTCGCTCCGTCATCCGGCACGACGCCCTCACCTTCCTCGTCCTCCTCCTCCTCCGCGGCCTTGTCACTGGAGGTGATCTCCTCCGTCGGGTCCTCCGCCTTGTCTGGGTTCAGCCCGAACCAGGACGGTGACATGTCGGTGCCTTCTTCTGCCTGCTACGGGATGAAGACGTAGCCGTTGGTGTACTTGGCGAGGGCCGAAGCCCAAACGACGATCCTCTCGCGCTCCTAGTCCAACTCCGGTGCTGCCTCCTGGTGGAAGGTGGCCAGTTGCGCCATGCTGATGCCCGGATACCACGCCTTCACGAACTCCAGTGCCACCTTGGCGCTGGCCCGCGCTATGGCGCCCTTCCAGGCGTCTAGCCGCTCCGCCACCACCTCCAACCAGTCGGCCAGAGCCATTCCAAGGCCTGCGCACCGGCGTGCCGAAACCGGCGGAGCAGCCGACGCGCTGGCACAAGGCGCGGCTGGATGTCCCAGAACTGTTCGCCCAGGCTCCGGGGCCGGTCCTGCGCAATCGCCACACCCTCCTGCCTCCGCTCCTCATGTCGCGCTTCGATCGCCTAGAAGATGTCGCCGGTCTGGTCCGGGAAGTAGTCTACTTAGAAGAAAGCAAGGGAATGAGAAGACAGCTTCCTGCAATAGCCAGCAGCCAACCAATCAAGAAAGAAGATTTACCTTCAAGCAGTTCCTCGATCATCTCGTAGCCCTACGCCAGGGACTTCTCCCCATCGGACCAGACCGAGCGCTGGGACCTGAACTCAGCCTTGAGGAGCTCCTCAGCGTCCTTCAGCCGTTGGACCTCCTCCACATGCTGGGCCGCCTAGTCGGCAAGCGCCTTCTCAAGTCACTCACGTTCTGCGGCCACCTGGCTGCGCTCCAGCTTCTTGGCTTGGAGCTGGCCCTCGAGCTCCTGCATGTGGCCCTGCAGCTGCGAGATGGACTCTGCGGAAGCAAAGAAGAATCGTCAGAACGATACCGACAAAGACATGAAGCCACCGGAAATATCCAGCCAGACTGCTCAGCAGTTGGCCCGAATCTCGGGGGCTTGACCCAGCGTGTGCACTTGCGCGCCCCCACTGAAAGTCGGCCTGCGTACCTTGGCTCCTTCGCAACTCGGCGGTCCGGGTGACAAGAGCCTAGTTCTGGAAGTTGTAGGCGGCCGCACGCATGTTGTGGTAGTTCTTCATCAAGAACAACGTGACATTTGGAAGAACGCCTTGAAGTTCCAACCCGCATGCTCAGCAGTTGATGTCTTGCTAAAACTACGTCGGTATTTCCCCAAAGAGGAAGGGATGATGTAGTATAGCAGCGGTAGGTATTTCCCTCAGTGATGAAACCAAGGTTATCGAACCAGTAGGAGAACCAAGCAACACAACGTAAACGGCACCTGCACACAAATAACAAATACTCGCAACCCGACGTGTAAAAGGGGTTGTCAATCCCTTTCGGGTAATGGACATGAGAGCGTTGTAAATATTGATAGATCGAATGCCAAATAAGATAAATTGCAGGAAGGTATTTTTTGAGTTTTCGGTTTAATAGATCTAAAAATAAAAGCAAAGGAAAATAGATCGCAAAGGCAAATAATATAAGAAAGAGACTCGGGGTCGTAGATTTCACTTGTGGCTTCTCTCGAGAAAAGTAGCAAACGGTGGGTGAACAAATTACCGTTGGGAAATTGATAGAACTTCAAATAATCATGATGATATCTAGGCAATGATCATTATATAGGCATCACATCCAAGATTAGTAGACCGACTCCTTCCTGCATCTACTTCTATTACTCCAAACATCGACCGCTATCCAGCATGCATCTAGTGTATTAAGTTCATGGAAAAACGGAGCAATGCAATAAGAACAATGACATGATGTAGACAAGATCTATTTATGTAGAAATATACGCCATCATTTTATCCTTAGTAGCAACGATACATACGTGTCGGTTCCCCTTCTATCACTGGGATCAAGCACCGTAAGATCGAACCCACTACAAAGCACATCTTCCGATTGCAAGATAAATAGATCAAGTTGGCCAAACAAAACCCAAATATCAGAGAAGAAATACGAGGTTATAAGCAATCTTGCATATAAGATCGAAGAAGACTTGAATAACTTTCATGGATAAACTCAAAGTTCATCGTATCCCAACAAACACACCGTAAAGAGTTACATCACATGGATCTCCAAGAGACCATTGTATTGATAATCAGACGAGAGAGAGGAAGCCATCTAGCTACTAACTATGAACTCGTAGGTCTACAAAGAACTACTCACGCATCATCAGAGAAGAACCAATGGAAGTGGTGAACCCCTCCGTGATGGTGTCTAGATTGGATCTGGTGGTTCTGGAATATGCGGTGGCTGGAATTGATTTTTGTAGACTCCTCTAGGGTTTATGGAATATTGGGTATTTATAGAGCAAAGAGGCGGTCCGGGGGGCACCCGAGGTGGGCACAACCCACCAAGGCGCGCCTGGGCCTCCTGACGAGCCTTGGTGGGTTGTGCTCCCCTCGGAGCACCCCCGAGATGCTTCTCTGGCCCACTGGATATCTTCTAGTCCAAAAAAATCCATAAAAAGTTTCACTTCGTTTGGACTCCGTTTGGTATTGATTTCTTGCGTTATAAAAAACATGCAGCAAACAGCTAGTGGCACTTGGCACTATGTCAATAGGTTAGTACCAAAAAATAATATAAAATGACTATAAAATGATTGTAACACATCCTAGAATGATAATATAACAGCATGGAACAATCAAAAATTATAGATACGTTGGACACGTATCAGCAGCCAGCTTGGAACTCGGGGGGCTACACCCAATGGGCGCGCTGGTGTGCCCCCTCTGAAGATTGAAAAAGAGAAAGAAGCAAGTTAAAAGCATACCCGGACAGACGACTGGATCGCCACCATCTCGCTCCCCGCCTTCCTAAGGGTGGCGCCGTGGGCGGTGAACTTGTCCAGGACATCCTGCATCGCAAAGTTTAGGGCAGTCGTGCTAGCCGTTGACGTCCAGCCCAGCGGGGCGGAGCTCGTGGCCTTGGTGTCGGCCCCCTGTGAGCTCACGACCTTGATTTCCACCGGCATCGGCTCGGGGGATGCACGCGCCTGGCGCTGCCACAAGGGGATGCATGATGTCAAGGCTTGGCTGACGTCCGCCCCGGCGCTAGCCAGTGGCATCTCCGCCCCTCTGGGATGGCTGTCACCTCGGTCACCAGCTCCCTGTGCACGCCGAGTCGCCTCCGCTTCCAATGCGGCCGCGTCAGCAACCGTCTTTTCCGTCGCCGCCTGGTCAGCTCCGGCTGCTCCAGTCGGCATCGGGGTCTTCGCCGCCAGCGGCTCCGGCCGCTCGGAGAAGGCGGCTCCGGGATCCCACCACTGTTCGGGTCCACCGTGGCCTTCGCGTCGGCCTCCGCCTGCTTGTTGGCCGCCGCCTCCGCCCATGCCTGCGTCGAATTCGTGGCTTGGGCCTCTGCCTGCACAGTCGCGGCAGCGTGGGCATCGGCCTCCCCCCATGCGGCTTTCGCCTCTCGTACCTAACGCGCTTTCCTCTCCGTCGCCTTCCGAAGGGCAGTGGCCGGGTCCATGTTCCGGGCTTCCTCGGAGCCGCCTGCTAGTCCGATCAGCGAGGCGGGCGGGGCCCAGGATATGGAGATGGCGGCTCTGTGCAGCAAAGCAAGCAAATTGAGAAAATCGGAAAGGGAAAGAATGATTAAGATAGTGCAGCAGATGCACTTACCCGGACACCATTGGGCGCTCCTTCGGGGCCCTCCGGGTTGGCCCCTTGCTGGCGGCCGCCTTCGTGGCCACGTGTCGCCTAGTCATGGCTGCCTGTCTGGCCTTCTTGGGTTGCCGACTTCCAAACACCCCCTCGGCGCGACGCTTAGACGCGCTGGGGGCGTCAGCCGACACACCTCTAGATGGCCGCACCATCGAAGAGTCGGCGCCCGTCCTCTCGGCGTCTTCAGGGTGGCGTTGCCCCTCACCATCTTCATCATCATCTGGCCAGGAGTGGACATCGTCGTCTCCTCCTGTGTCGTCTCCTCCAGCGCCTCCTCCCCATGCGGTGGCATCCCCTGCTTCGTCCTCCAACGCGGTCGCCCCAAGCTCGGGGTCGCCCATGTTGCTCCCCTCACGGTCCGGCATCCACTTATAGCCCGGAGCCAGCGCTCTGCCTACCGCCTAGTCAGCAGAACGTTGCCCCATGTTCGGGTGTTCAGGGCGGATGAGTAGCACGGCATGAGCAAATAATGGAGACCAGATACTAACCGGCTGTGGTAGATCGGCACAACTGTACGGCATCTTGCCGAACCTCCAGTCGATCTCGCTGAGCTTGCTGTCGGAGAAAAAGTTGACATGGCGGACCACCTCAACAGCCGACAGCTCCTTGGTCAACATACGGCACGGATCCTGGAGGCCGCTCATGTCGCAGATCCGGTGTGACTGGGCTTGGAGAGGTGAAACCCGATGGTAGACGAAGGCAGCCAATAGATCAGCCGCCTTGAGGCCCTCCACGATTATCATCACCTGGAGTCGGTCTAAGATGTTCGTGATGACAGCCGGCATCAGCTTCAGCTATTGTCCCTAGTTGTCACGTGGCCCTACCGGGGGGCTGGCTACGAAGTCCGGTAGGTTGATATAGTCGCGAGTCGGGTGGAGGTTGCGGACGACTCCAACAAGTTTATGGAAGCAAACCGCATCCCTGTGCCACACGGCGGCACGGCGACACAGATCCGCACTCGTCCGCCTCGCCCTTAGCCCGGGTCCCCAGCTTCAGGTAGAAGAACCTACCCCACAAGTCGAGGTTGGGCAGGATGCCTAAGTAGCCCTCGCAAAGGGTTACGAAGGAGGAAATAAGAACGATGGTGTTGGGGGTGAGGTGATGCCATTGAAGATAGTAGAAGTTAAGAAAGCTCCAGAGGAAACTGCTCGCGGCTAGGCCGAACCTGCAGAGGGAATGACTTTGGAAGACGACGAACTCACCGGCCCTTGACGCCGGCGAGATCTCCCGCTCGTCGGGGATGCGTGCCTGCACGAGAGCCTCGGTTGGCATCCTTTGCGTCGCGTGGAGGAACTCGATGTGGCCGTCATGGATGTTGGAGCCGTCCCAGTCCCCTCGCGCCATCGCTTGTGGTGGTCCAGCGGCGGCTTGGCGGGGCGAAGCAATGGCGGGGTGCAGCGGCACTCCGACGGAGCACGGCATAGTAGCGCAGCGGTGGCAAGGAAGCAAGAAGACGAAGGAAGAAGAGAGAGTGGGAGCGGGCGGGCGTACGTCTGCACCGCCCACTCCCCTCTATTTATATGGCGAGCGGTGACGCTTCGGAGGTTGTGGGATTAACTACTCCCATGCCCCACCATGTACCCGCGATTCTCGCGCTTTACGGCACGCGGCTAGTGTGCCCCGGAAGGGCAACGGTTAGCCTCGATCGCAGCGGATCCGCGCGTGCACTGAGGCCGTATTGTGGCGGGCCCGGGCCTGTGTTGACATCCCGTCTCACACGTGGGCTGGCAGGTCGGGCCGGCCTGCTGGCAACATGTGTCGGTCGGGCGGGCGCCATGCTACCCGGTGGCATACCACTCGGAGCTCGCCATGGCGTTTTGAATTCATCAGCCAGCTGGCCTCGCCTTGGCCGGCTCCTAGCACGTGGCCTTCTCTAGTCGGAGGAGCAAAGGCGTAGGATCTCCTAGAGGAGGAAACTGTTGAGGCACTCTAGCTTCGAGCCATGGCACCTCACCAGCTTCGGGGACCACTGTCGGGGTTATGTACCCCGGCTAGCCTCATCCGCAACCAAAGACATTTCAAGACATCGGGGCTAGCAAAGACCCCCATGCTGACTGGATGAGCGGCCGGCTTCCAGAAGATAGCACGCTCATAGAAGGCGGCTTCAGGGGTGGGCCAGCTCCCAGCAGTAGGCCCCCTCATCCTTGGAGTCTGCATCCACCTACTGCGACAAGATGGGCATGGAAACAGTGCCACCTGCTCCCCTCAAATCTCGAGAGAGTGTGGCTACAGTACGCGCTGACCTGGCGACCACCTACCCGCCTGGCGTGGGACTGTAGCCATGCAGCGCCTGACGCCGCCCTCGTCAGCAAGGACGGAGCCATAGTGAAAGACAATCAGCATGGCCCGTAGGCGGAGGGCCCTACCTGTTGGCCGGATTCTTGGCAGCCGGCGGAGAACCCGGCATCCCTAGACGCTAACGTCTAGGTCCCACAACCCGGCTTTATTACCATTGTACCCCTGGGAGGTTGGCCTATAAGACCCCCTGGGCATAGCCATGCAAAGGGTTGACATTCTCTCATTCCACACACACCATAGCTAGGAGCAGATGGATAGCTCTACCCTTCTTCCTCCTCTAGCAACACAGCTCTAGGAGCAACCTTGTAAACTCTTGATCATAGTCATCTCAGCAGGACTTGAAGTGTTATCTCTCTGGAGAGCCCCGAACATGGGTACGTCTCGTGTGCTATCGAGCTCGTGCTCACTCTCGCTTCCGGAACCCAACGACATCCTCATGGCTCCACCCATGATAAGCCACCCCCTGGCATCTGACGTGAGATTACCACGACATCTTCATTATGGGCCAGTTTCACCACGGGCCATTAATGGGCCAAGAGTTACAAAGGGCCTCATATGGGCCAAAAGACGTCATAGGTTGTACATGGGGCGGAATTTACAATGGGATGGAATCATATTGGATGGCCCAGATGAAGCTAGTGGGCCATATTCAAAAAGGCCATAATGTGCCTTGTGTTATCGGTCCTGAATGGGCTATATGTGAGCACGCCGTTAACAGAGTTTTGATGGGCTGGCTCGTTAACATTTGACCGAGTCAAACGAGTCGGCCTTTTGACCTGAATGGGCCACTATTGGGCTGTGCCATGTGTTGACGTATCATAGGCGCCTCTTGTCCATTGGTCGGTTGACATCTATCCGCACGAGGAGCTGACACATGGTTCCTTCGACCAATGAGAATTTTACATGTGGAAAATCCACATTTGTCTTGGTTGTTAGCTGGTTATCGGATCTAAAACCGGACCCGATAGCTTAACGGCGACTCATTACGGTGGATGCCACGTGTCGGTTACCCTTGACGAAAGCACTTCCATGACGCGCCATTTATCGTCATGGAAGTGGACACTTCCACGATGGTAATTTTGGTATTGTCATGGATGTCAGGACCCCGATCCTAAGTCACACCGATCTAGCTGTAACACGTCATATCACTTTGCGGCCTCACGCACGGTAACCCCACGGGTGCCACCTTACCTGGCTCGGGACCGTTTGCGCATTTTGGCACACGTATATGACAGTGTCGCTAGCATCCATATGACAGAGAACCCGGGCCGACATGGCTAGTTATAAACCAAAAGTGGCACTAGATTACAGAGACATGCATCCATGACCCAGCAACGAACGTGTCGGTCATCAACGTATGAACCCAAGTCGTAGCAAGCTACATGGACTTAAAGAAACAACGCGTGACATTTCCCCTAAGGGAAAGACACAGGAACGAAGAAGGACACATGCCGGCCAGCCTACGTGTTCCGAGCAGTAGCAAACTACCAAGGCTCATTGGAATCACTAGGAGGCATTTCCCTGTAAGGTAGGCTACCAAAGGGAAACAACTAGGTGTCGGATCCCACACATACCAAGCATTTCAACCATACACACAATATGCTCAATATGTGCAAATACAACATTGCATCACAACAGAACTCTATGACTCAAAGTACTTTATTTAAGAGGCTCCAAGAGCCATACATAACATATCCATGCAGGTAGGGGTCACATGACCCAACACTCAAGTCATACAGTCATACAAGCACAAGTGGAAGCTACATGTCTGAGTACAGACAACTTAGAAAATAAAACAGGCTTGGTGTAGCCTGACTATCTACAAGGCCCTTCACAAGCTCCAGATCTCCGTCTGGGTGTCAAGCTACTCGTCGACGTCAACGTCTATGTAGAACCCATCAGCAGGGACAGGGTTCTCCTCTGCAACAGTTATTAAGCAAACATGAGTACAAAGGTACTCAGCAAGTCTTACCACAGAACCTATCATACGTGCAACATTATCAAAGGGGGTAGTGGAGTTCATAGCAGAAAGCCAGCTTTGACTCTTGGCTAACCTATACTACAACTCTCAACGGATTGAAAGATGTTATTACGAACACGAGTCCTCTACTCACCACAACAATACACTACCGAGGATCCTCTTCCGTCATCCTACGGAAGGGCCATCCACGGCACTCGCACTTATCTTGAGGCTTTTAGTAGTATCCATCAACTTGTCTACGAACTGTAAGAGTAACCAAGTAGTCCGTACCGCGAACAACGGCTATTCGAATAGATTGATAACCCTGCAGGGGTGTACCTCTTCACACACGCTCCCACCACTTATCGCCGTTTACTCGACGTGTACTCGGCAACCTTCAAGCGGAAGCCAAGCGTGGGTGTCGGCCACGACCTGACTAACTACTCAAGTCTCTCGTCCAGGTTTATCGCCTATTCGGGTTCCATCCGTGGGGAGATCCGGCTGGGGTGTCGCTCACGGCCCCAAATGATGTGTACAGGGTTCCCGAGTCACCAAACGGGCAACCGGTACACCGTGCCACGTACCTGTCGCATCACAACCCACACCGAGGGTCAGTGCTGTGCACGACCTCCAGTAAACTATAAACACCAGAAACTAGTTGCAACTCCCGGACAGAGATCGAGGGTAATTAATAAGCCGAGAGGGTCCATTGGTTTCGGGCCCAATGCATGGTAGTAACTGGAACTTGAACCACACATACAGATCTCGGGTCCTATGTACGGTTCCAATGAAACAACCCACCACATACTCCTACATGGCCTTTCATCGTACCTTAACCAAACGTGTTCCACACTTCTTTCTCTTTATCGATATGATTGTTTCACTCTGATCCATCACCCAGATGAACCAGACCAGACACAACTCTAAGCATAGCAGGTAACATAAACAAATAGCATGGTGGATCACACATCACATGGCTCAATCAACTCCTACACATGCTAGTGGGTTTCAACTATTTACTGTGGCAATGACAGGTCATGCAAGGAATAGGGTTCAACTACCGCAGCAAGTAGAATTTCACACGCTGTTGCCTTAATGTAGTAAAAGAGAGCAGGAGCGAGAAGATGGGTTTGTATTGGAATGATCAATGATTGCTTGCCTGACAGAGTGGTTGTCGGGTACTGCTCTTTAGCTAGATACGCAGGAGTATCCTCGGGAGCAGGACCTAACACGGAGAATACCGGAAATACAATCATTAAACAAACAAATGCAACAATATGATGCATGCTCATGACATGGCAAGATGCATGTGTTTTGGGCTAATGCAACTATAACCAGAAGGGTTTGAGCTTATTTGAATCAAAGATTCAAATTGGCACTTTAGCTATTATTTAATTAGGTGCATTATCATGTTTTAATGTATACAGCAAGGTTAACTTCTCAAACATGCATGAAACCAGTGCCATTGGAAAGATTGGATTTTTTTGATCATTTTTCATATATAAATTATTTCCATCTGAGCTATGGTTGATTTTATATGATTTTTAGAAGTTTTGAGTATTTTCTGAAATTCATAAATCATTTAAGATTTATTTTAATTTCCAGAAACACTTTACTGCGTCAGCATGACCTCATGCTGACGTCAGCAGGTCAACAGGAGCTGGTCCAGGTCAAACATGACATGTGGGCCCGGCATGTCAGTGTCATAGCTAATTAGCAAAGTTGATTAGTGTTAAGCTAGAGACTAGTTAGCTGTCAGTGGGG
Organism: Secale cereale; assembly: GCA_902687465.1. NCBI lineage: Eukaryota > Viridiplantae > Streptophyta > Magnoliopsida > Poales > Poaceae > Secale > Secale cereale. The sequence continues at coordinate 555,557,146 of LR738712.1, forward strand.
TCTGGGCCCACGGTCAGTGACTAAACTAACTAACTGATTTAATTAGCATTTACTTAATTAAACTAGCTAATTTGAGGAGGGGTGGCCCACACGTCAGCGACCCAGGGGTGGTCAACCCCCCGGTCAAACGAGTCAAACTCGCCGGCGAAGTGACGCCGGCGAGGCCAAACACGGCGGCGAGCTTCGGAAATGGCCCACAGGGCACGGTTCGAGCTGTGGTTGGGCGCGTTAGAGTGCCCTCGCCGATGCACGTCGAATGGTGGTGGTCGCCGGGCCTGTGGTGGCCGGAGGCGATGGCTATGAGCTCGGCAGCGGCGGCCGGCGTTCGGGCATGTGTGGAGACGCGGCTGCGGTGGCCTAGGCGATGCGTGCGTGGCACCTAGCTCATCTACGTGCTGCGGCGAGCGAGATGGACGTGCGTCCGTGACCAAATGGTCACCGGTGCATCACCGACGGCAAGCACGGCGGCGGCGGGTTTCGGTGATCAGCGGAGCAGCAGCTACGCGGCACAAACAAAGTGGAGGAGGGAGGGATTCGACGTAGGGGCTCACAGCAGTGCTAGCGAGCTCCACGGAGAGGTCGGGGACGCTCTGCAGCTCCTTAATCGACGGCGAGGAGCTCCGGCGATCCGAGGAGGGGGACGACGGCGTGAAGGCATTGCAGGGCTCCCGGCAATCCGTGGCTTAGCGAGGAGGAAGAGGGCGTCGCGGCGATCCTTCTGGACACTCTCATGGGACGAGGGGGAGGCTCTAAGTGCGGCAACGGCGAACGGCGGCGACGGGCGGCCTCGGTGATGAAAGGGAGAGAGCTAGGGGAAGGAGATGAGGACGAGGGGAAGTGAGAGAGGGGTCGGGGCAGCTGCGTGGTGACGCATGGAGGCGTCCAGGCCGTCGGGGACGCAGGCAGGCAGGCTGGAGGTGGCCGGGTGATACGTCCAAAACGTATCTATAATTTCTGCTTGCTCCATGCCACTTTTGGGTGATATTGCTATGATATTCATACACTTCCATACACTTTTGATCATATTTGGACTAACTTACTAATCCAGTGCACCCCAGTGCCAGTTTATGTTTTCGCTGTTTTTGTATTTCAGGTTTTCACGTTTCGAGAACTGCCCAGAAAAATCCAGAAAAATTATATAAAAAATCAGCGATCCGGAAACAACACTGCGTCCGAAGGGCAGCCTGGGGGGGCCACCAGGGCTCCAGGCGCCTTGGTGGCGCGCCCCCCTGGGCCGCGCCGGGGGGGGCGCCTGGGCCCCCCGAAGCCCGTCCGGTGCCCCCCTTTGGCATATATTTAGAGGGACCTCCGAAACCCTCAGAGGAGGAACTCTTTTCGTGATCCCATCTCTGTTCCGCCGCCGCCGCCGCTTCCAAGATCGGGAGCACCAGGAGAACTCTTCCCGGCACCCTGCCGGAGGGGAGGATCACCACCGGGAGCTTCTCCACCACCATGGACGCCTCCCGGATGACTCCTGAGTAGTCTCCCTTGGACCATGAGTCCATGACCAGTAGATATGTGATGTTCTCCTCCCGTTCTTGTGCTTCACTAATTAGTCCTCGTGAGCTGCCCTACATGATCGAGGCACCTATGTAATCATTATGCTGTTGCTATGTTGAGTTTGCTGGGATCCGATGGATTATGAGATTATGTTCAGATTGATCTTGAGTAATATATTTGATTCACCTCTTTTATATTTTAGTTCATAAGTAATTCTTGCATGTTCTCCGTTGTTATTTATTGCTTTGGCTGAGTAATAGGTAGTGACTCCAAGAGGGAACGTTATGCTCTATTGTGGGTTCATGCCCCTCGATGACTAGCTTGAGTGACAGAAACATGAGTCTAGGGGATATGCTGTTGCCACAAGGGGGCAAACAACGGTGCTTGTGCCCGCGGGTGCAAGGATTGTTTACTTTACGCAAAGTTCTTTTAATGCAGTTGTCTGTTGCATTGAGTTTACACTATGGGTGGGACTCGCAACTTAATACCAGCGAGATGTTCTGGATAGATATCTCAAGGTGGATGATTAGTAGTAGATATTGATGGATTTTGGTCTACTTACTTTGGCGTACCGCCCATGCTTTGAACCTCAACCTTTCTTGCAATGTAGTCAGCATTGGTTTGCGTTCGTGGTCCTGTCAATTGCCCAGCTGTAATTTGTTTACCTCACATAGCTGTTTTATCGTCTTTTGGGAGAGAGACATCACTAGTGAACATCATGAGACACCGGTCCATATTACCATCATTGATCACATCCACTATTTACTTTTCGTTATTTACTTACTATTGCAAAAACTATCTATCACTACTATCATTGCTTTTAACCCTTTGTGAACTACAAGGCCGGAGAGATTGACAACCTCTCTGTACTCGTTGGGAGCAAAGTTATTTGTATCTGTGTGCAGGTCCACGTTGGTTGCTACTAATCTGGCGCCGTAGCAATTGACACCTACTTGTTGAACCTAGGAGTCTCTGGGGAATCGATCCTTGGCATCTTTGCTAGGGGAAAACACTTCTACTTACTGCATCTTACACCTTCCACTTGGGGTAACCAACGAGGGGTTCGAGGCCCATCAAGGAGTATTTTCTGGCGCCGTTGCCGGGGACTCCACTCTTCAGGATAGGGGAGTTGCATGCTATCTTTTACCTTTGCTTTTTAGTCTTGTTAGTTTACCTTTCATTTTTGCTTTAGTTCCTTTTATCGAAAATCACAAAAATGGTTATCTTGCTTGCTTGCTACTATGGGTTCCACCGAGAACACCAAGTTGTGTGACTTCACTAGTCACAACAACGATGACTTTATCAGCACACCTATCACTACACCTGCCACTTCAGCACCTTCATATGAAATTAAACCTGCTTTACTTAACTTAGTTATGAGAGAACAATTCTCCGGTGCTGGAGATGATGCTGCTTTACACTTGAACAACTTTGTTGAACTTTGTGATATGCAAAAGTACCAAGAAATAGATGGTAATATTGTTAAGCTTAAGCTTTTTCCTTTCTCCTTGAGAGGAGGAGCTAAAATTTGGTTTCAGTCTTTGCCTAGAAATAGCATAGATTCATGGGACAAGTGCAAAGATGCTTTTATCGGAAAATACTATCCACCTGCTAAAATTATCCAACTTAGAAGTAACATAATGAATTTTAAACAATTGGATAATGAACACGTTGCCCAAGCTTGGGAACGTATGAAATCTCTTATCAAGAACTGCCCTACTCACGGTTTGACTACTTGGATGGTTATCCAAACTTTTTATGCAGGCTTGAACTTTACCTCGCGGAACTTGTTAGACTCGGCCGCGGGAGGAACTTTTATGTCAACTACACTTGGTACTGCCACAAAGCTTCTCGATGAGATGATGACCAACTATTCCCAATGGCACACCGAACGCGCTCCAACAGGTAGGAAGGTAAACTCTGTCGAGGAGATTTCCTCCCTTAATGAAAAAGTTGACTTGATCATGTCTCTACTTTCGAAGCAATCTATTGTTGATCATCGTGATGTTCCTTTAAATTATTTGATTGCTCAAGAACAAGTAGATGTGAATTTTATCTCTAGAAACAATTTTAACAACAATGCTTATAGGAGTAACTTTGGTAACAATCCTAGACCATTCCCCTCTAACTCTTATGGGAACAACAATGCTTATCCTAGTACCAAGAACTCCAATACTGAACTAGAGATCATGCTTAGAGATTTCATCACTACCCAAAAAGCCTTTAATAAGAATGTAGAAGAGAAACTACATAAACTAGATGATCTTTCTTTTAAGGTAGACCACTTAGCCAATGAGGTAAAATTGCTAAAAATTGAAACTTCTCCTCTTAAGGAGAGGGAAGTCATCCCTATTAATGCTACTCAAGTACAAATTAACGAAAATATTAGGATGATGGCTAAGCTTAAAGAAAGATGGGCTAGAGAAAGGGAGGAAGAGGAAAGAATTAAGAGCCTTCCTACCCACCACACTGTTGCTACTATCCAAGTTATTGAGGATGTTCACACTCTTAGCACCCAATGTACTCCTGGTCCCAATGGACCTATTAATGGTGATGCTATGACTATAGAAGCTACCAAACAAGTGAACCTTAAGGACACCACTACTACTTTACTTGATGCTCGTGACCTTGATTTTGATAATTGCACTCTTACCGAAGTTATTGATTTCCTTCACAAGATGTCTAGAGATCCCCGCACTAGCACGCTTAACCTTGCCTTCACAGAGCATATCACTAATGCTCTCATCAAAGCTAGGGAGGAGAAACTTAGAGTAGAAGCCTCCATACCTAGAAAGCTAGAAGATGGTTGGGATCCTATGATAAAAATTTATTTGAATGACTTCTCTTGTTATGCATTATGTGATGTTGGTGCTAGTACCTCTGTTATGCCCAAAAGGATATATGATATGCTTAAATTGAAACCTTATGATTCTTGTTCTTTTGGTGTTCGTCTCGTTGATTCTTCCATAAAGAAACCTTTGGGGAGGATCGATGATGTTCTTATTGTTGTCAATGATAATTATGTGTCCGTTTATTTCACTATTATGGATATTGAATGTGATCCTTCTTGTCCAATTATTTTGGGACGTCCCTTTTTGCGCACCGTTGGTGCTGTCATTGATATGAAAGAGGGTAATATAAAATTTCAGTTTCCTCTCAAGAAAGGGATGGAACACTTCCCTCGAAAGAAGATCAAGTTACCTTTTGAGTCCGTTGTACGGGCTAGCTATTCTTTTACTCTTGATAAAACTTGATCTATGCATTATACCTAGCTTAAAGGCATAAAAGAAAGCGCTTTTGGGAGGCAGCCCACATGAATAATTTTTTTGCTTTTGTTGTGTCTTGATGTTGTTTACTGCTGTAGCATCATCATTGTATCTTTTCTTTTCATATTTGTGCCAAGTATAGCCTCCGATTGCTAGAAAGTTCAAAAGTTGCGAGGTGCTGTCCAGGAAACAGATTCTGTCCTTGGATAGAAAAATTCGTATTAAATCACCAGATCATATTTTTGGTCTGAATTATTTCGACAGTGTTCTCTATATAATTGTCTTTCGTGTGTCAGTTCTGAGTTTTTTGATTTGAGTTGCAGAAGTATCCCGAACAGATCAATTATTGCCTGCTGTTCTGTTTTTCATAGATTCTGTCCTGTTTTGCCTTACCTTCACTTTGCAAATTAAGAACTTGCTTTTTCTTTGCAAAAACCTTTTGGCAATCTTGAGAAACAGTAGAACTTCAAGAATATCCTTATTTCCAGCAAGGTATAATTATTTTATTAAGGGTACTAACCTCGCTAATCAGATTATGATGAGTTGTGTATGAAGGGAGTTTTCAAGTGTGCGAGGGAAGATGATAAAAAGATTCAGGAGTGTCAAGCGCTCAAGCTTGGGGATGCCCCCGTGCACCCCCAAGAAATATTCAAGGAGACTCAAGCGTCTAAGCTTGGGGATGCCCCTGTGCATCCCCTTCTCCATCAACACTATCAGTTCGTCTTTCGTTTCGCTATATTTTTATCACTTCATGTGTTATGTGCTATGCTTGGAGCATCTTGCTTTTAGTTTTCTTTTTAGTTTTTCATAACGAGTCGGAACCCAGCATTCCTTTATGTGGGAGAGAAACACGCTCCACCTCTACCTAGAACATAACATAGAATTTTCATGTCTATCTATGCTGTGTGTGTTCTTTGTCTTTTAATAGCTACTATCGTGCTCTGCTCTTAGTATTCATGCTTATCTTTTCAAGAGCTTTTGTTTAGTTGGTTGCTTGAACTCTCTTTAATTACCATGCTCACCTTATTAAGAGAGTTTGCTTCAGTTGCATGGGTTAATGTGTCTATGATAAAGATGCTACTTTCATGATGGTGCTTAGTAGTTCAGGTTTTCTTTTGGTTAATCTCAAATAGCTGGGGGGTTCCCAATGTGTTATTGGAGTACCAACTTGGTTTGTTTGCCTATGATATGGTATGGTTTAGTAATATCTTCCTTCGAGAATTTATTTTGATTGACTTGGCGTATGCTCACGCATATTCAAGACTGTAAAGAAAGTCTGTCAAGCCTTGATGATCTTTTATTTCTGAGTAGCGATATAACTACCATGCCTGATTCAATATTGCTTTGTCGCTCTGCATGATTATGACCGTCATTGCTCTCTTAGTTAGTCGCTCCCAGTCTTTTGCTAACCTCCACCTGTACTAATCAAACTAACCATGCAATACATAGCTCATGGGAAAGTAGCCTAAAAACTATTGTGGTAAAGAATATGTTGCTTATGTATCTTATTTCTTATGAGTTGCTTGCTGAGCGGTAACCATGTTTCTGGGGACGCCATCAACTGTCACACTTTTGTTGAATATCATGTGAGTTGCTATGCATGTTCGTCTTGTCTGAAGTAAGGGTGATTTACCGTGGGATGAATAACTATGCATATTGTTAGAGAAGAACATTGGGCCGCCAACCAAAGCCATGCATCATGGTGGAAGTTTTAGCTTGGACCTTAATCCTCAATCTCTCATGAGAATATGCTTATGCATTAAAGAGGAGTCCATCATCTATTTTCTATGTTGTCCCGGTATGGATGTCCTCAAGTTGAGATCTATCAAAAACGAGAAATCAAATGCGATCTATCTCCTTGGACCTTTGTACAGGTGGCATAGAGGTACCCCTTTGTGACACTTGGTTGAAACATATGTAATGCAATGATAACCCATGGGAATCCGAGCTAATTAGGACAAGGAGCGAGCACTATTAGTATTCGATGCATGAAGCTTGCAACTTATAGGATGTTTTATGCATGACACATATGAAGTACTACTACCGTTGACACAATTGCTTCCATGTTTTCAAAATAAAAAGCTTTAGCACTTAACCTTTCTTTTACCTTTATGTTGAAGCACCAACTACTGAGAGCATGATTGTCATTCTAAGTGTAATGTGCATTGTCCCAAAGTAGCATTGTCTTTTGCATGATTGTGATATCGTTTATTCTGAAATGATTGTATCTAGTCATCACTTAAACCTTGAAGGTGCCCCTGCATTTATGTTTTGCATCACTAAAGGGGGCAAGCTAGATATCACTTTATCATATTTGCACATCATGTTCATTGCAAATCTTTTTGATGTTTCAGTTTCATATTGTAAAACTTTCAGTCATTTGTGATTTTCTCTTGAGGCAACCTAATTACTTTAGAATCATTGTCTCAATAAGCTTTTGTCATATGACTATGAAAAAGTCCCATATGGTTAATAGCATGTCACCACAGAAATTATTCTTGTTATCATTTACCTACTCGAGGACGAGCAGGAATTAAGCTTGGGGATGTTGATACGTCCAAAACGTATCTATAATTTCTGCTTGCTCCATGCCACTTTTGGGTGATATTGCTATGATATTCATACACTTCCATACACTTTTGATCATATTTTGACTAACTTACTAATCCAGTGCACCCCAGTGCCAGTTTCTGTTTTCGGCTGTTTTGTATTTCAGGTTTTCACGTTTCGAGAACTGCCCAGAAAAATCCAGAAAAATTATATAAAAAATCAGCGATCCGGAAACAACACTGCGTCCGAAGGGCAGCCTGGGGGGGGCCACCAGGGCTCCAGGCGCCCTGGCGGCGCCCCCCCCTGGGCCGCGCCGGGGGGGGCGCCTGGGCCCCCCGAAGCCCGTCCGGTGCCCCCCTTTGGCATATATTTAGAGGGACCTCCGAAACCTTCAGAGGAGGAACTCTTTTCGCGATACCATCTCTGTTCCGCCGCCGCCGCCGCTTCCAAGATCGGGAGCACCAGGAGAACTCTTCCCGGCACCCTGCCGGAGGGGAGGATCACCACCGGGAGCTTCTCCACCACCATGGACGCCTCCCGGATGACTCGTGAGTAGTCTCCCTTGGACCATGAGTCCATGACCAGTAGCTATGTGATGTTCTCCTCCCGTTCTTGTGCTTCACTAATTAGTCCTCGTGAGCTGCCCTACATGATCGAGGCACCTATGTAATCCTTATGCTGTTGCTATGTTGAGTTTGCTGGGATCCGATGGATTATGAGATTATGTTCAGATTGATCTTGAGTAATATATTTGATTCACCTCTTTTATATTTTAGTTCATAAGTAATTCTTGCATGTTCTCCGTTGTTATTTATTGCTTTGGCCGAGTAATAGGTAGTGACTCCAAGAGGGGACGTTATGCTCGATTGTGGGTTCATGCCCCTCGATGACTAGCTTGAGTGACAGAAACATGAGTCTAGGGGATGTGCTATTGCCACAAGGGGGAAAACAACGGTGCTTGTGCTCGCGGGTGCAAGGATTGTTTACTTTACGCAAAGTTCTTTTAATGCAGTTGTCTGTTGCATTGAGTTTACACTATGGGTGGGACTCGCAACTTAATACCAGCGAGATGTTCTGGATAGATATCTCAAGGTGGATGATTAGTAGTAGATATTGATGGATTTCGGTCTACTTACTTTGGCGTACCGCCCATGCTTTGAACCTCAACCTTTCTTGCAATGTAGTCAGCATTGGTTTGCGTTCGTGGTCCTGTCAATTGCCCAGCTGTAATTTGTTTACCTCACATAGCTGTTTTATCGTCTTTTGGGAGAGAGACATCACTAGTGAACATCATGAGACTCCGGTCCATATTACCATCATTGATCACATCCACTATTTACTTTTCGTTATTTACTTACTATTGCAAAAACTATCTATCACTACTATCATTGCTTTTAACCCTTTGTGAACTACAAGGCCGGAGAGATTGACAACCTCTCTGTACTCATTGGGAGCAAAGTTATTTGTATCTGTGTGCAGGTCCACGTTGGTTGCTACTAATCTGGCGCCGTAGCAATTGACACCTACTTGTTGAACCTAGGAGTCTCTGGGGAATCGATCCTTGGCATCTTTGCTAGGGGAAAATACTTCTACTTACTGCATCTTACACCTTCCACTTGGGGTAACCAACGAGGGGTTCGTGGCCCATCACCGGGCACGTGCCGGCGCGCGGTGGCCACGCGCGCTGCCTACTGGCGTGAGGTGGAAGGCGACAGGAGCGGCGCTGGTGGGCTGGGCCGGCCTGCAACAGTGCTGGGCTCAAGGTAAGTTCTTTCTCTCTTTTCTCTTTCCTATTTCTTTTCTGTTTCATTTCTTTTGCAACTTTGTTTAATTAATAAAAATGCCAGAACATTTTTATATCTCATAAAACTAATCATGCTCACTGTATATGATATGAACAGTATGGAACATTATAGTTTATGATTATTTGAGTATTTAAAATATTTTATAGCATTTAAATGCCCAAATACAAATACCATATGATTTAATCCAGAGACCTTGGATGTCCTAGAAAATTGTGCACCATTTTTGGCAGAGGTTTAAGACCAAGGCAGAAATGATGGACATTTTTGAAGGGCATTTTGGGTACATTGGAAAAGATTTTATCAAACCCTAGTTGTTAGGAGAGGGGTGCTGGGGTTTCTGTCATTCCCATTTCAAGTTTCTTTGATAAGTAAACATGATGCACACTCTAGCTAGTCCTAATGCAAGTGCTAACTAGGGATGTGACAACTCACCCCCACTTAAAAGAATCGCGTCCCGAGATTCGGGTTCCTCCGGAAAGAGGGTGGGGTACTCAAGTAGAAGACGATCCTCCCTTTCCCAAGTAGCTTCACTCTCGGAATGATGTGACCATTGAACCTTGAGAAACTTGATATTGTGGCGTCGAGTGGTGCGCTCAGTTTGATCAAGAATACGAACGGGGTATTCTCGATATGTGAGATTGTCCTGGAGATCAAGCGTTTCGTGGTCCACTCCGCGGATAGGATCCGAGAAGCAACGCCTGAGTTGAGAAACGTGGAGCACGTCATGAACTCTGGATAGGTGTGGTGGTAGTTCCAATTGGTAGGCAACTTCTCCTCGTTTGGCAAGAATGCGAAAAGGACCGATGTAACGAGGGGCCAATTTGCCTTTGATACCGAAGCGATGGGTTCCCTTAAGAGGAGTAACCCGAAGGTAAGCCTTATCGCCGACTTCAAAAGTCACAGCCTTATGATGACTATCATATTGGCTCTTCTGGCGAGACTGGGCTGTTTTCAATTTCTCACGAACAATGCGAACTTGCTCTTCTGCTTCCTGGATCATATCCGGGCCAAAGAATTGTCTTTCCCCGGTTTCTGACCAGTTAAGAGGTGTTCGACACCTTCGTCCATATAGAACTTCGAAGGGGGCTTTACCCAGGCTGGCTTGATAACTACTGTTATAAGCGAATTCGGCAAATGGAAGACACTTCTCCCAATCCATACCGAAAGAGATGACAGAGGCTCGAAGCATGTCTTCCAGAATTTGATTGACTCGTTCCACTTGACCACTTGACTGGGGATGGAAGGCAGTACTGAAGGAGAGGTGAGTTCCCATAGCATTCTGGAAACTTTCCCAAAATCGTGAAGTGAAAAGACTTCCACGGTCTGAGTTAATCTCCAATGGCACACCATGAAGTGATACTATCCGACAGACATACAAGTCTGCTAGCTGGCTAGCAGTAATACTCTCTCGAACAGGCAGGAAATGAGCTACTTTAGAGAGGCGGTCGATAATGACGAAGATAGCATTATTCCCTTTCCTGGTCCTGGGAAACCCGGTAATGAAGTCCATACCGACTTTGTCCCATTTCCATTCAGGAATAGCTAAAGGTCGAAGGGTGCCAGCAGGCCGTTGATGCTCTGCTTTGACTCGACGACAAACGTCGCAGTTAGCAATGAATTGAGCGATTTCTCTCTTCATCCTAGTCCACCAGAATCTCTGACGTAGATCCTGATACATTTTGGTACTACCGGGATGAATTGTGAGAGGAGATTCATGAGCCTCCTTAAGGATCAAACGTCTCAGGTTTCGTACTTTAGGAACCACTAAACGGTTGCTAAAAAGTACGACTCCTTGATCATCAATTGAGAAACATCCCGCGACTCCTTTCTTGATGTTCCTCTTAATACGGGAAATTCCGGGATCAACCTTCCGCGCTTTGATGACCTGATCCGTAAGGGTAGGTTCCGCCACCAAGGTGGAAAGGAATCCTCGAGGAATAATGTGAAGGTTAAGCTTACGAAATTCCTCGTGGAGAAGTGGTTGCCCTTGTTGTAACAATAAGTTGTTACAATAAGACTTACGACTTAGGGCATCAGCCATGACATTGGCCTTCCCAGGGGTATAAGTGATTCCTAAGTCGTAGTCTGTGAGCAACTCAACCCAACGTCTTTGCCTGAGATTCAGATCCGGTTGGGTGAAGATGTACTTCAAACTTTGATGATCAGTGAAGATTTCACAACGATTACCAAGGAGGTAATGTCGCCATGTTTTGAGTGCATGGACTACAACTGCAAGCTCTAGATCATGTGTAGGATAGTTATCCTCATGTGGACGTAACTGTCGAGATGCGTATGCAATCACTTGACGATCTTGCATGAGTATGCAACCTAGTCCTTGTCGCGAGGCGTCGCAATAGATTATAAAATCCTTGGAAAAGTCTGGTGGTACCAGTACAGGTGCAGATGTCAGGCGTCTTTTCAGTTCCTGAAAACTGGACTCGCACTATGGGGTCCACTCAAACTTTTTATCTTTCTTGAGAAGTTCAGTTAGAGGTTTAGCAACCTTGGAGAAATTCTCGACGAAGCGTCGGCAATAGCTCGCTAAGCCAAGAAAACTCCTAACTTGCTTGACCGATTCAGGGGGAGTCCAATCAAGGACGGCTTGAACTCGCTCGGGACTGACAGCAATACCCTTGCCAGAGATCACATGACCTAGATAGGTTACTTCCGGCAACCAAAATTCACATTTAGAGAATTTGGCATAAAGGCGGTGATCTCGAAGTTTCGTCAATACCAGCCTTAAATGCTCGGCATGATCTTCCTTGTTCTTGGAATAGATGAGTATATCATCGAGGTATTCCACGACGAATTTATCCAAGTACTCCATGAATATAGAATTCATGAGCCGGGAGAAGGTGGCTGGGGCATTGGTTAATCCGAAGGACATGACGGTGTACTCATATTGACCATAACGAGTAACAAAAACCGTTTTAGGAATGTCCCCGTTCTTGATTTTGATTTGATGGTAACCCAACCTCAAATCCATCTTAGAGAAGACTGAGGATCCAGCGAGCTGATCATACAGGTCGTTGATCCTGGGGAGCGGATACTTATTCTTTATGGTGACTAGATTGACAGGTCGGTAATCTACAACCATCCGCTCCGTTCCATCCTTCTTCTTGACGAAGAGGACGGGGCAAGCCCAAGGGGAAGAACTAGGACGGATGAAACCTTTTTGCAAGGACTCATCGAGTTGTTTCTTTAGCTCAGCTAATTCTAGTGGTGCCATCTTATAAGGTCTCCTAGAGATTGGGACAGTTCCAGGGATAAGATCTATCACGAACTCGACATCTCTGTCAGGTGGAATTCCTGGCAGTTCTTCTGGAAAAACATCCGGAAAGTTACGGACTACCGGGATATCTTCGAGTTCTGGTAGAGGGCTGGCATTAAGAGAGTAGAGCTGACGCTCAGCCATTCGGGTCAAGACATTGACTATCTTGCCAGATGGGTGTGTAAGTTGAACGGTCCTAGTATAGCAATCAATCTTGGCGTAATGAGTTGTCATCCAATCCATACCCAAAATGATGTTTATGTCCGAGGACTTGAGAGCGATTAGAGATGCTAGGAAAACAAGTCTATCGACAAGGATTTCATTTCCATGGCTTACCCTAGAGGTTTGCCACTTTGAACCAGGAGTTTGAATAACCATGGAAGTAGGCATGTCACAAAAAGTCATGTTGTGCATTCGAGCATAGCTCTCAGATATGAACGAATGTGATGCTCCAGCATCGAAAAGAACAGATGCCGGATGGCAGTTAACAAGAAGCGTACCAAGGACGACGTTAGGATCCTCATAAGCTTCCTCAGCAGAGACATAGTTGACATGACCACGTGCAGTGGGGATTGGCTTGACATAATTCACCTTGCCGGTTGGCTTACCACGGCCAACGGGTTTTCCTGGTTGGTTCTGAGGACACTCACGCATGTAGTGCCCTGGTTCTCCACACTTGAAGCATGTCACAGTGCTAGTGTGTGGAGCAAAGTTGGAAGGTGGTCCTCCATAGGTCTTGCAGGTGCAAACTGTTGAGTTGGGCGAGGCGCCTCATAGGATGGCCTCGGTGTGTACTTGGGTGGCAGAGCAGTGTTAGGAACCCACACACGGCGCTTGTGAGAGCCAGAGCCGGATGAGGAACCAAAGTCTCGAGGATGCTTGCGTGTGGCCTCGAAGTCGGTCTGGCCCGTCTCAGCACTGATAGCCTTGTTTACCAACTTCTGGAAGGAAGTGCACTCGTGCAGACGTAGATCTCGGCGGAGTTCAGGGCTGAGTCCCTTGCGGAACCTCGCCTGCTTCTTGGCATCGGTGGATACTTCCTCAGGTGCATAGCGTGCCAAGTTGCCAAACTCGCGACTATAGCCATCTACAGTTAACCGACCCTGGGTGAAGTTGCAGAATTCCTCCCGCTTGCGATCCATGAGACCTTCCGGAATGTGATGTTCACGGAATGCCTCACTGAACTCAACCCAAGTAGTGATTTGGTTAGCAGGACGCATAGCTTCAAAGTTCTCCCACCAAAGACTGGCAGGGCCCTCCAGATGGTAGGCGGCATAGGTAACCTTGTCAGCTTCGACCACACGGGCAGAGTGTAGCTTGTGGGTGATACTACGTAGCCAGTCATCCGCATCCAGAGGTTCAGTGGAGTGATGGAACTTCGGTGGGCACATCTTGATAAAGTCATTGATTGACACCACGTCATTCCTCTGACGGAACCCAGTGTTCTGCTCTATGCGTTCCAGCAGACGGTTGGTCTCTCTCTTGTTCCGTTCTGCCTCGAGCATAACTTCCGCCAAGGAGGGTGGCTGGGGCAGATTCCCATCTCTAGCCCCACTAGCCTCACCCTGCTCCTGGGCAGCAGGAGTGTTGCGAGTGTTGACCATCCTAAGAAAACAAAACAACGGTTTAGACAAGGATGGCAAAAAAATTGACATAGGAGTGCAGAATGTAATGGATGACACGGAATGCAAAGATGTTCATCTGTACGACATGGTAATATAGAAACTGCTATATATACACCAGTGGTCATACACACCATACATAGTTTAGTACAAGCCAAGGCTAAAGTACAACTGCGGTGAAAGACGATACATCCCATCAGAGGCATTCCAAGCTCCTATACATTATTTAACTACACCTCTGGAACTCAGTACACACTAAGTCATATTCCACAAGACGCGCAGGACTGTGGAAATACAACTACTACAATACTACTACTGTCACGGTCTAGCTCAGACATTCCCGTAGTAATCTTCGTAAAGATTACCACCGTAGCCTGGAAGTGGAACAGACGGATCTTGAAACTCGCGAGCGCTCGAAGGCTGTGGACCATAGGGACATGGATGTGGCCTCGGTCCCGATGCTGGTGGTAACCGACGCCCACGTGGAGGTGTAATACCCCCAATGTCACGCCAATCCATGCGATCAGGCAGACGAGTCCGCACGGGGTACAAATCCCGCATGTCCAGATATCCGGCGTGCACAGCAGGTGCAAGCCGTGTCAAAGTAGTCCAGTGGGCGGCTCGAGTGTTATACAGCTCCATTCGGAGGGCACGGACCTCACGGTCCCTATCCTCTAGCATCTGAACAGTAGTCTGAAGTAGTGGCTCTTCATGAGCAGCATCAGTATACAGACCAGTGTAATAGCCTTCCTCTCCGGGAAGTGAGGCTGGCATGTAACAGAACTCAGTGTTCAGCAACAGGGCATGCCTAGCCCGGAGAATGGTCATCATCGAATAGGCGGCATCCTGCACTGCCATCTCGATGGTAACCCCGAGTCCATAAGACCAATGGATGGGGTCGTTAGCTCCGGGATATGAGGGGTATATCCGGACTGTGCAGAAATACTGACTCTGATTGAAATCCCGGTATTGTTCCTCCACGGTGTACTCAGGATACCAGCGATAACCGGTCTCAGTCAGCAAGCGGACTAGCATGGCCGTGTGACCGGGCACATTAATGCACCGAGTCAAACGAACCACCTGGTGAGGGGTGCGGCCAGACATCTGAAACACGAAATAATGCAAAGGCATTAGTGTTTCTGGAAGAAATCGGGCAGCATAACAACTGTAAATGCTCAAACAAAGATTTGAGACATCATAAAAATGATAGCATAGCCACTCAACAATTCCATATCAAGGTTCCGGGTCCAACAATCATCATACTAAAAGGATAGAAACTGAACTGAGGCTTGAAACCAACAATCCTAAGAGTCTACGGATTAGTAACACGTGAACCTAGTAAGGATAAGAGGCCTAGTCCTAAATCCCCGTTGAAAGAATAGACTGACTCAGATCAGAAGGGCATAAGGTAAAGGATTAAAAAGAGCCTTACGTTCCCTTCCACAATCAATTCCCCTACATACAACTAAGAATTTTTCTAGACTCAACATCGACCAGTTTGGCTTGAGAAACCTACAGGCAGTCCAGCTCTGATGCCAACGCTGTCAGGACCCCGATCCTAAGTCACACCAATCTAGCTGTAACACGTCATATCACTTTGCGGCCTCACGCACGGTAACCCCACGGGTGCCACCTTACCTGGCCCGGGACCGTTTGCGCATTTTGGCACACGTATATGACAGTGTCGCTAGCATCCATATGACAGAGAACCCGGGCCGACATAGCTAGTTATAAACCAAAAGTGGCACTAGATTACAGAGACAGGCATCCATGACCCAGCAACGAACGTGTCGGTCATCAACGTATGAACCCAAGTCGTAGCAAGCTACATGGACTTAAAGGAACAACGCGTGACATTTCCCCTAAGGGACAAACACAGGAACGAAGAAGGACACATGCCGGCCAGCCTACGTGTTCTGAGCAGTAGCAAACTACCAAGGCTCATTGGAATCACTAGGAGGCATTTCTCTGTAAGGTAGGCTACCAAAGGGAAACAACTAGGTGTCGGATCCACACATACCAAGCATTTCAACCATACACACAATATGCTCAATATGTGCAAATACAACATTGCATCACAACAGAACTCTATGACTCAAAGTACTTTATTTAAGAGGCTCCAAGAGCCATACATAACATATCCATACAGGTAGGGATCACATGACCCAACACTCAAGTCATACAGTCATACAAGCACAAGCGGAAGCTACATGTCTGAGTACAGACAACTTAGAAAATAAAACAGGCTTGGTGTAGCCTGACTATCTACAAGGCCCTTCACAAGCTCTAGATCTCCGTCTGGGTGTCAAGCTACTCGTCGACGTCAACGTCTATGTAGAACCCATCAGCAGGGGCATGGTTCTCCTCTGCAACAGTTATTAAGCAAACATGAGTACAAAGGTACTCAACAAGTCTTACCACAGAACCTATCATACATGCAACATTATCAAAGGGGGTAGTGGAGTTCATAGCAGAAAGCCAGCTTTGACTCTTGGCTAACCTATACTAAAACTCTCAACGGATTGCATGATGTTATTACGAACACGAGTCCTCTACTCACCACAACAATACACTACCGAGGATCCTCTTCCGTCATCCTACGGATGGGCCATCCAAGGCACTCACACTTATCTTTAGGCTTTTAGTAGTATCCACCAACTTGTCTATGAACTGTAAGAGTAACCAAGTAGTCCGTACCGCGAACAACGGCTATTCGAATAGATTGATAACCTGCAGGGGTGTACCTCTTCACACACACTCCCACCACTTATCGCCGTTTACTCGACGTGTACTCGGCAACCTTCAAGCGGAATCCCAGCGTGCGTGTCGGCCACGACCTGACTAACTACTCAAGTCTCTCGTCCAGGTTTATCGCCTATTTGGGTTCCATCCGTGGGGAGATCCGGCCGGGGTGTCGCTCACGGCCCAAAACGATGTGTACAGTGTTCCCGAGTCACCAAACAGGCAACCGGTACACCGTGCCACGTACCTGTCGCATCACAACCCACCCCGAGGGTCAGCGCTATGCAGACCTCCAGTAAACTATAAACACCAGAAACTAGTTGCAACTCCCGGACAGAGATCGAGGGTAATTAATAAGCCGAGAGGGTCCATTGGTTTCGGGCCCATTGCATGGTAGTAACTGGAACTTGAACCACACATACAGATCTCGGGTCCTATGTACGGTTCCAATGAAACAACCCACCACATACTCCTACATGGCCTTTCATCGATACCTTAACCAAACGTGTTCCACACTTCTTTCTCTTTATCGATATGATTGTTTCACTCTGATCCATCACCCAGATGAACCAAACCAGACACAACTCTAAGCATAGCAGGCAACATAAACAAATAGCATGGTGGATCACACATCACATGGCTCAATAAACTCCTACACATGCTAGTGGGTTTCAACTATTTACTGTGGCAATGACAGGTCATGCAAGGAATAGGGTTCAACTACCGCAGCAAGTAGCAGTTCACACGCTGTTGCCTTAATGCAGTAAAAGAGAGCAGGAGCGAGAAGATGGGTTTGTATCGGAATGATCAATGATTGCTTGCCTGACAGAGTGGTTGTCGGGTACTGCTCTTCAGCTGGATACGCAGGATTTTTCTGATCATTTTTCATATATAAATTATTTCCATCTGAGCTACGGTTGATTTTATATGATTTTTAGAAGTTTTGAGTATTTTCTGAAATTCATAAACCATTTAAGATTTATTTTAATTTCCAGAAACACTTTACTGCGTCAGCATGACCTCATGCTGACGTCAGCAGGTCAACAGGAGCCGGTCCAGGTCAAACATGACATGTGGGCCCGGCATGTCAGTGTCATAGCTAATTAGCAAAGTTGATTAGTGTTAAGCTAGAGACTAATTAGCTGTCAGTGGGGTCCTGGCCCACGGTCAGTGACTAAACTAACTAAGTGATTTAATTAGCATTTACTTAATTAAACTAGCTAATTAGAGGAGGGGTGGCCCACACGTCAGCGACCCAGGGGTGGTCAACCCCCCGGTCAAACGAGTCAAACTCGCCGGTGAAGTGACGCCGGCGAGGCCAAACACGGCGGCGAGCTTCGGAAATCGCCCACAGGGAACGGTTCGAGCCGTGGTTGGGCGCGTTGGAGTGCCCTCGCCGATGCGCATCGAATGGTGGTGGTCGCCGGGCCTGTGGTGGCCGGAGGCGACGGCTACGAGCTCGGCAGCGGCGGCCGGCGTTCGGGCATGTGTGGAGACGCGGCTGCGGTGGCCTAGGCGATGCGTGCGTGGCACCTAGCTCATCTACGTGCTGCGGCGAGCGAGATGGACGTGCGTCCGTGACCAAATGGTCACCGGAGCATCATCGGCGGCAAGCACGGCGGCGGCGGGTTTCAGTGATCAGCGGAGCAGCAGCTACGCGGCGCAAACGAAGTGGAGGAGGGAGGGATTCGGCGTAGGGGCTCACAGCGGTGCTAGCGAGCTCGACGGAGAGGTCGGGGACTCTCTGCAGCTCCTTAATCGACGGCGAGGAGCTCCGGCGATCCGAGGAGGGGGACGACGGCGTGAAGGCGTTGCAGGGCTCCCGGCGATCCGTGGCTCAGCGAGGAGGAAGAGGGCGTCGCGGCGATCCTTCTGGACACTCTCATGGGACGAGGGGGAGGCTCTAAGTGCGGCAACGGCGAACGGCGGCGACGGGCGGCCTCGGTGATGAGAGGGAGAGAGCCAGGGGAAGGAGATGAGGACGAGGGGAAGTGAGAGAGGGGTCGGGGCAGCTGCGTGGCGACGCATGGAGGCGTCCAGGCCGTCGGGGACGCAGGCAGGCAGGCTGGAGGTGGCCGGGCGCGCGGTGGCCACGCGCGCTGCCTACTGGCGCGAGGTGGAAGGCGACAGGAGCGGCGCTGGTGGGCTGGGCCGGCCTGCAACAGTGCTGGGCTCAAGGTAAGTTCTTTCTCTCTTTTCTCTTTCCTATTTCTTTTCTGTTTCATTTCTTTTGCAACTTTGTTTAATTATTAAAAATGCCAGAACATTTTTATATCTTATAAAACTAATCATGCCCACTGTATATAATATGAACAGTATGGAACACTATAGTTTATGATTATTTGAGCATTTAAAATATTTTATAGCATTTAAATGCCCAAATACAAATACCATATGATTTAATCCAGAGACCTTGGATGTCCTAGAAAATTGTGCACCATTTTTGGCAGAGGTTTAAGACCAAGGCAGAAATGATGGACATTTTTGAAGGGCATTTTGGGTACATTGGAAAAGATTTTATCAAACCCTAGTTGTTAGGAGAGGGGTGCTGGGGTTTCTGTCATTCCCATTTCAAGTTTCTTTGATAAGTAAACATGATGCACACTCTAGCTAGTCCTAATGCAAGTGCTAACTAGGGATGTGACAATGGAACACTTCTACGACAGCACAGGTATGACTATCTTGATTTTGTCTTAAAATCGTCATAGATGTACATGCATGACAGAAAACGTGACCTACTGTGACAAACATGTATCATCACGGAACTGGGCTTTTTGTAGTGTCTAGATGCCACGGAACCACCTCCGAAATACGTTCATACACTATGCCTGCCTAAACACACATGCGCTCAGCCGAAATCGCTCCCGCCAACTATTTGGGACACCTAGGATTACTGTCCTACCCCCAACTCGCAATAGGTCCAAAATTTAAGAGGGGGAAAAGTTTGTACTCTCCAAATTTCGAAAAAGCGCATCCCAGACCAAAACATGGTTCCTCCTAGCTCCCCCAGCCCCCCGTCTGATTCCCCATTCATACTCTGTGGGCGCCAAAACTACCTCTCCACCAACTACGAAACCCTAGCGTCCTCCGTGCGCCACCCCATCCCACCCATCAACCGCCGCCCTCCGCCATCACGACGGAGCCGATACCCCGATGTTGTCGTCCACCGCAACCGCAACCGCAATGCCCTCCACGGCTAGTAGTTGAAGTCGAGGCCGAGCTGCCTACAGGACGCCGACATGCACCATACCCTAGCTAGTTTAACCACACCGTCCTATGCTTAACTACTGCCGCTCCAAAGTACCCACCGTCCACCTCACCGGAGAAGTTCCCGCCAGGCCGTCCTTCACCGCCTCGGATCTGCTTCCCCTCCACTGATAGACGAACACCACAACATAGTCAACAATTTGGCCATGGGTTCATCCAAGGGTCCACCGTCATCCACAACATTGGGTCCGCCGGTAAACGAAGAACATCGCCGAAAATAAGGACACAACATTGGCATCGGAACTGGTACTCCTCTTCCCTTGTTCATGCAAATCTTACATGTCTGCTTGCACGGTATACATCCCATAGAAGACACTTGTTGACCGCTTCTTACTACACCTTCTTCCTGATACTAGATGTTCCTAGTAACTCACGATGCACAAGGTTTCTCCTCATATACTATTTCACCTTAGCTAGAGGTCCATCGCCCCCCTGGATTTCAATTCCTGGCCAGTTGATTCCCAATTAACGGAAGTACCACCCACTGAGGTGCTAGTCCGCCTGTTATGCCGGGGAAGCAGCGCCTTAGTGTCTATCTTAGGGGTGTGTGGGGCCTGGCAGCTGCCGGCGCTCGATCTGGAGGTCGATCGGGCTTAAAGGGATGGTCAGGGGCGGTGCCAAGCACGGCGGTGGTGTGAGGTCGAGGGGAGGGCGGGGCAGCAGAGGCAGGGGTCTGGGCCGGTGGTCGTTGGTGATTCGAGAAAGATTGTCAAAAGTGACTCACGGGAGGTAGATGAAGGTCATTTGCCCGATCCTTGTAGATCGTATGGTTCAAAAAAAATCGACTGACCTATTTATTTTTAGTCAGCTATTATTTTGATAGGACCACATGTGGTGGTGTGCTGGAGGAGTACCTGCATTTCCTAGCCATCCGTGTGCTCATATTACAAAATATTATAATCTAAATCTTTTGCCATGCAATGTTGTAGAGCTATCATATGTCTCATGTCATTTATCTTTCAGCCACCTCCTATCTACTACTTTTATAGTGCACTAGTTCTGCACACACTTCACCCATGCTCTCACTATTGTTTTTTATGCATGGGTATTTCAGCCTCTGCAAAACTGTTGATAAAAACACGAAAGAAAAGAGAGAAGTCACTCCAGCTTTGTTCTTTGGTATGCAAGACAGGTTTAGGCACTTTAAAGAGTGCAGTGTCAGCAGATGGAGGCAGTAAACATAGCTCCGGAGTTGATGATCTCAGTCGCCATTAACCACCATCCTAGGTGCTTGCTTTAACTCCATTGTGTCATATGTGGTTGCATGTTGCATATGGTGTCTAGCTTGTATTGGAAAGGCCAAAGTAGATCTTTATTAAGATAAGGAAAGAAATTTTTTTACATCACGGCAACGGCTACAAAGATTACAAGACCACAAAGCACCAGAAGCCAAATAGCTAGTCAAGGCACTGGCCGAGCCAGTGACAAGCCCAGCACAGACATGCATCACCTGCAAGCCAACTAAAAAGCCATGGTGGTGGTGAAGCATCCCGCCTCCCGCCAGGCTCTCAGGTCCTCGATGATCATGCTCACCACTCCAGTCGGGTGTCTAGCTTGTATTGCTTCCATTTCGTTAAATTGCATCTGCTTAGCTTACACGCTATACCTACGAATATGACAGGCCTTCCTGTTTTCATACATACTACTACATCTATCTATTAACCATGTTCTTACATCAAACTAATGTTCTTGTGTATCCCTCATCAATCACTTATGATGAGACAGTCAGGCTCGTGGATTTCTGTAAGAAAAGATCCTCTTTTAAAGAATGCAGTGTTAGCCTTCCCACAAGATTCTTAAGAAATGGCAAGGCTAGATGAAGATAGTCAACGTTGCTCTGTAGTTGATGACCACATTTCCCACACCACCATCGCAGGTGCTTGCTCGCACTTGGCAATGTAATATGTGGTTGCATGTTGCATATGCTGTCTAGATTGTAATTCTTCCAATCTGGTTAAATTGCATGTGTCATTCTGCTTAGTTTATACATTATACCTATTAATGTGACATGTCTTCTTGTTTGTGGTAAATACTACATTTGTCTATTAAGCATGTCCTTACATAAAACAACTAGCTTTTTTTTGTATCCCGCATCAATCACTACTACAGGATGGTCCAAACGCGACACTACGATCAGAAACCCTGCGACGAAACTGTGTGCGATGCCATAATCGCAAACGATGGTGTAAAAGAACAGTCAAAAAAGGTGCAAAACGTTTGCGATGACGGATGCATCAAACACGGTTCAAATTTTAGTTGCATGTGCGATGAAGGGCATACGGTTCAGTTCAATTAACTGTTTGCAATAAGGAGGAGCAAAAGAAATGGGCAGCCAGATGAAGGTGTGTGCGATATACAGCATACGGTTCACTAGGATGAACTATGTGTGATTAGGCAACACAATGAAAACGGTTCAACTGAACAAGATGTGTGTGATACGCGACAAACAGGTATGTAATCAGAAATGTGTGCGAAGACCAATAATAACACAGATGATTGCTGCTAATAAGCCATGTTATTTGCTCTGTCTACAGAATAATAACGTGTGTGTGTGTGTGTGTGTATAACTGAAATAAACATCCAATTACATAAGTGACTATACAGATCATTCGAGCATGTGCATTAGAACATTTGCATGCATTCTAAAGTAGGAGAAACGATCGTCTAGTCATCTACTTCTTGTGACGCTCCCGCCACTGCTCTGTGTCTCGATCCCTCGTCTAGGGTAGGAAGAAGACACTTCCTCATGTCAACAATCCGCCTGTACATCTCGTAGCTTGTGTATGTGTCCTTGGCAGCGTACTTGACATGTTCTTCATCCAGTCTCTCATGCCACACACTGTGCCAGGTGTTCTTGTCCTTGTAGCTCTCATTCTTCATCTTCATGTAGTAGGGGTCGATGATGGCCGAGGCGAGGTCAACCAGGGAGTTTAGTTTGTTTTTGTTGCTGCCCTATACTTTGTAGTGGTGCTGGATGTTGACAAGATTCGGACATTTCAATTACGAAACCTTGAGCGCATTTAGATCGTTGGTGGTGTCCACCGTAGCAAAACTATAGTCGGAGCTGTTGATAAACCTAGAGAAACGCTCGCAAGGCCTTGTAGCAAGGTGGTAGTGGTAGACGAGGACGTCATGTCGCACGCACAACTGGGCGACGGCAACCTTCTGATTATGCCTGGCACGACCGATGGTGTACTCGAGGTCGAAGCCGACCTCTTGGTACTTGTCCTCGGCAAGGAACTGCTCCATAGTTTGGATGGAGCTCTCCACCGAGGCCGGATCGTTTGTGTACACCACCGAGGGGGCCTTCCCCTCATGTGGGTGTCCACTAGGTGATGCATGGTGAACTACCCGCTGTTGTCGTCGTCGGCCGCTGGGAGCGCCGTTGGAGCCACGGGATCGCCATTGGAACTGCTGGATGTCCTCTCTGTATGTGTCGTCGTGGGTGTGCTTATTGTGTCATGTGACGCGAGAGATGAGGGTAAATGGCCGCAGGAATAAATGGGGGCCGGGCGGCCTAGATACTATGTAAGTCCGCATGGCAGTTTTTGCAGCGGGTAACTGCATCATCGCGCTGCGCCTAGCGCAACTGCATGCACACGAACGTGCGTGATCATGCGCCATACCCAAACACTGGCAGTGCGCATGGAGGGACGAGGGTAGAGCACTCGGAGGGATGCGAGAGCAGAGCGTGCGCAGCGGGACGCGAGCAGAGCACGCCGCGGCCGCCTGAACTGCAAGTAACCACACGCATAGAGTAGTTGAACACATAGGAAATTGTCGCCTACAAGCCAGACAATAGTTGCATCGCTGCGTAGAGAGCGGCTGTGTGCTACTACCTCCGTCTAGTCTATAGTCCCCTTTATATTTCGTGACATACTTTGCCCTCAAATTTAACCAACAAAATGTTAATGCATGTTATAAAAATTATATAATTGGAAACTATGTTCAAATACGAATCGAACTATATAATCTTTGGCGACATGCATTCGTATTTTATTAATTAAATTATACTTATAAACCAGGACGGGGGTATACTAGGTAACAAAATCGCAAACGTTTTTTTATTAAATGTATGTGTATGT
This sequence comes from Secale cereale, assembly GCA_902687465.1. Classification (NCBI taxonomy): domain Eukaryota; kingdom Viridiplantae; phylum Streptophyta; class Magnoliopsida; order Poales; family Poaceae; genus Secale; species Secale cereale. Next base: position 555,581,254 of record LR738712.1, read on the forward strand.
GGCCTTTCGTCCTCCTCTCGCATGTCTTGTCACCCCTCTGCCGCAGAAGGCTTACAGTGCAAGCTTGCGCAGCGCGCGGGGCCGTTCTTTTGGCAAAATGGTGGCGCCAATGAATCGTCGGTGAGCCCGTTCCTGCGCAACCTCGCAGGTTCCCGCGCAAGCTTCCCGCCCAACTCATTGAAATCCTCCAAAATCCCAATGCTTACCGGCCTGATATATAAACATTCATGGCCGGTGAGTCCTGCGTCGCATTATCCCCTCCCTCACTGTAGCTTATCTCGTCTGCTTTTCCCACAATTGCCAATGGCACCAGTCCGTCATCGTGGCTCAGCCACTCCGCCGTCATCAGAGGACATCTCCAGCTGGGAGGCTACACCGCGGCGGCGACACAGTCCCCGGAGTAGTGTAGTGCGCGTGCCGTCCCTGCTGGGTGTGCGTGGAACACCCACCACACGCTCCACCGCCGCTGCCCGTCGGCAGCTGTTGTCGGCCGCCGTTGCCGCCACACCCCCATCGAAAGCCAGGGCCATCTCCCTCTCTGCCGCCGCGGCCCAATGGCGGGAGGTGGCCGTCGTGGCCGCCACCCCACTGCCGACCACCGTGGCCATCACCCGCTCCGCCACCACGGCCCGAAGGCGGGAGGTGGTGGTCATGGCCGCCACCCCAACGTCAGCCGCCGTGGCCACCAGCCCACCATCGACTGCCGGGGTCATCACCCGCTCCGCCACCGCTGCCCGAAGGCGGGAGGCGAAGGTGGATGCCCGCACATGCGTCAGCGACCTTGCGTGCTACACCGAGTTCCTGCAGGAGGAGGAGTAGCGCCTCATCGAGCATGCAAAGAGCCTTACCGCCGCCGTGGCCGCGGCACACGCCGCCTCATAGGCGAGGAATCAGGAGATCTACAAGGAGAACCACCGCTTAGAGAGGGGTCGTCTGGAGAGGCAGAGGGCGTTCGAGGTGAGCGTCGTTGAAGCTACAGCAGCGGCAGGCACCGTATTGCAATTGTCCAACTCGTCGGTGGGCTCCTACTCCTCTGCCTCTTACTAAGCGCGCTCGGTAGAGGAGAGGCAGCCGGAAGTAGTACAAAGCGCCTCCGTAGTAGTAGTAGTAGTGGTAGTAGTAGTAGTAGTAGTAGTAGTAGTAGTAGTAGTAGTAGTAGTAGTAGTAGTAGTAGTAGTAGTAGTAGTAGTAGTAGTAGTAGTAGTAGTAGTACTAGTAGTATTAGTAGTAGTATTTAGGGGCAATTTTGTTCCGTTCATCTGACTATTGATGTGGTGGAACTGTACAACGTACTTAAAATTAGCTAGTATATATAGTTGAACTAGCTATTTCAGTACATGGTTGGCAACAATTGGGGAAAAGTTTGGTCGGTTCAGCTGTCGAGTTGAACTGTTTGTATAAATTAAGAACGACTGCTTAATCTATGAATGAAATCTATGCTTAATTACTGAATTTTAGTTGCAAAAATTAGATACTGGTAGTGATTTTTAGGACAAATCGCAGTGTTACAAGGTTGACAAATGGCAATGTTACTAGATCAACAAATGTCAATCTTTCCAGTTTGACAAATGGCAACATACCCAACATGACAAATGCAAATCTTACCAAATTGTTTGTAAGTGGTTGCACACAGGTCATCCAAAAGAACCGTTTGCGCTGAAGAGATGCACAAATCCTGCTCTCACTTTGCATACGGTGTTCTATCTAAAACGTTTGCGATCGAGAACCACAAAAATCCTGCTCGGAACATTTCAGACAAGTTTTGGATTTAAAAGAATTTAAAAATAAAGTACCTCAACGTTTTGCCGGCAATCAATGGTGCCCTGGTGTTTGAAATTCATTCTCATTTCTTGCATGGGACCTAAGCATGCACCCAAGGACAAAGATTTGATTTTACAACCAATTTATATGCACTGGAGCATGTGCATGTACTTCAAATTTGAATTATGCACATAAATCCATTGAAAACTCAGTTAATGCATAAAAATGTCCAAACGAACCCCAAAAAATCACAAAAATTACACAGCACTCCTTTTGTTCTATGTTGACACGAGAAAATTGTTTAAAGCAATAGGAGGCAATGGATATCGTTTCGTGCCCAAAGGTGGGATGTTCCCTACCGAAACCATCATGCTTGTTGTGAGAAGCTCCGGTTTGTGAGAAGCATATACCCAAACCTACCCCAAAAGGGACAAAAAATTTACAACGTCATGTTGATGCCGCTCCATGATAGCATGCCAAATTTCATGAATTTTAGACGAGTTTTGGATTTACTAGAATTTAAAAATAAAATACCTCAACGTTTTGCCGTGTAAGGGCATATTTAGCCAAATGGTGTTTTGGTGATTGATGACAATGCATTTGCGGACTAAACACGTGTTCTAAGCTCTTTCAGATACATCTCACAAAGGCACAAGAAGATTAGAGGCCCCTCGGAATCTATGGAAGACGGTGTTTCCTTTTGCTTAGTTTTCGGTGGTTCTGAGTGATAGGAAAGCCGTACTATTAAGAGGGGATCCACTTTGGTAAGGTTTGGGTGGAATCAACACGTACACTTCTTTATTGCACCCATCATTCCTTCCCGCCGCAATGGAGCTCTTCTTTCCCATCTTCTCTAGCATTTTCTGGCTCCAGCGGTAGTACCACGGATCCCAGCGGTAGTACTGCCCGTGTGTCACAAGCGGTAGTACCACCCCACTAAGCGGTAGTACCGCTTAGTACACACTGCGGTAGTACCGCCGCTGATCCGTGTTACCACCGCCTCGACTCGCGAGCGTTTTTTCGTGTCGAGTTTTGCGGCACTAGGTGCGGTAGTAGAGGCGGTAGTACCGCTCCCAGCGGTAGTACCGCCCTGAGACCACGGTAGTACCGCTCTGGGTCCCTACCCCTATGGCACGGTAGTACCGCTTGTGTGGCAACGATAGTACCGCTCTATAAGCGGTAGTATCGCTCCCCCAAGCGGTAGTACCGCTCTGTGCGGGGCTGAGTGGGGTGTCACGGTTGGATTGTTCCCCCAACTATATAAAGGCTTCTTCTTCCTCCTTTTGACCCACCTCTTCCCCCACACACTCCATTTTTGCTCCAAAGCTCCATTTTCGCCCGATCTCTCTCCCTAGCCAATCAAACCTATTGATTTGCTCGGGATTGCATGAGAAGGCACCGATCTACACTTCCACCAAGAGATATTTTATTCCCCCCACTAATCCCTAGCGGAGCTTGTTACTATTGGGTGTTTGAGCACCCTAGACGGTTGAGGTCACCTCGAAGCCATATTCCATTGTGGTGAAGCTTCGTGGTTTCGTTGGGAGCCTCCAATTTAGTTGTGGAGATAGCCCCACCCTTGTTTGTAAAGGTTCGGTTGCCGCCTTCAAGGGCACCACTAGTGGAATCATGGCACCTTGCATCGTGTGAGGGCGTGAGGAGAATATGGTGGCCCTAGTGGCTTCTTGGGGAGCATTGTGCCTCCACACCGCTCCAACGGAGACGTACTTCCCCTCAAAGGGAAGGAACTTCGGCAACACATCCTCGTCTCCACTGGTTCCTCTTGTGGTTATTTCTTACCTTTACTTGTGCAAGCATTACTTGTTTATCTCCTATAGCTTGCTTGTGAAGTTGTTATCTTTACTTTCTATTAGTTGTCATCTTATTAGCATATCTAGAAAAGCTAAAAATTGTTAGTTGCCTATTCACCCCCCCCCCCTCTAGCCAACCATATCGATCCTTTCAATTGATATCAGAGCCTCGTCTCTTTTTAAGGACTTTACCGTCCGAAAAGTATGGGTGACAACGTAGTCGAGACGGAGGATCATTTCGGTGGAACTCCGTCCTTGCCTACGTCCAATGGGGGAGCCTCGGTCTCTCGTGAGGAGTTCAATGTGGCCTTGACCACATTGAAAGAGTCACTAGCGACCGAGGTCAAAGGCATGTTTAAAGATTTGCTTGAGGGGCTTAAATTATCCACCGCACCATTGGAAGTGGTTCGTCCCGCTACCAACGTGTCGGAGGCTAATCCCGACAAGGGAGAAGCTAGTAGTGAACAAGCCCCTGTTAATAAGAATGGGAGTGGCATCTTTGCCCACTCCGCTCCTCCTACTCACTATGGAGGACCCGTTCCCACACCGCATTTAAATTCCGTTGGGCCTCCTCCCAAGTTTATCAAAAATTCTGATTTTGCTACTTGGGTGTTTCGTTTCAAACGTCATATAAATCATTGTTCTACTAATCTTTGGAGAATCATTGAGCAAGGTTTTTATCCGCGTGATCCCGACAACATGACTCCAAGAGAAACTGCGGATCATCAATTCAACGAGTCCGCTCTTTGCATTCTTCAAGATGCTATCCCTCCAGAAGACATTGCACATCTTCGACCCTTCACTGTGGCCAAGGAAGCTTGGGAGCATGTTGGCACTATGTACAAGGGAAGCACTAGCATTCAACGCTCTAACTACGAAGTTGTGCAAGATGAAGCCGATGAGTTTGCTATGATCGAAGAAGAAGATCCTCGTGAACTTTATCGGAGATTAACTACCCTTGCGGTCTCTCTTCGAGATCATGTCAGTAAGGACACGGATGACAATTGGATCAAGCGCAAGTTCCACAAGGCCATGATGCCCTATCATAAGGCCATGTCCTCTGTCATTCGTCAGAGGCCGGACATCCACCACTTATCCTCAAATGAAGTGTTGGATGAGTTCGTTGCCATGAGGATCTTGGACATGACCGCCGACAATGCGGTCTTAAGAGCTCAACGATCGAAGAAGCCCAACCTTGCCCTGAAGGCCAAGGCTTGTGTGGAAGAAGAGGAGGTAGAGGATGATGATGAGTGTAGCCCCGAGGACACCAAATATGCCTATCATGAGCACATGGCTCTTGCTTCAAGGCAATTTTGGGGCAACAAGAAGAACACAAGGCCCAACTTCAACAGGAACAACTCAAGTGGGAACAAGGGCAAGCAACGGGTGAGGACATGCTTCAACTATGGAAATGTAAGCCACTTCGTTGCGGATTGCCCATATGAGAAAAGAGAAGACTTTGGAGGCAAGCTTATCCGGAAGGACAAGTCAAAGTCCTATCCCAACAAGAACAACTTCAACAAGAAGACTCCTCCTAAAGGGTTGGTGGCCCAAGAAGAATATGTTGAGGATGATGATAATGATGAAGATGATGAGATGGTCACCATGGCCACAATTGCTATTGCTACTACTCCACAATCATCTCTCTTCGACTCACCAAATGAGAACATCACCGCCAAGTGTCTCATGGCCAAGGCCACCAACAAGGTAACCCCAAACATCAATACCACTACCACTTCTAATCCTTCATTGATAAATTGTATTGATGAGAGTGAGGGAACTAAGGAGGGAGAGAATGAATTTGAGTTGTTCATGAAAAATCTCAAGGGAAAACCCAAGAAGCATTTTGTTGCTCTCTTGGAACAACTCGGTGAAGCCAATGACATGATCGAGGCTCGCGATGAAACCATTACTAAAATGGAAGGACATAGTCGAGACTATGCCGATGAGATATCGGATCTCTCTAACGCCCTAGAGGAAGTGTGACACCCCCGATTTGACCGTACACTAATCATGCACGCAAATGTGTACGACCAAGATCAGGGACTCACTGGAAGATATCACAACACAACTCCAGACACAAATTAAAATAATACAAGCTTTATATTACAAGCCAGGGGCCTCGAGGGCTCAAATACATAAGATCGAAAACACAAGAGTCAGCAGAAGCAACAATATCTGAGTACAGACATAAGGTAAACAAGTTTGCCTCAAGAAGGCTAGCATAAATGTAGCAACGATCGAAGAGGCAAGGCCTCCTGCCTGGGACCTCCTAACTACTCCTCGAAGCCGAACTCCATGTAGAAACATCATCGGGATCCTCTGGCTCCTGAACTCCACCATCTGGTTGCGTCATCCGAGAAGAAGGGACAAAGGGGGAAAAGGGGGAGAAAATGCAACCGTGAGTACTCATCCAAAGTACTCGCAAGCAAGGATCTACACTACATATGCAATGATATCTGTGAAAAGGGGTAACATATGTGGACTGAACTGCAGAAAGCAGAATAAGAGGGGGATAGCTAATCCAATCGAAGACTACGCTTCTGGCCACCTCCATCTTGCAGCAGTAGATGAGAGTAGCTGGAAAGTATCAAGTATCCTTGCTTCTCGCAGCCTCCGTCTTGCAGCAGTAGAAGGGAGTAGATGGTAAGTTCACCAAGTAACAACGTATAGCATAATCCTACCCGGTGATCCTCCCCTCGTCGCCCTGTGAGAAAGCGATCACCGGGTTGTATCTGGAACTTGTCTGGGTGTGTTTTATTAAGTATCCAGTTCTAGTTGTCATGAGGTCAGAGTACAACTCCGGGTCGTCCTTTTACCGAGGGACACGGCTATTCGAATAGATTAACTTCCCTGCAGGGGTGCACCACATAACCCAGCACGCTTGATCCCATTTGGCCGGACACACTTTCCAGGGTCATGCCCGGCCTCGGAAGACCAACACGTCACAGCCCTACCTAAGCACAGCAGAGAGGTCAGCACGTCGGTCTAAGTCCTAAGCACACAGGGGTCTGGGCCCATCGCCCAATGCACACCTGCACGTTGCGAGGGCGGCCGGTGAGCAGACCTAGCAACCTCCATTACTAAGGAAGTTACGTTACACGGTCCAACCCGGCGCGCGCCGCAATACCGCTGACGTCAAAAAGGCTTCGGCTGATACCACGACGTCGAGAGCCCATAACTATTCCCACGCAGCTGGTTAGTGCGTATAGACCAAATGGCCAGACTCAGATCAAATATCCAAACTCGTTAAGCGTGTTATTATGAAATAACCGCAGACAACGACCAGGGCCAGGCCACCTCTCCACTGGGTGTCTCAACCTGCCCTTGTCGCTCCGCCACAAAGATCCACTCGGGGGCCGTCAGGAACTCAGGCCCACCACTACCTGGATGGAGCCACCTGTCCTTTCAGCCCCCCACATCAAATCACTTGCGGGTACTCAATGAGCCGACCCGACTTTAGTCACATCAAGTATCATGTAAAGTGTATGTAGTATATACCCGTGATCACACCCAAGTGATCACGGCCCGATAGAATAGCAGGGCAGACGGACAAGGGTGTAGGGCCACTGATGGAATACTAGCATCCTATACTAAGCATTAGGATAACAGGTAAAGGTATCAACAATGGTAGCAACAATGACAGGCTATGCAGCAGAATAGGATTATCGAAAGCAGTAACATGCTACACTACTCTAATGCAAGCAGTGGAGAGAAGAGTAGGCGATATCTGGTGATCAAAGGGGGGGGCTTGCCTGGAAGCCCTGCAGACGAAAGGAATCTTCGGAATCATAGCCGTAGTCGAACACCGAAGCATCAATGGTCTCGGGGTCTATCACGGTATCGGAGTCTACCGAAAAGAAGCAACGAAGGGGAAACAAATAAATAATAGAGCAAGCAATAGCATCACAAAGCATAACATGGAAAAAAGGCGGTGCTACGTGTGACCTAACGCGGTGCTCGGTGATACAGGCGAAGAGGAATAACATCCGGGAAAGTATTCCCGGTGTTAGGCATTTTCGGGCAGATGAAACGGAGGGGAATGTTGCATGTTCGGCATGATAGAGATGTGTGGAGGACGAACGGACTGCGTATTCGGATGCGTCTCGTCGTTCCGAGCAACTTTCATATATAAATTATTTTCATCCGAGTTACGGTTTAAAAGATATGATTTTCTAAAGTTTTTATTAATTTCTGGAATTTAATATTAATTCGAATTAAATAGTAAATTGCTACGGGTACCCAGCTCTGTGTACACAGAAGTGTACCAGAGACTGACAGGTGGGCCAGGGGGTCCCAGTTGACCAGTCAACGTTTGACTGGTCAACAGGGGGTGGGGCCCCCCTGTCATAGAGACATCTAACTAAATCTAGATTAGTTAGCTTAACCAGTTAATTAGTTTAACTAAAACATTTTATTTAAGTTAATTAATTAATTAAGTAATTGATTAATTATTTTAAAATTATATTATTTTTTTATCCTTCTTTTTCTTTTCTTTTTTTAACAGGGCAGTGGGGCCCGTAGGCCAGTGACTCAGGGGGCTCGGGCAGGCTATCGGAGCTGCGGGAGCGAAGCCAAATTGGGGCTCCGCCCCGATAGCGCAGGCACGGGCGCTCAGCGCCGGAGCGCGCGGCCCTGGTGGAGTGGGCGGGCGAGGCCCGGCGAGGGCACCCGACGCAGGGCGCGGCGGCGCTAGTCAGGTGCGGCCAGCGACGGATTGGCGAGTAGGGGGTGCGGGGCTGGGGCGGCTGTCGCAACGAAGCAGCAGCAGGCGGTCGCAGCGGCGGCAGAGGTCGGTCGGGTGTGAGGGTGCGGTACGGAGGCGGAGGCAGGTGCGGCGCGGCCAAGGGCTCGCGGTGGGGGGGAGGGCTGTGCGCGGAGGACGGCGGTGATGCGATAGTGGCGGCCACGGGCGCGGCGAGAACGAGCTCGCCGGGAGCTTGGGTCGCGGTGGTGCGACGGCCTACAGGGTCCAGCGAGCGGGTAGAAGAGAGGGGGGGGG
>LR738712.1:555590054-555647441 GCA_902687465.1 Secale cereale
GCTCACAAGGGCCGGTCGGGGAGGGAAGCGTGCTCGGGGTGGTCCGGCATGGCAGACCGAAGGCGGAGATGGCGTAGTCCAGTGGGGAGCAGGACGGGGATGCGGCGATCCGGGCGATGATGATGCTCGACGATGGCAGGGCCTTCGGGCGGCGGTGGTGGAGCACGGCGGAGGGAGGAGTTGTGGGCGGGAGGCGGTGGCCCTTGGCGCGGGGGTGCTCCAGATCGGGTGAAGGAGCGAGAGGAGGGGAGCGGGGCGAGTGGGAATCGAGGCGGCCGAACCCCAGGTCGTCGGGGATGACCTTATACTCGCAGAGGAGGCACCGTTGGTCGACGCGTTGCAATCCAAGCCATGGACGCGGCGCCTGCGTCCACGATGCCTCTGATGAACAGAGGAAGGAGATGACAGGGGCGCTAGTGAGCTGGGCTGGCAGGCCGCTCGGACATACGGCCAACTGGGCCAAGGCCTAGTTGGGGGGTGGGTTGTTTTCCTACAGTTTGTAATTTTGCTTTACTGTTTTAACTTTAAGATCATTTATATTGTTTTACAAAATTTATACAAAAACACCTAAATTAGTGTGACTAGTTTTACCACTGTCACACAAAAAGTTTCACACCTAAACAAAATAGTTTAATATTTTATAATACTTGAAAAGCATTTATTTAATTGTTTGTACTACTGCTTAATCACTTAAGGGCAATTAAACCTTTTATAAAAAAATGTAGTTTCTCCATCATAATTACATATGCATTATTTGGCAACGCCCGAACATTTTAGTTTTAAAGTTCCTAACCTTTTACCGTTCGACTTTATTATGAAGTTGAACTTGAATCGGTTTCGAACTAACGCGAGATTAGCAACAATAATCGAAGTGACGTGGCATCATTACCAGAGGGTTACTGTAGCTTGATTACCCGGGCGTCACAGGAAGAGCGTGGTCTTCATTTGGCTCTTGAGGAGTCACACACCGATGATTATGCTAAATTAAAGAAAGATCATGATCATGCTTTAGTTGTCTCTCGTGTGCTTAATTCCGAGAAGGCAAAACTTGAGGTTGACCATGCTAAACTCAAAGTAGAGTTTGTCATACTCGACAAGGCTCACAAGGCCTTGAAAGGTATGCATGCTACTCTCAAGGAGTCTCATGATCAACTCCAAGTTTCACTAACCAAGGAAAAAGCTATCTTTCCTCGCATGGTATTAATTGATAATGCAAATGCTACTAACCCATGTTGCGAGCATGTGCATCTTGTTGAAGAAAATGCCGAGTTAAAGAAGCAACTTGAGAAAGGCCTTGTGACATGTATACAAGGTGAGAAGAACCTCAACAACCTTTTGAGCAATCAAAAGGAGGTTGTGGCAAAGGAAGGAATTTGGTTTGTTCCTAAGCCCAAGAAGAAGAAGAATGACAAGACCAAGCAACCACCCCCTCTCCGACTAACTTTTGTGAAAGAAGGAGAGGACGCATCAAAGAAGAAGAAAATGGTGAAAAGAGGTGGTGTCAAGAAAAACTCCACCATACCATCAAACATGCCCGGCGACTTTAATCCTTCATATGTTTTATGTTGTGCTAGTGATGGTCATGTGTTTGCTAAATTTGTTGGTTCTTCTTATGAGTACATTGAATGGTCCATTTGGGTTCCTAAGACCCTTGTTACTAACCTCAAAGGACCCATTACCAAATGGGTACCTAAATCCAAGCATTGATCTCTTGCAGGAGTTTGCTTCCGGTGGGGGATCATGGTTGCTCGATAGTGGAGCCACAAATCATATGACCGAAAGCAAATACTTGGTGGTGGACGTGCATCTAGGTTCATCTATGGCCACCAACGTCGAATGGGGTGATGCTTCATCCTCTAAGGTATTGGGGCTTGGCAAGGTTGTTGTCTCTCATGATCGAGAAGGTCATGCTTGTTGAGTCCCTTGCATACAATTTACTTTCTGTTCGCCAACTTGCACTCATGGGCTTTGCAACATTCTTTGATATTGATACCGTGGCCCTCTTGTGGAGCAAGACTCTTAAAGTAGCCTATGTTGGGCATGTCGAGAATGGTCTTTATGTGGTTAACTTCTCGAAGCAACCCACTAAGGTCGCGACATGCTTAATGGCTAAAGTTGATGTGGGATGGCTTTGGCATCGCCGTTTGGCCCACGTCAATATGAGATCTTTGCAAAGTCTTCTCAAGGGGGACCATGTCTGTGGACTAACAAATGTTAGCTTTGCCAAAGATCGTGCTTGCAGGGCTTGCATTGAAGGAAAGTTACATGAGACGGCTCACCCTCCCACAACTATCATCTACTCAAAGAGACCCCTAGAGCTCCTTCACATGGACCTCTTTGGGCCTCCATCTTTTGATAGTCTTGGGGGTAGAAAGTACTACTTGGTGATTGTGGATGATTACTCAAGATACACCTGGGTATACTTCTTCAAGAAGAAGAGTGAGACCCAACAAACCGTCATCAACTTTGCAAATGAAGCTCAACGACAACATGAAGCAAAGATCTTGATGATTAGAAGTGACAACGGCACCGAGTTCAAGAACTACACCCTAGATGAGTTTCTCAGTGATGAGGGGATCAAACATCAATATGCAGCCCCATATACCCCTCAACAAAACGGTGTAGCGGAGAGAAAGAACCGAACTCTGATGGATGCCGCAAGAACCATGATGGCGGAATTCAAATCTCCATACAACTTTTGGGCCGAAGCCATCAACACCGCTTGCCATGCATCAAATCGGCTCTATCTCCGCAAAGGCTTGAACAAAACTCCGTATGAGATACTTACCGGTAACAAGCCCAATCTCAAGTACTTCCGGGTATTCGGGTGTAAGTGTTTCATTCTCAAGAAAGGCGTTCGCTTGTCTAAATTTGAATCTAGAGCTCACGAGGGCATATTTGTTGGTTATGCTACAAACTCTCATGCTTACCGTGTCCTCAACAAGTCCAATGGACTCATTGAGGAGACAAGTAACGTAGAGTTTGATGAAAATAACGGCTCCCAAGTGGAGCAAAGCGGTACTTGTGATGTAGGTGATGAAATTCCTCCTCAAGCCATAAGAAGAATGGGTGTTGGATATATCCTACCCATTGAGGAACCCCTTGTGGCCGAAGGAGAAGGACAATGTTCCACTCAAGTGGAACCATCACCAACCCAAGACCCACATGCTTCCGAAGAACAAAGTGAAGGCCCTCAACCGGATGAACAAGGCCAAGTGCAAGATCAATCACAAGATGATGGAGAGCCACCAAATGATGCACAAGGCCAAGTTTTGTCCTCCGAGCAAGATCAAGGTCAAGAGGAAGCTCAAGATCAAGATCTAGCTCCTGACGACGCTCAAGATGATCAACTCAATGCTCCTCAGTTATCACTTGAAGAGCAATTGGAGCTTCGTGCTGCAAAAGTTGCCTCCAGGCTTGCTTCCAGAGAACATCACATGGAGAACATTCTAGGAAGCATCAAAAGGGGGTAAGCACTCGTAGAAAATTAGCAAACTATTGTGCTCATCAAGCTTTTGTCTCCTGTGTTGAACCTCAGAAGGTTTATGAGGCGCTCGAAGACCCTGATTGGCTCAATGCCATGCATGAAGAACTCCATAACTTCGAGCGCAATAAGGTGTGGCGTCTGGTGCCAAGGCCAAAGGAGAACCATAATGTCATTGGAACCAAGTGGATCTTTAAGAACAAGCAAGATGCTCATGGCATTGTCATCCGCAACAAGGCGCGTCTGGTGGCTCAAGGCTACTCCCAAGTCGAGGGTATCGACTAGGTGAAACCTTTGCCCCCATTGCTCGCCTTGAATCCATTCGTTTGCGGCTTGCCTATGCTTCCCATCATAACTTTAAATTGCAACAAATGGATGTGAAAAGTGCATTTGTTAATGGTCCTATTAATGAGTTGGTGTATGTTAAACAACCCCCAGGGTTTGAGGATCCTAAGCTCCCCAATCACGTGTACCAACTCGATAAGGCACTCTATGGCCTTAAACAAGCCCCACGTGCGTGGTATGAGCATCTTACCGAGTTGTTACAAGATCGTGGGTTTGAAATTGGGAAAATCGACCCCACTCTTTTTACTAAGGTCAAAGGGGAGTTGTTTGTATGCCAACTATATGTTGATGATATTATCTTTGGTTCTCCTAGCAAAGCTTTCAATGATGAGTTCGCCGCACTCATGACCACACATTTTGAGATGTCCATGATGGGAGAGTTGAAGTACTTCCTTGGATTTGAGATCAAGCAAAGAAGAGAAGGGATCTTCATCAAACAATCCAAGTATACTCAAGACATGCTCAAGAGGTTCAATCTAAGTGATGTCAAGCCGGCTACTACTCCAATGCCAACCAAGTGCCAAATTGACATTGATCCAAATGGTAAAGCGGTGGATCAAAAGGTATATCGCTCTATGATCGGTTCCTTGCTTTACCTTTGTGCATCTGGACCAGATATTATGTTAAGTGCGGGAATCTGTGCATGGTTTCAAGCCTCACCTAAGGAAAGTCACTTCGTGGCTGTCAAGCGAATCTTTCGATATTTGGCTCATACCCCAAACTTTGGCTTATGGTACCCAAGAGGAGCAAACTTCAACCTTGTAGGTTTCTCTGATTCGGATTGGGCGGGAGACAAAGTGGATAGGAAGTCCACTTCCGGAGGGTGCCAATTCCTTGGTTGTTCTCTCGTTAGTTGGTCTTCCAAAAAGCAAAGTTGTGTGTCTCTCTCGTCCACCGAAGCAGAGTATGTGGCAGCTGGCAGTTGTTGTGCTCAACTCTTATGGATGAGGCAAACTTTAAAGGATTACGGTGTCACTTGTGACAAAGTGCCTCTTTGGTGTGACAATGAAAGTGCCATCAAGATTTCTCTCAACCCGGTGCAACACTTCAAGACGAAGCATATAGAGATCCGGTATCACTTCATCCGGGATCACATAAGGCAAGGAGAGACCGAGCTTCACTATGTCAACACTCATGATAACCTTGCAGATATCTTCACAAAGCCGTTGGATGAAGCAAGATTTCGCGAGTTAAGGCATGAGCTAAATATCATCGATTTGAGCAATGTGGCTTGAGACTTTGCACACACTCCTCACACTCAATATAATTATCTTGTCTAGATGTAGGCATGGACATAGGGGGAGCATTGTTCTCTCAATGAACTCTCTCTCCCCCCATTATGCATAAATTGATCTAGTCTTTCATTAACCATCATTGATGGTACTAGTGCTTCAAGGACGAGTTTTGGTCATGGGCCCAAGGTTAAAATCTTCGCGGCGCCATACCTCTAGACTCAAACATAGGTGACTTCGGTCACCGCCCTCTCATGTAGAGGGGTCTCTTGCCTCTTGCTAGTGTGTGTGTGTGTGTGTGTGTGCTTTTCCCTCTTTGTGCGTTTCTTTTTGAGCTTTGCCTTGAACCTTTTGTTGTTGTGGCGTGCTGGGCGGTACTACCACTGGTGGTGCGCGGTACTACCGCTGCGGGGAAGTATGTGGGGGTTATATCGGGGCAGGGGGAGGTTTCTCTCCCCCATACCCATTCATTCGCCCCCTCGTTCCTCTCTCTCTCTCTCTCTCTCTAGCAGTTCGTCGCCGCGGGAGGGCTCCGGCGGATCTCCTCCTCCGGGGTGCTCCTCTCCTTTTCCTTCGGTGGAGTCGATCCCCACCACGTCCTCTTGCCATGGATGCCGGTATTGCACCCATTCCTCTTCTCCTCGTGGTTCTTTTTTAGATCTTGTGTTTTAGGGGCAATAGTGTTTGAATCTGTAGATTTTTGACTGAATCTAGGCTTGAGTAGGAAGGAGAAAGCAACTAGACTTTCTAGATTAGAGTATGATAGAAATATTTTTGAATTTGACAGGACGGTAGTGCCGGATCTGACCACGGTAGTAGGAAACCGCTGTTTCCCTGCCTCGAGCGGTACTACCGCTCCCTGGAGCGGTACTACCGCTCGGGCGGTACTACCGCTTACCAGATCACGGTACTACCGCGGCATGCCTAGTTCACATATATTTCTTCATTCCTTGATCTTCTTTTTTGGGTTCATTGGCTTATGCTCGTTCTTTTTGGTTGGTTCGTCTGTGTGTGTGTTTGGTTCCAGGTGATGAACATCCCGAGCATCAGGCTCGCCGTATCAACCCCAATCGTGCAACCTCAAAGCGCTACCGCACATCTGAGTCTGCTTGAGGTTCCTCGAGTGCTCCACCTCCACCTCAACAGAAGAAGAAGGCCATGGCAAAGCCAAAGGGCAAAACCGTGACACAAATGAGTGGCAAGGAGTTCTGGGCAAGGTGTCGCCGCAATCCCTATGAGGTTGATCAAGAACCCAATTTGGTCAACCGTCCGTTCTGGAATCGCTTCCAGTTTGATGTCTACTTTGATGTGCTCAAGGCTAAGAAGAATCTCTTTGTCAGTGTTCGCTCCATCGACACGGAATATCTGGAGAAGGATCTGATGTATTTTGGGGAGGCTCTTCAGATGTGCACTCAGCTCAACATTCTTTAGATCATTCAGTTTAACAAGGACTTTGATGCAGATCTTGTGGCTCAATTCTATGCCACGGTCCATCTAGGGACGGATGAGGACAGAACTCTGACATGGATGACCAATGGCAAACTGTTATCTACCAAGTGGAAGGCGTTCATGGAGTTACTTGGGGTGGAAGACCAGGGACTTGAGACACCAGTTGGCTTTCGTCCTCAGCAGAACGAAACCTCCACTCACAAGCAAGCTCTCTGGCCTTACTGCACTGTGAAGGTCCACCCTGAGACTAAGAAGGTAACATATGAGCTGTCTACCTATCTGGATATCCTTCACCGCATCTTCCGTGAGACTCTTTTCCCTCGGATTGGGAATCATGATATGGTTCACTCCTATCTTGTGGACATGCTTCTCTTTTGCCAACATCAGTTAGAGAGGAACACTGGTGAGACCCTGGATATTTCACATGTGATGTGGTCTGAGCTCTTGTCTGCTATTTCTGAACGCAAGTGCCTGATCTATGGTCCGTTCATCATGCTGCTGATTGAGAAGGCTTGGGATCATGTCTATCCCAATGCATTGCTAGAGACTGGAGAGTTGGTATCTCATGAGATCAAGCGTCTGAGGCGGAAGGACAACTGGGGAACTCATGCATCCAAGACTGGAGGCTCATCCTCCGCTGGTGCTATGGAGACAGAGGAGGCTGAGGTTGAAGCAGATGATGATGATGACTATTAGACATCTGGTGCAGAGCCCTCATGGGCAAAGAAGCTTAAGAAGAAGATGAAGAAGCTGTTTTGCATGGAGTCTCATGGTCAGTACATGACTCATGTGGCAGAGAAGAAGGCCAGGGGCGTCACAAGGAGCTCATGCGTCAGTTGGGTGCAACTGTGGCCAGTGGCTCTGAGGAGCAGGTAACCGAGGAGGAAGAGTGGATCAAGCAGCATTGCCCATGGACTGATTCCGATGCCGAGCAGTTTCCGGTCGACGATGACGAAGACGATGACCCTGCTACAATCTGATGATTCGAGACCTTCTCGTGCTCTCACCTGGAGCCGTAGCTTAGCTATCTGCCCTTTTGGTGTCTCGATGCCAAAGTGGGAGAGAGTTTAGGGATTTGTGCCTTTGTGTTTCTGTCGCTTGGGTGCTTTTCGTTTCTTGTGGTTTGGTTGGTTTTTCGTGAGACCTAAGTTCCCGTCATATGGTGTGAGACATATGCTACCCTATCTTATTTATGTACCTGGTACTCTCTAGCATGCATGATTATCTTACTATGTACTATGCTCTCATATCTTGCTTAGGTTGTTGGTCTCTAAAATATAGGGGGAGTGTTGATCCTAGCATGTGTGCCGTGCAGTCCAAAGCACTTATCTAGATAGCACACATCTAGGGGGGGCAGTCTATATTTTAGGGGTGTAGATTTTGCATTTACATTATGTTATTATTCATTTTGTGCAAATCCCGTGTTGTCATCAATCCACCAAAAAGGGGGAGATTGTAAGGGCATATTTAGCCAAATGGTGTTTAGGTGATTGATGACAATGCGTTTGCGGACTAATCGTGTGTTCTAAGCTCTTTCAGATACATCTCACAAAGGCACAAGAAGATTAGAGGCCCCTCAGAATCTATGGAAGACGGTGTTTCCTTTTGCTTAGTTTTCGGTGGTTCTGAGTGATAGGAAATCCGTACTATTAAGAGGGATCCGCTTTGGTAAGGTTTGGGTGGAATCAACACGTACGCTTCTTTATTGCACCCGTCATTCCTTCCCGCCACAATGGAGCTCTTCTTTCCCATCTTCTCTAGCTTTTTCTAGCTCCAGCGGTAGTACCGCGGATCCCAGCGGTAGTACCGCCCGTGTGTGACAAGCGGTAGTACCGCCCCACTAAGCGGTAGTACCGCTTAGTACACACTGCGGTAGTACCGCCGCTGATCCGTGTTACCACCGCCTTGACTCGCGAGTGTTTTTTCGTGTCGAGTCTTGCGGTACTAGGTGCGGTAGTAGAGGCGGTAGTACCGCTCCCAGCGGTAGTACCGCCCTGAGACCATGGTAGTACCGCTCTGGGTCCCTACCCCTATGGCACGGTAGTACCGCTTGTGTGGCAATGGTAGTACCGCTCTATAAGCGGTAGTACTGCTCCCCCAAGCGGTAGTACCGCTCTGTGCGGGGCTGAGTGTGGGATAACGGTTGGATTGTTCCCCCCACTATATAAAGGCTTCTTCTTCCTCCTTTTGACCCACCTCTTCCCCCACACACTCCATTGTTGCTCCAAAGCTCCATTTTCGCACGATCTCTCTCCCTAGCCAATCAAACCTGTTGATTTGCTCGGGATTGCATGAGAAGGCACCGATCTACACTTCCACCAAGAGATATTTGATTCCCCCCACTAATCCCTAGCGGATCTTGTTACTCTTGGGTGTTTGAGCACCCTAGATGGTTGAGGTCACCTCGAAGCCATATTCCATTGTGGTGAAGCTTCGTGGTTTCGTTGGGAGCCTCCAATTTAGTTGTGGAGATAGCCCCGACCTTGTTTGTAAAGGTTCGGTTGCCGCCTTCAAGGGCACCACTAGTGGAATCACGGCACCTTGCATCGTGTGAGGGCGTGAGGAGAATACGGTGGCCCTAGTGGCTTCTTGGGGAGCATTGTGCCTCCACACCGCTCTAACGGAGACGTACTTCCCCTCAAAGGGAAGGAACTTCGGCAACACATCCTCGTCTCCACCGGTTCCTCTTATGGTTATTTCTTACCTTTACTTGTGCAAGCATTACTTGTTTATCTCCTATAGCTTGCTTGTGAAGTTGTTATCTTTACTTTCTATTAGTTGTCATCTTAGTAGCATATCTAGACAACTTACTTTGACGCCTAATTTAAAGTGGTTAAGAAAAGCTAAAAATTGTTAGTTGCCTATTCACCCCCCCTCTAGTCAACCATATCGATCCTTTTATGCCGGCAATCAACGGTGCCCTGGTGTTTGAAATTCATTCCCATTTCTTGCATGGGACCTAAGCATGCACCCAAGGACACATATTTGATTTTTTAACCAATTTATATGCACTTGAGCTGTTGAGCATGTGCATGTAGTTAAAATTCGAATTATGCACATAAATGCATTAGAAACTCAGTTAATGCATAAAAATGTTCGAATGAACCCCGAAAAATCACAAAAATTGACACGACACTCCTGTTGTTCTATGTTGACACGAGAAAAAATTTGAAAGCAATAAGAGGCAATGGATATCGTTTCGTCGCCAAAGGTGGGACGTTCCCTACCGAAACCATCATGCTTGTTGTGAGAAGCTCCGGTTTCTGAGAAGCATATACCCAAACCTGCCCCAAATGGGAGAAAAAATTACCATGACATGTTGATGCCGCTCCATGATATCATGCCAAGTTTCAAGAATTTCAGACGAGGTTTGGATTTACTAGAATTTAAAAATAAAGTATCTCAACATTTTGCCGGCATTCAACGGTGCCTTGGTGTTTGAAATTCATTCTCATTTCTTGCATGGGACCTAAGAATGCAACCAAGAACATAGATTTTAATTTCAACCAATTTATATGCATTACAGCATGTGCATGTAGTTCAAATTTGAAGTATGCACATAAATGCATTGAAAACTCGGTTAATGCATAAAAATATCCAAACAAACCCCGGAAAATCACAAAATTTGACACAACACTCCTATTGTTCTATGTTGACATGAGAAAAATTTTGAAAGCAATAAGAGGCAATGAATATTGTTTCGTCCCCAAAGGTGGGACGTTCCCTACCGAAACCATCATTCTTGTTGTGAGAAGCATATACCCAAACCTGCCCCAAATGGGACAAAAAATTTACCACGGCATGTTGATACCGCTCCATGATAGCATGCAAAGTTTCATGAATTTCAGACGAGTTTTCGATGTACTAGAATTTAAAAATAAAGTACCTCGATGTTTTGCCAGCAATCAACGGTCCCCTGGTGTTTGAAATTAATTCCCATTTCTTCCATGGGACCTAAGCATGCACCCAAGGACACTGATTTGATTTTTTAAACCAATTTATATGCACTTGAGCATTTGCATGTAGTTCGAATTCGAATTATGCACATAAATGCATTAAATACTCGGTTGATGCATAAAAATGTCCAAACGAACCCCAAAAAATCAGAAAAAAATTGCACGACACTCCTGTTTTTCTATGTTGACACCGGGATTTTTTTTGAAAGCAATAAGAGGCAATGGACATCGTTTCGTCCCCAAAACTCGGTGAATGCATAAAAATGTCCAAACGAACCCCAAAAAAATCACAAAAATTACACAGCACTCCTTTTGTTATATGTTGACACGAGAAAATTGTTTAAAGCAATAAGAGGCAATGGATATCGTTTTGTGCCCAAAGGTGGGACGTTCCCTACCGAAACCATCATGCTTGTTGTGAGAAGCTCCGGTTTGTGAGAAGCATATACCCAAACCTGCCCCAAATGGGACAAAAAAATTTACCACGGTATGTTGATGCCGCTCCATAATATCGTGCCAATTTTCATGAATTTCAGACAAGTTTTGGATTTACTAGAATTTAAAAGTAAAGTATCTCAACATTTTGTCGGCAATCAACGGTGCCCTAGTGTTTGAAATTCATTCCCATTTCTTGCATGGGATCTAAGCATGCAACCAAGAACACGGATTTGAATTTCAACCAATTTATATGCATTAGAGCATGTGCATGTAGTTCAAATTTGAAGTATGCACATAAATGCATTGAAAACTCAGTTAATGCATAAAAATGTCCAAACGAACCCCCAAAAATCACAAAAAAATTGAAACAACACTCCTATTATTCTATGTTACATGAGAATTTTTTTTAAAGCAATAAGATGCAATGGATATTGTTTCATCCCCAAAGGTGGGACGTTCCCTACCGAAACCATCATGCTTGTTGTGAGAAGCTCCGGTTTGTGAGAAGCATATACCCAAACCTGCCCCAAATGGGATAAAAATTTACCACGGCATGTTGATGCCGCTCCATGATAGCATGCCAAGTTTCATGAACTTTATGCGAGTTTTGGATTTACTAGAATATTAAAATAAAGTATCGCAACGTTTTGCTGGCAATCAACGATGCCCTGGTGTTTGAAATTCATTCCCATTTCTTGCATGGGTCCTAAGCATGCTACCAAGAACACATATTTGAATTTTCAACCAATTTATATGCATTAGCGCATCTGCATGTAGTTCAAATTTTTATTAGGCACATAAATGCATTGAAAACTCAATTAATGCATAAAAGTGTCCAAACGAACCCCGAAAAATCCCAAAAATTGACACAACACTCCAGTTGATCTATGTTGACACTAGGAAAAAACTTGAAATCGAGAAGAGGCAACGGATATCGTTTCATCCACAAAGGTGAAACGTTCCCTAAGGAAACCATCACACTTGTTGTGTGAAGCTCTGGTTTATGAGAAGCATATCCCCAAACCTGCCCCAACTGGGACAAAAAAATTACCATGGCATGTTGATGCCGCTCCATGATAGCATGCCAAGTTTCATGAATTTTAGACGAGCTTTGGATTTACTAGAATTTAAAAACCAGGTATCTCAATGTTTGCGGCCGAGTGACAGTGGCAGGGTGCTTGACATTCATTCCCATTTCTTGCATGGGACCTAAGCATGCAACCAAGGACACATATTTGAATTTTCAACCAATGTATATGCATTAGAGCATGTGTATGTAGTTCAAATTTGAATTATGCACATAAATGCATTGAAAACTCAATTAATGCATAAAAATGTCCAAACGAACCCCGAAAAATCCCAAAAATTGACACAACACTCCTATTGTTCTATGTTGACACTAGGAAAAATTGAAATCGAGAAGCGGCAACGGATATCGTTTCGGCCAGAAAGGTGAAATGTTCCCTACTGAAACCATCACACTTGTTGTGAGAAGCTCTGGTTTATGAGAAGCTTATACTCAAACCTGCCCCAAATGGGACAAAAAATTTACCACAACATGTTGATGCCACTCCATGATAGCATGCCAAGTTCCATGAATTTCAGACGAACTTTGGATTTACTAGAATTACAAAAGAAAGTACGTCGACGTTTGCCGGAGAGCCACGGTGCCGTGGAGTTCGAATTTCATCCCCATTTCTTGCATGGGACATAAGCATAAACCCATGGACACATATATGATTTTACCACCCATGTTGGTGCACTCAAGCATGTGCGTGTAGTTTAATTTTGAATTGTGCACCTCAAATGGCTAGAAAACATGTTTAATGTGTAAAATGTCCAAACGAACCCTGAATAATTCCAATTATTTTACAACACACATATAGTTGCATGTTCACTGCAGATATAAGGTCTATCAATTCGAACAACGTCAATTTCCGTTGTGACCCCATTATGTAATTCAAATCAAGATAAAAAATCAAGAAGATCGCACACAGTTTATTATCACCAACCGTGTGAGATGCAGCACAAAATATCCTGGAGCACCATCGATGTATAGTACACCTATGGTTTACATGAGAAGGTGCATCGGCTATAGTCCATAGCTGGCGTCTCAAGCACACTAGCTCCCTCCCGAAATATCATTTCACTGTTCAATCGTCCCTGGTGAAAGATGGGCACGTGGACCTGCGTCGTGAGGGCAACTTCGATGGCCCACTTCGGCGAGATCGCGACCGCAGCCGACTTGCGGATGCTAACAAGGTGCATGAGCGCGGCCGCAATCTGCGATCGGGTGGCCGAGGCAGCCCAAATGGCCGTTGTTGCTTCTCAGGTGGCGGCAACAACATCTGCCTCGGGGATAGCAACTGGAGAGAGCGGCACAGCAGCTGTCCATTCCGCAATCGTTGCCTTAGCCCTGATGGAGGCTGCCCATGACCATGTCGAGGACACCCACGCCGAGCTCGTGACGGTCACCGCAAAAATTGAACGAACCTTCTCTGACAACGGTCGGCAACCCAGGGCCGAAGAGTTGGCAATCGCCGAGAGCGTTCGAGCAACCGTTCGTTCCTCCGCCACATACATTGCGACGACGGAGCCCGTCCAAGCCCAGATCGCGGCCGCCCACGCCCAGCTCGTGGTGGCCTTTTCCAAAGAGATGGCGGACGTGGATGGCGAGATGCTTGCCGAGTATGGTGCGATGGATGCCATGGAGCCCCTTCCCCGAGAGACCGTCGGGCGCGAGCTAGACATGGAGGTGGCGGCGAAGATCGATGAGCACCAGCCATAGTAGTACTCTTTGTTTTGTTTAATTAAGAGCGCCGGTCTTTAATTTGTTATAGTAATGTTTAGGTCAGCTTGTTCTGTTGAATTGCTGAACTTGCTCGATTAAGAAGTGTGGGTGTGCTGTAGCCTCCTTTGTGTACCCAAATTATGCAATGACGTGGATGACTACTGTAACCATGGAAATTCGAACCAAAATTTTTGACGTTCAAACTCATCACACACGGGTTAAGCTATCTGAATCGTTTGTGATGTTCACATATCGTACGCAGTTTTGAATAAGGGACCGTGTCTGATGACACTTTGCGCGCCTGTTTTTCCGCTGAAGTGATTCCAAATTTTCGGCTTCCGCGGAAATATCTACCTCCCCGCCCTCTGCCCCTTACCAAAAGCCACATTTCCATATTTCCACCTTCCTTTCGAAGTTGAAACCTTCACTCCTTGCTTGTAGCGCCGCCTCCTCGCCGGCGACCCTCATTCACCCTGCTTGGCCTCATCTATCCAGGCAGGTAATCCACACCGGACCCCCATCCTCCTCCTCCTTCCACATCCCACATGCCCCGACCGCTGGCGCGAGCGCGACGCCTTCCACCCAAATCACCGACCCCTCCACCAAATAAGCGCCGCCCTAAGCCATGGTGCACGCAGTATAGCCAAGATCTCAAGGAGCATTTGGCAGTAGAGAAGCAAATCACGGCCGCACGCGTGGATGAGGTCACGATGGCTACCATTCGTGCCGACCCACTGATCTTTGAGGAGCACCTTGCCATATCCTAGCTACGCCAGTTAAGCATGCTCGGTTTACCCATCGCGTGTGCTACTCCTGCCTTTCCTTAACAAATTCTAGTAAATTGTGCCATCTAACTTTACCATGCAATCTGTTGCTCTAGTGTATATGTTCTATATGTCGTGCAGTGTGGTGCTCACTTATTAATTGTTTGGTTAATTAGTTGTCATCTTTAGTTAACTGTTTGGTTCAATTCTGCAAATGTGATGTTCAATTCTTCAAGCTTCAATTTTGTATTGTCTTCCATGTGAGAAATAAATCAAGTTGTCAAGCATGCGTGGTTTGGTTATACATTGTGTAATGTGGTGCTCAGTTAACATTTGGTTCATTTGTGTTGTGGTGTTTAGTTAATTGTTTGGTACAATTCTGTAATGAGATGTTCAATAGTTGTGGGTGCACTCTGTTATTGTAAACCATGTAAGAAGTAAATCGAATTTGGATGTACTAAATACATGAGAAACAAATACAATTGTGCGAATTTCCAAGTTGTTAAGCATGCTTGGTTTGGTTAATGATATGTCTCCAACGTATATATAATTTTTTATTGTTCCATGCTATTATATTATCTGTTTTGGATGTTTAGTGGGATTTAATATACACTTTTATATTATTTTTGGGACTAAGATATTAACCGGAGGCCTAGTGCGAGTTGCTGTTTTTTTGCCTATTTCAGTGTTTCGCAGAAAAGGAATATCAAACGGAGTCCAAACGGAATGAAACCGTCACAATGATCTTTCTTGGACCAAAAGCAATCCAGAAGACTTGGAGTAGAAGTTTGGGAAGCCACGAGGCGGCCACGAGGCAGGAGGGCACGCCCGGGGGTAGGGGCGCCCCCACCCTCGTGGGCCCCTCGTAGCTCCACCGACATACTTCTTCCGCCTATATATAACCTTATACCCTAAAAACATCGAGGAGAGCCACGAAACCACTTTTCCACTGCCGCAACCTTCTGTACCCTTGAAATCCCATCTTGGGGCCTTTCCCGGCGTTCTGCCGGAAGAGGAATCGATCATGGAGGGCTTCTACATCAACACCATTGCCTCTCCGATGATGTGTGACTAGCTTACCACAGACCTTCGGGTCCACAGTTATTAGCTAGATGGCTTCTTCTCTCTCTTTGGTTCTAAATACAAAGTTCTCCTTGATGTTCTTGGAGATCTGTTCGATGTAATTCCTTTTGCGGTGTGTTTGCCGAGATCCGATGAATTGTGGGTTTATGACCAAGATTATCTATGAAAAATAGTTGGTTCTTCTCTGAATTCTTATATGCATGATTTAATATCTTTGCAAGTCTCTTTGAATTATCAGTTTGGTTTGGCCTACTAGATTGATCTTTCTTGCAATTGGAGAAGTGCTTAGCTTTGGGTTCAATCTTGCGGTGGTCGATCCCAGTGACAGAAAGGGAACCGACACGTATTGTATCGTTGCCATCAAGGATAAAAAGATGGGGTTTATATCATATTGCTTGAGTTTATCCCTCTACATCGTGTCCTCTTACTTAAGGCGTTACTCCGTTCTTATGAACTTAAGACTCTAGATGCATGCTGGATAGCGGTCGATGTGTGGAGTAATAGTAGTAGATGCAGAATCGTTTCGGTCTACTTGACACGGACGTGATGCCTATGTTCATGATCATGCCTAGATATTCTCATAACTATGCGCTTTTCTATCAATTGCTCGGCAGTAATTTGTTCACCCACCGTAATTTATGCTATCATGAGAGAAGCCACTATTGAAACCTATGGCCCCCGGGTCTACTATACATCATATAAGTTTCCGATCTACAATTCTAGTTTACTATTCATTTTTCAATCTTTATTTTCCAATCTATATAACAAAAATACCAAAAATATTTATCTTATTATCTTTATCAGATCTCACTTTTGCAAGTGGCCGTGAAGGGATTGACAACCCCTTTATCGCGTTGGTTGCAAGGTTCTTGATTATTTGTGCAGGTACTAGGCGATTTTCGTGTAGTCTCCTACTGGATTGATACCTTCGTTCTCAAAAACTGAGGAAAATACTTACGCAACTTTGTTGCATCACCCTTTCCTCTTCAAGGGAAAACCTACGCATGCTCAAGAGGTAGCAAGAAGGATTCTAGTGCCGTTGCCGGGGAGATCTATGCTCAAGTCAAGACATACCAAGTACCCATCACAAACTCTTCTCCCTCGCATTACATTATTTGCCATTTGCCTCTCGTTTTCCTCTCCCCCACTTCACCTTTGTCGTTTTATTCGCCCTTTTTCCGTTTGCTTGCTTCTTGTGTGCTTGTGTGTTGGATTGTTTGTTTGCCATGATGGCTCAAGAAAATACAAAATTATGTGACTTTTCCAACACCAATAATAATGACTTTATTTGCACTCCGATTGCTCCCGCTACTAATGCGGAATCTTGTGAAATCAATGCTGCTTTATTGAATCTAGTCTTGGAAGATCAATTTTCTGGCCTTCCTAGTGAAGATGCAGGATATCATCTGAATAATTTTGTTGATTTATGCGATATGCAAAAGAAGAGAGATGTAGATAATGATCTTGTTAAATTAAAACTATTCCCTTTCTCACTGCGTGATCGGGCCAAAACTTGATTTTCTTCTTTGCCTAAAAATAGTATTGATTCATGGAATAAGTGCAAGGATTGTTTTATTGCTAGGTATTTTCCTCCCGCCAAGATCATCTCCCTTAGGGACGATATTATGAATTTCAAACAACTTGATCATGAGCATGTACCATAATCTTGGGAGAGGATGAAACTTATCATAAGAAATTGTCCCACGCATGGTTTGAATCTACGGATGATTATACAAAAAATGTATGCCGGTTTGAACTTTGCTACTAGAAATCTTTTAGATTCGGCCGCGGGGGGTACTTTTATGGAAATCAATTCAGGATAAGCTACTAAACTCCTAGATAATATAATGGTTAACTATTCTCAATGGCACACCGAGAGATCTTCCACTAGTAAAAAAGTGCGTGCAATTGAAGAAATTAATGTTTTGAGTGGAAAGATGGATGAACTTATGAAAGTGTTTGCTAGCAAGGATGCTAATGTTGATCCTAATGATATACCCTTATCCACTTTGATTGATAATACTAATGAATCTATGGATGTGAATTTTGTTGGTAGGAATAATTTTGGTAACAATGCTTATAGAGGAAACTTTAATCCTAGGACATTTCCTAGTAATTCCTCCAATAATTATGGAAATTCCTAAAACAATTCCTATGGAAATTATAACAAGATATCCTCTGATTTTGAGAATATTGTTAAGGAATTTATGATTTCACAAAAGAGTTTTAATGCTATGATTGAAGAAAAATTGCTTAAGATTGATGATTTGGCTAGGAACGTGGATAGAATTTCTCTTGATGTTGATTCTTTGAAACTTAGATCTATCCCACCTAAGCATGACATCAATGAGTATCTCAAAGCCATGAGAATTTCCATTGATCGGTGCAAAGAAAGAACCGCTAGGATGCATGCTAAAAAAGATTGCTTTGTTAAAGCGTGTTCTTCTAGTTTTCATGATAATAATGATGAAGATCTAAAAGTGATTGATGTGTCTCCCATTAAATCTTTGTTTTCCAATATAAATCTTGATAAATATGGGACTGGAGATGAGTTAACTTTAGTTAAAAGGCGTCCCAATGATTCTGAGTTTTTAGATCTTGATGCTAAAATTAATAAAAGTGGGATTGAAGAGGTGAAAACTTTACATACCAATAAACCCACTATTTTGGATTTCAAGGAATTTAATTATGATAATTCTCTTTGATAGATTGTATTTCCTTGTTGCAATCCGTGTTAAATTCTCCTCCTGCTTATGATCAAAATTAATCTTTTACTAAACATATCGTTGATGCTTTAATGCAATCCTATGAAGAAAAGCTTGAACTAGAAGTTTCTATACCTAGAAAACTTTATGATGAGTGGGAACCTACTATTAAAATTAAGATTAAAAATCATTAATGCTATTCTTTGTTAGGTTTCCGTGAATTTGATGATTGTTCTTTAAATTTGCATCTTGGGGATTCCACCATTAAGAAACCTATGGGAAGAATTAATGATGTTCTTATTGTTGCAAATAGGAATTATGTGCCCGTAGATTTCATCATTCTTGATATAGATTTCAATCCTACTTGTCCTATTATTCTTGGTAGACGTTTCCTTAGAATGATTGGTGCAATTATTGACATGAAAGAAGGAAATATTAGATTCCAATTTCCGCTAAGGAAAGGCATGGAACACTTTCCTAGAAAGAAAATTAAATTGCCTTATGAATCTATTATGAGAGCCACTTATGGATTGCCTACCAAAGATGGCAATACCTAGATCTATTCTTGTTTTTATGCCTAGCTAGGGGCGTTAAACGATAGCGCTTGTTGGTACTTGGGAGGCAACCCAATTTTATTTTATTTTATTTTTGCTTCTGTTTATTAATAAATAATTCATCATGATACTGCTATGATTGTGTTTTTTGTATTTTAATTAGTGTTTGTGCCAATTAGAACCTTTGGGAAGACTTGGGTGAAGTCTTTGCGATCTTGCTGTAAAAAACAAAAACTTTTGCGCTCACAAGATTAGCTACCATTTTTTACTAGAGAGTGCTTTTAGGTTGATTCTTCTTGCAGATGATTAATAGACAAATTCCTCACGTCCAACAATTTATTTCAGAATCTGTAGAGTTACAAAAGTATTCGAAAGTTACATATTGCTACAGACTGTTCTGTTTTTGACAGATTCTGTTTTTCGTGTGTTGTTTGCTTATTTTGATGAATCTATGAGTAGTATCGCGGGGTATGAACCACAGAGAAGTTGGAACACAGTAGGTTTAACACAAATATAAATAAATAATGATTTCAATACAGTACCTTAAAGTGGTGGTTTGTTTTCTTATACTAACGGAGCTCATGAGATTTTCTGTTAAGTTTTCTGTTGTGAAGTTTTCAAGTTTTTGGGTAAGGATTTGATGGACTATGAAATAAAGAGTGGCAAGAGCCTAAGCTTGGGGATGCACAAGTCAACCAAGATAAAATTCAAGTACAACCAAAAGCGTAAGCTTGGGGATGCCCCGGGAAGGCATCCCCTCTTTCGTCTTCGTATATCGGTAACTTTACTTGAGACTATATTTTTATTCACCACATGATATGTGTTTTGCTTGGAGCGTCTTGTATGATTTGAGTCTTTGATTTTTAGTTTACCACAATCATCCTTTCTGTACACACCTTTTGGGAGTGACACACATGAATCGGAGTTTATTAGAATACTCTATGTGCTTCACTTATATCTTTTGAGCTAGATAATTTTGCTCTAGTGCTTCACTTATATCTTTTAGAGCACGGTGGTGGTTTTATTTTATAGAAATTATTGATCTCTCGTGCTTCACTTATATGATTTTGAGAGTCTTTTAGAACAGCATGGTAATTTGCTTTGGCTATAAAACTAGTCCTAATATGATGGGCATCCAAGATGGGTATAATAAAAATTTCCATATAAAGTGCGTTGAATACTATGAGAAGTTTGATACTTGATGATTATTTTGAGATATGAGGATGGTGATATTAGAGTCATGCTAGTAGAGTAATTGTGAATTTGAGGAATACTTGTGTCAAAGTTTGTGATTCCCGTAGCATGCACATATGGTGAACCGTTATGTGATGAAGTTGGAGCATGATTTATTTATTTATTGACTTCCTTTGTGTGGAGGTCGGGATCGCGCGATGGTTAACTCCTACCAACCCTTCCCCTAGGAGCATGCATGTAGTTCTTGGTTTTGATAACTTGTATATTTTTTGCAATAAGTATATGAGTTCTTTATGACTAATGTTGAGTCCATGGATTATACACACTCTCACCCTTCCACCATTGCTATCCTCTCTAGTATCGCGCAACTTTCACCGGTACCATACACCCACCATACACCTTCCTCAAAACAGCCACCATACCTACCTATTCTGGCATTTCCATAGCCATTCCAAGATATATTGCCATGCAAATTTACACCATTCCGTTTATTATGACACGCTGCCTTGCATGATCACGTAGTTGACATTGCATCTGTGGCAAAGCCACTCTTAATAATTTTATCATACATGTCACTCTTGATTCATTGCACATCCTGGTACACCGCCGGAGGCATTTATGTAGAGTCATATTTTGTTCTAAGTATCAGGTTGTAATCCTTGAGTTGTAAAAGAAATATAAGTGTGATGATCTTCATTATTAGAGCATTTTCCCCGTGAGGAAAGGATGATGGAGACTATGATTCCCCCACAACTCGGGGTGAGACTCCGGACGACAAAAAAGAGAGAGAAAAGAGGCAATAAAACAGTGAAAGGGCCCAAAATAAAAAAATGAGAGAAAAAGATAGAAGGGGCAATGCTACTATCCTTTTTCCACACTTGTGCTTCAAAGTGGTGCCATGATCTTCATGATAGAGAGTCTCTTATTTTATCACTTTCGTAATACTAGTGGGAATTTTAATTATAGAACTTGGCTTGTATATTCCAATGATGGGCTTCCTCAAAATGCCCTAGGTCTTCGTGAGCAAGCGAGTTGGATGCACACCCACTTAGTTTCCTTTGTTGAGCTTTCATACATTTATAGCACTAGTGCATCCGTTGCATGGCAATCCCTACTCACTCACATTGATATCTATTGATGGGCATCTCCATAGCCCATTGATACGACTAGTTGATGTGAGACTATCTTCCTCCTTTTTGTCTTCTCCACAACCACCACTCTATTCCACCTATAGTGCTATGTCCATGGCTCACGCTCATGTATTGCGTGAAAGTTGAAAAAGTTTGAGAATACTAAAGTATGAAACAATTGCTTGGCTGAAACCGGGGTTGTGCATGATTTAAATATTTTGTGTGATGAAGATAGAGCATGGCCAGACTATATGATTTTGTAGGGATAGCTTTCTTTGGCCATGCTATTTTGAGAAGACATGTTTACTTTGTTAGTATGCTTGAAGTATTATTCATTTTATGTCAATATTAAACCTTTGTCTTGAATCTTTCGGAACTGAACATTCATGCCACAATAAAGAAAATTACATTGAAAATTACGTTAGGTAGCATTCCACATTAAAAATTCTGTTTTTATCATTTAAGTACTCGAGGACGAGCAGGAATTAAGCTTGGGGATGCTTGATACGTCTCCAACGTATCTTTTTTTATTGTTCCATGCTATTATATTATCTGTTTTGGATGTTTAATGGGCTTTAATATACACTTTTATATTATTTTTGGGACTAACCTATTAACCAGAGGCCCAGTGCCAGTTGTTTTTTTTTTTGCCTATTTCAGCGTTTCACAGAAAAGGAATATCAAACGGAGTCCAAACGGAATGAAACCTTCGTGATGATCTTTCTTGGACCAAAAGCAATCCATAAGACTTGGAGTAGAAGTCTGGGAAGCCACGAGGCGGCCACGAGGCAGGAGGGCGCGCCCAAGGGGGTAGGCGTGCCCCCACCCTCGTGGGCCCCTTGTAGCTCCACCGACGTACTTCTTCCGCCTATATATACCCTTATACCCTAAAACCATCGAGGAGAGACACGAAACCACTTTTACACCGCCACAACCTTCTGTACCCATGAGATCCCATCTTGCGGCCTTTTCTGCCGCTCTACGAGAGGGGAAATCGATCACGGAGGGCTTCTACATCAACACCATAGCCTCTCCGATGTTGTGTGAGTAGTTTACCACAGACCTTCGGCTCCATAGTTATTAGCTAGATGGCTTCTTCTCTCTCTTTGGTTCTCAATACAAAGTTCTCCTCGATGTTCTTGGAGATCTATTCGATGTAATTCTTTTAGCGGTGTGTTTGCCGATATCCGATGAATTGTGGGTTTATGATCAACATTATCTATGAAAAATATTTGGTTCTTCTGTGAATTATTATATGCATGATTTAATATCTTTGCAAATCTCTTTGAATTATCAGTTTGGTTTGGCCTACTAGATTGATCTTTCTTGCAAT
Organism: Secale cereale; assembly: GCA_902687465.1. Taxonomy (NCBI): domain Eukaryota; kingdom Viridiplantae; phylum Streptophyta; class Magnoliopsida; order Poales; family Poaceae; genus Secale; species Secale cereale. Next base: position 555,612,513 of record LR738712.1, read on the forward strand.
GGCAAAAGTGCTTAGCTTTGGGTTCAATCTTGCGGTGCTCAATCCCAGTGACAAAGGGAACAAACACGTATTGTATTGTTTCCATCGAGGATAAAAAGATGGGGTTTATATCATATTTCTTGAGTTTATCCCTCTACATCATGTCATCTTGCTTAAGGCGTTACTCCGTTCTTAAGAACTTAATACTCTAGATGCACGCTGGATAGCGGTCAATGTGTGGAGTAATAGTAGTAGATGCAGAATTGTTTCGGTCTACTTGACACGGTCGTGATACCTATTTTCATGATCATGCCTAGATATTCTCATAACTATGCGCATTTCTATCAATTGCTCGGCAGTAATTTGTTCACCCACCATAATTTATGCTATCATGAGAGAAGCCACTAGTGAAACCTATGGCCCCCCGGGTCTACTTTACATCATATAAGTTTTCGATCTACAATTCTAGTTTACTATTTATTTTGCGATCTTTATTTTCCAATCTATATAACAAAAATACCAAAAATATTTATCTTATTATCTTTATCAGATCTCACTTTTGCAAATCGCCGTGAAGGTATTGACAACCCCTTTATCGTGTTGGTTGCAAGGTTCTTGATTGTTTGTGTAGGTACTAGGCGATTGGTGTGTAGTCTGCTACTGGATCGATACCTTTGTTCTCAAAAACTGAGGGAAATACTTACGCTACTTTGCTGCATCACCCTTTCCTCTTCAAGGGAAGACCAACACATGCTCAATAGGTAGCAGTTAATTGTTTGGTTCAATTCTGCAATGCGATGTTCAATAGTTGTGGGTGCATTTTGTTATTGTATACCATGTGAGGAATAAGTTGAATTTGGCTGTAGTAAATACATGAGAAACAAATACAATTGCTATATTTCCAAGTTTTGTTAAGCATGCTTGGTTTGGTTAACTGTCTGATCTTCAATTAGGAGTATGTTATATTGTGCAATGTGGTGCTCAGTTAATGTTTGGTTCATTTGTTGTGGTGTTTAGTTAACTGCTTGGTTCAATTCTACAATGCGATGTCCAATTGTCGTCGGTAGAATTTTGTATTGTTTTGCATGTGAGTAATAAATCAAATTTGGCTATACTTAATACATGAGAACCATATACAAGTGCTATATTTCCTAGTTCTTAATCATGTTTGGTTTGGATAAATGGGTTTTCCATGTGGCTTGAATTAATCTGATGAATCAACAATGTGCTTATTTTTCATCTACATATTTTACTAATAGTATGCGAACCCTTACTTAACCTGATGACTAACTACGTTATATGTGTTGCAGGGAAACAATGGGAAGCACTGAGGTTTACAATCGAGGTTAGCACGTGCATGGTCTGTTGTCTACTAGCACATTATTGTGCAATTGTAGGAACCATTCTAATATTTAGGTTTTCAACAATTTGGTCTTGCACATGTAGGTCCTACTGTCAGAGGTTTTGACACACTGTTTGACCCTTTTGCATATGGGGAAATGAGTTGTCCATGAATATCAATCAAATCAAGAAACTCAGAAAATTTGTTTGGACAAAGAAATTAGCGACAAAAAACAACAATATCTTTGTCTGCACAATGAAGAAGACATCAGTTCACTACAAGATGGTACTAATTATTATACCTTGCCTTTTTTTATTCCTTTGCCCCATTTCCAATATAGAGAAGATATTTATGCACATCCTTGTTTTCAGGCCTTTCCAAAGCAGGTCACTGATGATTACCTCTCAAACCACCTCTACGGTCAGGAGGCGAGGAAGGTTTTCATACAACACCCACGGTTTAATATTGAAGTGTTCCTGAAGAGGACGAAGGACGGACAGTCAATCATCCACAGGCACTGGCCTAAAGTTGCAAAGACCTTCAATATGAATGAAGGCTCAATATTCGCCTTCTGCTTCAGTAGTTTTCCAGATGAGATGCATCTATCTATATACCGTCTATGATGCTAATTTCGAAAGGTTCTACATGTTGCATGTGAGACTTGGTGCTCGTGCAGTTGTGTAATGGGGTAGCTGAGTGCTGAAGCTATATCATGTTGTACTCTGATGTATTTCAATTATCAAATTCTGCTTCCTTAATATGGAAATGAAATATATTATGTGCTTAATATGAATGTCAATTAGATTAATAAATGTATTATTAATAATAGGGCAATTAGCCTGCTAATTGCGTTCTGCTATTGCAAACGGTTATTAAAAAAAATACCGTGGGCGATGACATCGGGCAACACACACAGTTTCTAGGAATAAACCGTGTTGTATCAATAAACATTCACACACGACTTTCTCTTGAAAACTGTTTGCGTTAGGCCACCTTGCACAAACGTTTACCACATAAAAACTGTGTGTGATGGATAGCCTTTGCCACACATTTTCTTCTATGCACCATGCGTAATGGCAACGCTATCACAAACGATTTAACGTGAAAAATTGTGTGTGATGTACCCATCAACGAAAACGTTTTCCTTGGAGCGACTGTATGGGATGTACATACGAATGGAAACGTTTAGTGGGGACTGACTGTGTGGGATGTACTGATGACCGGAAACAATTTCGCCTGTATAATTGTATTTTTTTGCTCTATTGTACGTATTTCCGTATTTGAGCGCTCGCCGGTCGCACACGACCTCATTTTGCCAAGCGTGTGTGCCAGGAGGGCATATCCCTGACGGTTTCTGAGTCGTGTAGGAAGGACCCCCCCCCTATCGCCCACACTCACTAGGCGACGGTTCCAAATGCCATCGTGGAAAGGGGTTTAAAACCGTTTGTATAGCACCGACGCGTACTAGTGAATCAATCATGACGAGACAACTTTAGTATATGATGTGTGATATTGGCTGCATCTTTCATATGATTTATAGCATGCACTGCTTCTAATTTGTTGAAACGTCATTTATGATGGGACACTTTTAACTTGGCAGAGACATATTGTTTGCATATTTCGTGTGGTGTCTAGCTTGCATTGCTTCTAATTTGTTGAAATGGCTTCTGCTTAGTTTACACAAATAGTTTTGAATATGCCATGACATCCTGTTTTTCATACATATTCCATCATCGTATCATGTGTTTTCCTTACATCAAATTACTGGTTGTCAGTATCATGCATGAATGAGTTCTGAAGAGTGAATTTTATTGCTTTTTGTCAGTTTTACTTGACAATGCAAAATCAATAAACCGGAAGGAAATTAGCAAGGCAGTGCATAATGGTGCTCCTTCCGACCAACTTATAAAGGGGGGGCTCTACAGATTCTACTCCGCCATCCCCCAACAAGATTTGCAAGACAACACATGCATACACACTCAACTTAGTTGTGTTGATGATGAGCACGTCTCCCCTAGTCCACCATCACACGTGCTCCCTCTAACTTGGCACTGTTATATGTGGTTGCCTGTTTTGTATGATTTCTAGCTTGTATTGCTTCTAATTTTGTTGAATTACATCTGCTTACTTTACACATTATACTTGCGAATAAGACATGTGTTCCTGTTTCTAGAACATACAATATCTATATATCACACCATGTTCTTACATCAAAGTACTATTGTTGTGTAACCTGCAACAATCACTTATCATAAGACACGTTTAACTTGGGAGTGTGATATAGGTTACATCTCGCATTCTTTTCTAGCTTGTACTACTTCTAATTTGTTGAAATGGCACTTATGACGAGATAATTTTAACTTGGTAGAGTGATACTCGTTGCATCTCACATATTGTGTCTAGCTTTCATTGCTTCTAATTTGTTGAAGTGCCTTCTGCTTAGTTTACACATCATAGCTATGAATATGCAATGTTGTTCTTTTTTCTTACACATTCAATCGTCCTATCATGTGGTCACCTTACATTAAAGTAGTGCTCGTCAGCATCTTGCATCAATGAGTTCTAAAAAGCGGATTTTTATTCATTTTTCTTCTGGGTTTGACTTGACAAGGCAATAAAATTAACTAAGAGGAAGGGAAAAATTAAGGCAGGGACTGATGGTGGTCTTCCGGCAGAACCGGAATTCCAGGTGCTTTCTCTAGCTTGGCAGTGTGATATTATTGTCTTGCATGTTGCATACGGTGTCTAGCTTGTATTGCTTCTAATTTGATTAAATTACTTCTGCTTAGTTTACAGAAATAGTTTCGAATATGCCAAGCCGTCCTATTTTTCATAAATATTTCATCCTTGTATCATGTGTTTTCCTTATATCAAAGCAGTGATTGTCAGTATCATGCATGAATAAGTTCTGAAGAGTGAATTTTATTGCTTTTTCTTGTCGGTTCTACTTGACAATGCAAAATCAATAAAGCGGAAGGAAATTAGTAAGTCAGTGCATAATGGTGCTCCTTCTGACCAACTGAAATAGAGGGCATCTACAGATTCTACTCTGCCATCCCCCCAACAAGATCTGCAAGACAACACATGCATAGACACTCAACTTAGCTGTGTTGATGATGAGCACGTCTCCCCTAGTCCGCGATCACAGGTGCTCCCTCTAACTTGGCACTGTTATATGTGGTTGCATGTTATGTATGATGTCTAGCTTGTATTGCTTCTAATTTTGTTGAATTCCATCTGCTTACTTTACATGTTATACTTGTGAATAAGCCACGTGTTCCTGTTTCTAGAACATACAATATATGTCTATCACACCATGTTCTTACATCAAAGTACTATTGTTGTGTAACTTGCAACAATCACTTATCATAAGACACGTTTTAACTTGGGAGTGTGATATAGGTTATGAAGGAAATATGCCCTAGAGGAAATAATAAAGTTATTATTTATTTCCTTATATCATGATAAATGTTTATTATTCATGCTAGAATTGTATTAACCGGAAACTTAGTACATGCGTGAATACATAGACAAAACAGAGTGTCCCTAGTATGCCTCTACTAGACTAGCTAATTGATCAAAGATGGTTATGTTTCCTAACCATAGACATGAGTTGCCATTTGAACAACGAGATCACGTCATTAGGAGAATGATGTGATGGATTAGACACATCCGTTAGCTTAGCACTATGATCGTTTAGTTTTACTGCTATTGTTTTCTTCATGACTTATACATGTTCCTATGACTATGAGATTATGCAACTCCCGAATACCGGAGGAACACCTTGTGTGCTATCAAACATCACAACATAACTGGGTGATTATAAAGATGCTCTACAGGTGTCTCCGAAGGTGTTCGTTGTGTTGGCATAGATCAAAAATAGGATTTGTCACTCCGAGTGTTGGAGAGGTATCTCTGGGCCCTCTCGGTAATACACATCATAATAAGCCTTGCAAGCAAATGACTAATGAGTTAGTCATGAGATGATGTATTACGGAACGAGTAAAGAGACTTGCCGGTAACGAGATTAACTAGGTATGGTGATACCGACGATCGAATCTCGGGCAAGTAACATACCGATGACAAAGAGAACAACGTATGTTGTTATGCGGCTTGACCGATAAAGATCTTCGTAGAATATATAGGAGCCAATATGAGCATCCAGATTCCGCTACTAGTTATTGATCGGAGATGAGTCTCGGTCATGTCTACATAGTTCTCGAAACTGTAGGGTCCGCACGCTTAACATTTGATGACGATCGGTGCTATGAGTTTATGTGTTTTGATGTACGAAGGTAGTTCGGAGTCCCGGATGAGATCGGGACATGACGAGGAGTCTCGAAATGGTCGAGACGTAAAGATTGATATATTCAACGACTATATTCGGACATCGGAAAGGTTCCGAGTGATTCGGGTATTTTTACAGTACCGGAGAGTTACATGAATTCACCGGGGAGTATATGGGCCTTATTGGGCTTTAGGGGAAAGAGAGACAGGAGGCCGCCCCCCCCCCCAAGCCTTAGTCCGAATTGTACTAGGGGGAGGGGTTGCGCCCCCTCCTTCCTTCTCTTCTCTTTTCCCTTTCCTTCTCTCCTACTCCTACTTCTTGGAAGGGCTCCTAGTTCTACTAGAAAAGGGGGAATCCTACTCCCGGTGGGAGTAGTACTCCCCTAGGGCGCGCCATAGAGAGGGCCGGCCCTCCCCCTCCTCCACTCCTTTATATATGGGGGTAGAGGCACCCCATAGACACACAAGTTGATCAGTTGATCTCTCCCAACCGTGTGCGGTGCCCCTCTCCACAGAAACACACCACGGTCATACCGTTGCAGTGCTTAGGCGAAGCCTTGCGTCGGTAGCTTCATCATCTCCGTCACCACACCGTCGTTCTGACGAAACTCTCCCGCGAAGTTCTACTGGATCAAGAGCTCATGGGACATCATCAAGCTGAACGTGTGCTGAACGCGGAGGCTCCGTATGTTCGGTGCTTGATCGGTTGGATCGTGTAACATCCCAAAATTTTGAATTTTGGAATGTTAATTATTTTAATTGGAGTAATTCAAATCTTGCTTGTGATGTTTGATCTTAGTTAAATTTGACTAGTATTCGAAACTTTTGGAATTTAATGGAATAATAAACGAGAGGGAATAAAAGGACTTTCCCAATTTGTCGGGGGAAACTGTCCACCACGAACACCTATGGGACCGGAGCCCCTTGTCTGTGCGGTACGAGGGCGGAGGGAGCACAAAGAGCAGATCGAAGCACACACGCGGGCAGTTTTACCCAGGTTCGGGCCGCACGGATGCGTAAAACCCTACTCCTGCCTTAGGTTGTATTGAGTTTGGGCGCTCGGAGCTTGAAGAAGCAGCTACACGAGCGTGAGAATGATCTAGGTTTCGAACCCCCTCCACGTTGTGCATGGGCCTCCTTTTATAGTGCAAGGGGTCACCGACAGATGTCAACGTAGGAGAAAGGGGTAAAAATGTAAAAGAGGTGGTAGTTGGAACAGTGCGGGAACAGTGGAGCTACAGTGCAGAACAGTGGCCTATACCTACTCTAACAGTGGGGGACAAGGGCATTTAATGCCCGTCGCCGTCGACCCCAAAAGCTCCCGCCGTTGCGTCTCCGTCTGCCACGGCGATGGATCCACTGCCGTGGAGTGCCACCGTGTCCCCCAGGCTGCACAGCCATCCGCCACGCGTCCCTGGAGTGGCCCCAGGGCGACGCGTGGGCTGATGAGCTGGAGCGCGGGCACACAGCGCACCTCCCCCGGCAAGCACCTTGCCGGGCACCTCCCCCGGCAAGCACCTTGCCGGGGATCTCGACCTTGCCGGGCCCGGAAGCTTGCCGCTCCCCGAGCCCTTGCTGGGTCTTCTAGGATAAAGTCTTCTGTTCGTCCTGACAAGCTCCTCTTGCCAGGGCCTCGTGCTAGTTAAGCAATCTTGAGCCTGGAACGGCCTTCCCGGCAAGCTCCTCTTGCCGGGGTCTTGGTCTTCTGTCTTGTATACTTTGTCTTTGAATGGTTAGATAAGGAGCAGGAAGGTCTCCGGCGAGCCAGCAGTAAACCTTGCCGCGGGAAGCTGCAACTGCCCGTGCACAAGTTGGGGTACTGAGGTACCCCTACCTTAGTACACCGACAGGAGCCCCCGGGCCTGGGCCACACACGGTGCCGAGCGCTGTTGGGCCAGGCCCAAAACAGTGCACGGGCACCCGCGGCCCGCGGCGCGCCGAATCCACTTCCCTATCCGCCGCACCCCACGATAACGGCACGCGTCGATTGCGGCGCCGTGGGATGGGACGTGCCCACGATTTCTTTAATGGGAAGGGCGAAACGCCCCCCCACTCCCCCATAAAAGCAGAGAGAGCGGCGCGGTTCCCCTCCCTGCGCACTCATTACCATCGTCTTCTTCCTCAGATTCCTCTGCTCTTTGCCTCTACTCCTCCGCCACCACCAAGCTCTTCGCCCCCTTCCTTCCACCGCGTCCGCCATGGCCCCAAAGACCGACAAGGCGAAGGCGGAGAAGTCCAAGCGGGAGAAGTCAGATCAGGCGGCGAAGCTCGTCGCGTTCCGGAAGGAGCACATCGTCTTTGCGCCGAAGCTCGGCGTGCGGGAGCTTTGGAGCAAATATTATTGGTTCTGGGCCAAGGAGACCCCAGCGCACCCCCGCACGCGCGTCTACCCGGCCGTCGCCAAGGACCACTACCCCGGCGGGTATTACTTTTTCGCAGCCTTCTTCCACTGCGGTCTGTGCCCTCCCTTCTCAAACTTTTTCTGCGATATCATGAATACTTATGGCCTCCACCTCCTCGACTTCACTCCCAACGCCATCCTCACCATGTCCGTTTTCGCACACATGTGCGAAAACTTCGTAGGAATCCAGCCCAACGTAGCTCTCTTTAGGCACTTTTTCATCCCCAGAGTAGAGGCCGACGCCCCCCTCTCCGGAGGAATCTCTTGGGTGTTCAGGCTGAATAAGAAACCCGCTTACTTGCCGGGGGAGCTCCGCGGCAAGTGGGAAGAGTGGCGTGCGGAGTGGTGCTGGGTCGTCGAGGAGCGGCCGCAACACTTCACCGCGCCGCGCACATCGCCCATCGTGCGCGGCAGGGATTGGAGTAACTTCGATTCCGACGACTCCAAGCTGGATATTGCTCTCGTCAGGATCATGCGTCTTCGTTTGGCGCCGCTGTCTGTCGCTGAAGTGGGCAAGGACTTTCTTCGTCGCCGGATCGCCCCCCTCCAAGACCGGAAGAGGCCGGCGTGGCAATATGGCGGCCCGGCAGACATCATGAGGCTGCGCCCCGGCCTCAATTTTAACTTCACAACACTCGAGCTGCGGGGTATGGTCAGGGAACTTTTCAAGTTCGACCCGGCCCACCCCGAGTACTTCCGCGCTCCCCGGGGAGTGGTGCCGCTCTGCGCCAGCAGCGCCCGGGATCGCCTTGTCGCTATGATGCCCGCGTGCGACTCGCATGGAGTGGAGCGCACGTGGATTGCGCCCAAGCCTATCGACGTCCTCGAGTTCTACGACCGCCTTGTGGAGGTGTTGGAGAAGAAGGACGATCTCAAGCTGCACACGCGGGCCACCACCGACCAAGAGATTGCTTACATAGCTTCTCGTGCTGAAGAAGTCGCCGCAGCCGCGGCGGCGGGAAACTTTGGATACACACCCGCGGAGGCGGAAGCCGCGGATGCCGCCAGCCAGGCGGACAATGAGGAGATTCGCAGGTTGCTAGAGCTCCCTCCCGACGCGCTCGCCGTGATCCCCTCGCTGAGGCACTCCGGGATCAGTGGGATCGCGACGGAGGCCGCGGCAATGGAGGGAACCGCCGGAGGAAGCAGAGGCGCCGCGAGGGGCGGAGGCGCCAAGGGGAAGAGGGCCGCATCGTCGGATGCTGGGCCCAGCGAGCCGGCCGAGGCAGAGGAGGAGGAGGAGGAGGAGGCCGAAGGCTCCGGCGGATCGACAGAGTTGTACGCCGACGACCTCTCCTCGTCGGAGAGCTCCCCGCCCCCGGCAAGCCCGAAGCAGTCCCCGTTGAAGCGTCTCCGCAAGGCGGCGACAGGGGAGCAAGCACGAGCGCCCCGGCAACAGCCAGCTCGCCGGGCAGCTCCCCGGCCGAGCCAAGCCGCGCCAAGGGCGACCGGCGTGCCGGCCACGGCAGAGGCCCCGCGCGCGCAGGCCACGACGGAGGCGTCCCGCAGGCCGGCACCGAGCCGGCAAGGATCTTCTCGGGGCGGAGCAGCTGCTCCGCCCCCTTCTCGGGCGCCGGCCACCACAGGGGCTGGGCCTACGCAGCCCCCAGCCCCGGTGGCTCCGAAACGCGCGAGGGAACCTTCATCCTCCGCTCCTCGCGCCGACGCGCCCACCGTGGAGTTCGACTTCTCCGCGCTGAGCGAGGACGACGAGGAGGACCAAGAGTAAGGACCCGAGACCTTACTCCTTCTTGATTTTTATATCTCGATTGTTGCTGACGCTTGATTTTGTTTGTTGCTTGTGATTGCAGGACCTTGGAGCAGCGCGCGAAGAGGGTCAAGGTGCCCACAGTTGAGGTCGTGGAAGACCCATCCGTCGCGGAAGCAGGGGTCGCGGCGGAGCCGATCTTGCCGGACCCGAGTGCCGCTCCGGGGAGCAGCCCCCAGCGCAGCCCCCAGCGTAAGTTAGAGGTTTACTGTTTTTGCTCGTCGGGGCGCGCTTAGGGCTTTGATCTCTGAATGTCTTGGTTCTTCTATCTTCTCTTGTGCAGAGGTGGAGCCGCAGCGGGAAGAGCGCCCGGAGGCCGTTACCGAGGAGCCGCAGGCCCCGCCGTCCCCGGCAAGGCAAAACTCTCCGGCGAGGGAGAGCGCTCCGCCAAGGGCGGGTACTCCGCCAAGGCAGAGTACCCCGCCAAGGGCGAGCAGCCCGGCGAGGACGGCCACTCCGCCAGGGCCGAGCTCCCCGGCAAGGGAGCCCGCCGCAGAGGACGTCCGCCAAGGTACGTTCTGTACTTGGTTTTCTTGACTTTGCTTCTTTTTGGATCTTTGCTTGATTTTGAACTTCTTTTTCTTCTTCTTCTAGATCTTCCTCCTCCTCCTCCCGCACCGATGGAGACCGAGGTCATCAACATCGAGGATGAGGAGGGCGCGCAGGGCGGCGGCGATGACGCTCCCGTCGTCGTGGAGATGGCCGAGGCCACCGCGGAGACGGCCGAAACCACCGAGCCGGCCGTGCAGGAGACCGCTCCGGCTGCCGATGCAGCGGCCGGGGAGGGGGACGGCGACCGCACCGCCAACCCGGAGGTGGCGGGAGCATCAGATGCTGCACCGGCCGCCGGTCCCTCCGCCGGCGAGGAGCCAGCCGGTTACTATCTTCGTGCCCCCAATGGCATCTTTATCCAAGTGCCCTGGGGGTCTTCATCAAGAGCTCCCGCGGAGGGCGAGGCGTTTGACGGAGAAGTCCTCGCCTCCGCGGGTCTGACAGTCGTCGAGGCGCCCGGCGAAGGAGATGGGCCCGAGGAGGAGAAGCTTCTCCACCGACTCCTGGCCCTTTACCGGGCCAGGCAGGCGAAGCTTGCCTCCCGGGAAGCCCTTGCTGCCCAGGCCGCCGCTGAAATGGAGAAGCGTGCGGCGGAGCTTAGCGCCGCCCACAAGGCGGGCCTCCGCGAGGTGGCGGAGGCGCGCGAGCGCCTTGCCGGCGAATATGAAGAATGGGTGCTGGAGAAGGCCGAGGCTGAAGAACAGCAACGGCTCGCCGGGGTGGAGATGTCCCGGCGAGAGGGAGAGCTCGCGCAGCGGAAGGTGGATCTCGACTCCCACGAGGAGGACCTTGCCGCTCGCGAGGCTGCTCTTGGCGGGGAGCTGAAGGAGGCGAAAGCCGCTGCTGCTGCCGCGGAAGACGCCAAGAAGGAGCTCGCCGCCAAGGTCATCCAGCTGGAGAAGGCGATGAAGGTGAGCGCCGAGAAGGTTGCCGCGCTCATTACTGAGCGCGAGAAGGACGCCCACACCAACGCGGAGCTCCAAGTAAGCTTATCCAAGAAGGGCGACGAGTTGAAGGCCGCCAAGGATTCCATCGAAGACTTGGAGCTGAAGGTCTCAACTCTGAGGGATTCAATTGACGCCGCCAAGCTTCGAGAAGACAAGCTGAAGGAGGAGCTCCGGAAGGAGCGGACTTTGGTGGATAGCGTCAACAAGGCGTCTGAGCTATTCCGGCAGACCATCGAGGCGTGGACCGAAGAGCTGGCTTCTTCTGCGTCCAACATTGACCAGGAGTTGCTCGCTTTGAAGGCCGAGCATCTTATCTACTCGCCGGATCCAGATCTCCCGCACAGCGCCAAGCTCAGCCTCTTCTTCAGAGGCGTCGCTCCGGCCCTTGCAGGTCTCCGGAACCGCATCCCCGCGCAGCTGGCCGAGGAGTCGCGCCGTCTCTGCGCGGGAACTCTGGAGCGGGTCTTGACGAAGATCGTGTTCCGCAATCCGGGGATCAACCTGACGAACGTTCTTCGCAGCTTGCCGGAGGATGCGAACACGGAGGCCCTGAAGGAGCAGGTCAGCCACATCATCGCCAAGGTGGCAAAGCTTGGCAGGAAGGAGGGCGACCGCGTAGACTAGGGCCCCATCTATCTTTATCTTTTTGTTGCTGCACGTTACGTTATGAACTCATTAGTCCATTGCGACAAGTTATCTTTGTAAGATATTTGCTTTACTTTAATCAATCAGTGCAATGTTATCTTCCTTGTTCCAATCTTTGACTTTGTATGTTTTTCACCCTACGCTCCCGGGGAGCTTGCCGGCAAGGGGCCCTTGCCGCGAGCGCTGAGTGCTGGACTCTGAGCAGCCTGCTGGCCAAGGTCCTCGCCGGCAAGCAACCTTACCGCAGCAGGTCGCAACGCACTTAGCTTGCTGAGTGTACTCGGAAACGAGGCAAGGGCGCGACACTTGTCGCAGCTCACTTAAATCGTTGAGTGAACTCGAAAACAAGATAAGGGTGCGGCAAGCCACGGGTAGGTTCCTCCGCGCACAGGTTTTCCATACAAAGTGTGATCGTTCAAGGAAGACAACCAAAATTTAAAATTTGAACTGGTCAAATTCTAACAACTTATCTTTCATAAGCTGCTTGCTCATGTTGTTTGCTTTCCGGTAAGGCTCTTCCTTCTTGAACGGCACTTAGTTCCTCCTCCATCTCCTTCCCCCCCGGCAAACTTGTGCGCGAGGAACGTTCCTTCTGCTTAAGAGAAAAAGGAAAAGGAGAGGGAAACAAGCATATCGCCTTTCGGCGTAATAGTGCTTACCGAGTATCTAAGTGTTGCATCAAATGCCAAATAAAACACGCAAATAGCAAAGAGAAGCATGCGAAAGGCAATCGATGCGAAAACACGAAATCTTTACTGATGCACGGGGTCTGCGCCCGGCTTTGTACAAAGGGTTACATGCAACAGCGGCAAAGCTTGTACAAAAGGTGGTTGCCGGAGCGGATCACGGCAACCGCGCCTTAGGGGTGAAACTTGCGAAGATGCTCTATGTTCCAGGAGTTGCTCACCGGTAAGCCTTCTTCGGTCTCGAGGCGGACAGCGCCGGGCCTCGTAACTTGTCTCACCCGATAAGGGCCTTCCCACTTCGGCGTCAACTTGTTGGAATTCTTGGCGGACTGAACACGCCGAAGAACAAGGTCGCCTTCCTCGAGACTCCTGGCCTTGACTTTGCGGCTATGGTAGCGGCGCAAAGCTTGCTGGTATCGAGCAGCTCGTACAGCAGCCTGGAGACGTCCCTCCTCAAGGAGCAATGCGTCATATTGCCGCAGTTGCTCTTGCTCGAGCTCATCATAAGCGAGCACTCGAGGAGATCCGTATACGAGTTCCGTGGGGATAACTGCTTCTGCCCCGTAGACTAGGGCAAAGGGTGTCTGTCCGGTGGCTCGACTTGGTGTCGTTCTGATTGACCAAAGAGCCGCCGGGAGCTCCTCTATCCAATTCCTTCCGCACTTGCGCAGCCTGTCAAAGGTCCTTGTCTTGAGTCCGCGCAGCACTTCAGCATTTGCCCTCTCCGCTTGACCGTTGCTCCTCGGGTGAGCAACAGAAGCGAAACAGACCTTGGCGCCAAGGTCTTGGACGTACTGCATGAAGGTGCGACTAGTGAATTGTGTACCGTTGTCGGTGATGATCCTGTTAGGGATCCCGAAACGGCAAACAATCGACCTGAAGAACCTGACTGCTGACTGTGCTGTCACCTTTCTCACTGGCTCCACTTCTGGCCACTTTGTGAACTTGTCGATTGCAACGTACAAGTACTCAAAGCCCCCGACAGCGCGAGGGAAAGGGCCGAGGATATCGAGCCCCCAGACCGAGAAGGGCCATGACAAAGGGATTGTTTGGAGAGCTTGAGCTGGCTGATGTATTTGCTTTGCATGGAACTGGCACGCTTCACACTTGGTTACTAGTGCGGTTGCATCTTCGAGGGCTTCTTGCCAAAAGAATCCTTGCCGGAAAGCTTTCCCGGCAAGTGCCCTTGCGCCAATGTGGTGGCCACATATGCCTCCGTGTATTTCTGCCAACAGCTTCTGTCCATCTTCCCTGGAGATGCACTTCAACCTGACACCATTGAGTCTTCTTCTGTACAGCTCGTTATCCACAAACTGATACATACTTGACTGCCTGGTTATCTTCTCTATCTCTTGAGGGTCGTCGGGAAGTTCTCCAGTTTGCAGAAAACGGACGATCTGCTGTGCCCATGCCGGAGCCCGGGGCTCGACGGCAAGGACTAAAGGCTCGAGGGCCGCTGCGGGAACCCCAGCTTCTACGGCAAAGACCTCTGGTCCTGTCGGAGCTGACGGTCCCCCGGCAAGCTCGCCGGGGCGAGGCTTGTCGGGAACACTTGCTTCAACTGCACAAGCCCGAGGGCTTGCAGGAGCAAACTGTTCCTCAGCGTTCTTGTCGTTGATCTTGGGGACCTTGGCGGCGGTTTCTGGAAGATCCGCCGGCAAGTAGTCGCCGGAGACCAACTTTCTCTTCTTGGACTGTCCGATTGATGGTGTAACGGATGGCTGAGTTAGCTTGAGCAGGAAGGTCCCTGGTTCCACAGGTAGCTTCATCGCAGCACACTTTGAAAGGCCATCTGCAATTTCATTCTGAGCTCTCGGGACATGCTCCATCTGCAGACCTTCAAAGTGCTCTTCAAGCTTCCTCACTTCATCTACATAAGCTTCCATCAAAGGGCTCTGGTAGCTCTTGTTGACTTGCCGGACCACCAACTGAGAATCTCCACGTACAATCAGCTTTCTGATCCCAAGTTCAGCCGCAATTCTGAGGCCGGCGAGCAAGCCTTCATACTCTGCAGTATTGTTTGTCGCTTGTTCTCTTGGGAAGTGCATCTGGATAATATACTTGAGGTGTTCTCCGGTGGGCGCAATGAGTACTACGCCAGCACCGGCGCCTTGCAGCGAGAAGGCACCGTCAAAATACATTACCCATTCACTTGTCGCTTCTTGCACGGGTGCGCTTGTTTCTTGAACTTCTTCATCTGGCGTTGGGGTCCACTCAGCAATGAACTCTGCCAAAGCTCGGCTCTGAATGGTTGAAGTACTTTCAAACTTGAGTCCGAAGCTTGACAGTTCCAGTGCCCACTCGACGATCCTGCCTGTTGCCTCTGGATTGTGCAATATCCTCTTCAATGGAAAGCGAGTGACCACTGTTATCTCATGGGCTTGGAAGTAGTGGCGCAGCTTTCTCGAGGCCATGAGAAGGCCGAAAAGCAACTTTTGCACACCAGAGTACCTTGATCTAGCTCCCTGGAGAAGGGAACTTACAAAATACACTGGGCGCTGCACCATCTTCTTCCGCACCTCTTCCTTTTCCTGCGCAGAGTCTTCCTTGTCGGGGCCAGAGCTTGTCGGGACAGCCCCCTGCTTGTCGCTAGGTTCGCTTGCCGGCGATGCTGACTCCTCGTCGGACTCCCTCTCCGCTACCAACGCAGCACTAACCACCTGGTTGGTTGCCGCTAAGTATAGCAACAACTTTTCCTGTGGTTTAGGTGCGACAAGTATAGGAGTGGAGGACAGGTACCGTTTCAAATCCTGCAACGCCGCCTCCGCTTCCGGAGTCCACTTCATGGGACCTGCCTTCTTCAAGATTTTGAAGAAAGGTAGGGCGCGTTCCGCGGATTTTGAAATGAACCTACTGAGAGCAGCAACGCAACCTGCAAGTCTTCTGACATCCTTGACGCGCTTCGGGGCTTCTATCTGCTCGATGGCTTTGATCTTGTCGGGGTTGGCTTCAATCCCTCTCTGTGAAACAAAGAACCCGAGAAGCTTGCCGGAGGGGACTCCAAAGACGCACTTCTCGGGGTTCAACTTGAGCTGTATCCTGCGCAGGTTCTGAAACGTTTCTTCTAAGTCTTGAATCAGGGTTTCTTTGCTTTTGCTCTTCACCACGATATCATCCATGTAGGCTTCTACATTCCTGTGGATCTGTGGCTCAAAAGCAGTGTACACTACCCTTGCAAAAGTTGAGCCTGCATTCTTCAGTCCAAATGGCATGCGGATAAAGCAGTAAGTGCCACATGGAGTGATAAATGCAGTCTTCTCCTCATCTTCCTTGGCCATGAAAATCTGGTGATAGCCTGAGTATGCATCAAGAAAACAGAGTAGCTCACATCCGGCAGTGGAGTCAACGATCTGGTCAATGCGCGGCAAAGGGAAGGGATCCTTGGGACATGCTTTATTGACATCAGTGAAGTCTATACACAGTCTCCACTTCCCGTTGGCTTTGCGCACGACGACTGGGTTTGCCAACCACGTCGGATGGATCACACCTCTAACTAGGCCTGCTGCCTCTAGTTTCTTGATCTCCTCATTGATGAACTCTTGGCGCTCCACGGCTTGCTTCCTTACTTTTTGCTTGATGGGCCGCGCATGAGGACAGACAGCAAGCTTGTGCTCAATCACCTTCCTGGGAACACCGGGGATGTCAGATGGTTGCCAAGCAAACACATCGACATTCGCCCGCAGGAAGGCGACGAGCGCGCTTTCCTATTTGCTGTCAAGGGTGGCACTGATGGTGAAGGTACCACCAGTGCCATCCTCCTTTGCGGACACCTTCTTGGTCGCCGGAGGAGCAGCCATTCCTTTCTTGCTCTTGCCGGTGGAGCTCGATGGAACGTCCTCGACGGCAGCGCAGCACTCCGAAGAGGTGCGGTTGCCGGAGCGGGTCCCAGAGCATTTGCCGGACTTGGTCTTCGTCTTCTTCCCCCCGGGAGCTTCAGCGGCAAGAGTATCCTTCTCGGCCGCAGCTGCCGCATCCCGGTAAATCTTGTCGGCGCAAATAAGCGCATCTTTCTTGTCGCTGTGGACAGTGATGACGCTTATCGGCCCCGGCATCTTCAGCACGTTGTAGGCATAGTGGGAAGCCGCCATGAACTTGGCGAGGGCGGGACGGCCGAGTATTCCATTGTAGGGCAATGGAATATCGGCAACGTCAAAAGTGATGCGCTCAGTCCTGAAGTTGAGCTCCCCGCCAAAGGTCACCGGCAGAGTAATCTTTCCCTTGGGCTTGCTCCTTCCCGGGTTGATTCCTTGGAATGAACCGGTCTCTTCGAGCTCGCCGTCCTGAATCTGGAGTTTCTTGATCACAGCAGAGGAGATCAAGTTCAGCCCGGCCCCGCCGTCAACCAACATTTTGGTGACCTTGAGGTTGCGGATGGTGGGGGAAACCAGCATCGGCAAGCACCCGACCGCCGTGGTGCGGTCAGGGTGATCCTCAAGGTCAAAAACGATGGGCGTGCTGGACCATTTGAGGAGCCTGCGCGACTCCACGGGCGGCTCCGCTGCATTCACCTCACGCACCCACTGTTTCAGTTGGCGGTGGGAGGTGTGCAGGGAGGCGCCACCGTCGACGCACAGGACCTCCGTGGCCTTCTGGAACTCCTGCTCGCTGTTCTCGTCGTCCTCCATGTCTTCATCATCGTCTTCGTCGTTGTCGCGGCCCCGGGGAGGTCGATCTCCTTGCCGCTGCTTGGCCTTGCCGCGGCGTCCTCCCCGGCCGTTAAACGGCCGCTTCTTGCTGGGCTCTTCTCCGCCACCTTGGGCCTTCTCCTTGTCGCGCCTCTCGTACTCAGCTTTTTGTTGCTCGACGAGGTACTCGACGCGCTTGCAATTGGAGAGATCGTGACCCTTGGTGCGGTGAATCTTACAGTATTGCTTGTCGGAGCTACCCGGCTTGTCGGCCGCCGCCGCAGGGGCAGGTTCCTTGCCGGAGCCGCCAGCCTGCGCTTGCTTGGCGGGGGCCTCCTTGCCGGACTTCTCGACGGCAAGCACTTCCTTCTTGCCCTTCTTCCTGTTGTTCCGCCGCCGGCTCTTCTTTGCCGGGGCGGCGTCGTCGCTGTCGCTTCCCCCTGCGCCAGCATCCTCCCCGGGGAGTCTCCTCCCCTCTTCCGCGCGGGCGCACTTGTCAGCAAGAGCGTAAAGCTCGCTGACGTCCCTGATCTTGGTCATCGCCATCTCCTCACGCATGCGGCGGTTACGCACGTTCTGATGGAACGCGCTGATAACCGCGGCAGGGTGAACGTCTGGGATGTTGTGCTGTACCCGGCTGAAGCGTTGGATATATTTGCGCAGGGGCTCGCCTTCCTTCTGGGCCAAGATATGGAGATCGCTCTCCTGGCCATGGGGTTTGTGGCCGCCGGTGAAGGCGCCAACAAACTGATGGCAGAGGTCGGCCCAAGAAGAGATAGAGCCTTCCGGCAAGTGCATGAGCCACGAACGGACGTTCGGCTTCAGCACGAGCGGGAAGTAGTTGGCTAGGATCTTCTCGTCGCGCCCCCCGGCAGCTTGCACTGCGATAGTGTAGACGCTGAGAAACTCCGAGGGGTGCGTCTTGCCATCGTACTTCTCCGGTACGTCGGGCTTAAAGTTCTTCATGCTGGGCCACTGGACGCGCCGCAGCTCGCGGGTGAACGCAGGGCAGCCTGCCGCGTACGGCAAGTCGCCTGGTTCACCGGGCGCGGGTGCGTCGACAGTGTTCCCAGCTCTCTTGTCGGATTGTCGCCGAGCTTCTCGGCGGCGCTCGATCGTGGTCCGAGCGTCTTCATCTCGCCGGTCGTCGAGGACCTGGCGCTGGTCCCGACGGGCCCGCGGGTCCGACGAGGCTGTGGAGCCGTCGTCGGGATTGTTCCGGCGGGGCGGCGTCTTCTGCTTCTGCGGCGGGGAGTGCACGCTTGTCGCACCCCCGGCGGTCTTGTCGCCGATAGCCTTCGTCTTCTCAGCCTGCCGCGGCCGTGAGGCCGACGGCTGCTGCGGAGAGTCATTGTTGGCGAAGTCTATCAGGCTCCGGATAGTGGCCCTCCATTCCTCGGCCTTGTCGGCCGCTGGAGGAAAATCGAGGAGCAGCTGCGCCCTTGCGAGCGCTTCTGCCGGAGTAGTGGGGAACGCGGGCGAGCGGTGCGAGGAGCGGGATACGCTCGGACTTCTAACAACGTTAGAAGGAGCGGGGTCCCGCGCCGGCGCCTTCGCTTTGCTTGTGCCCGGACGGGGGTCCGGGGCGTCCCGCGAACCTCCAGCATGGCCTTGTCCCAGCAAGCGGATACCACCTCCCGTGGTATGGCGCTGCGGGGTCGTTGTGTGCTGTGATGGACGCGGCGCGTCCACGGAGACCGAAGTCCGGTCGTCCGTCTTGTTCTTGGATCTGGTGGCACCGTGAGTGTCCTCGCCGGCAACCACCCTTCCGACGGCGTCTCCCCCGCCCACCGTTGGCTCTGGTGGCGGCGGGTGAGACGCGGACGGGCCTCCGGCCTCCGAGGGCTTCTTCTTCGGGGCCATGGAGTTGTCGCTGATGAAGTTGTTGACGAAACTTGGAAAGATTAATGAAGATTGCGCCCGCGCGAACGCCGGATCAGGTTCGCACAACCTCGACGCGAACCCCTACCTGGCGCGCCAAAGATGTCGGGGGAAACTGTCCGCCACGAACACCTATGGGACCGGAGCCCCTTGTCTGTGCGGTACGAGGGCGGAGGGAGCACGAAGAGCAGATCGAGGCAGACGCGCGGGCAGTTTTACCCAGGTTCGGGCCGCACGGATGCGTAAAACCCTACTCCTGCTTGGTTGTGTATTGAGTTGAGCGCTCGGGAGCTTGAAGAAGCAGCTACACCGTGCGTGAGAGTAATCTAGGTTTCGAACCCCCTCCACGTTGTGCATGGGCCTCCTTTTATAGTGCAAGGGGTCACCGACAGGTGTCAACGTAGGAGAAAGGGGTAAAAATGTAAAAGAGGTGGTAGTTGTAACAGTGCGGGAACAGTGGAGCTACAGTACAGAACAGTGGTCTATACCTACCTTAACAGTGGGGGACAAGGGCATTTAATGCCCGTCGCCGTCGACCCCAAAAGCTCCCGCCGTTGCGTCTCCGTCTGCCACGGCGATGGATCCACTGCCGTGGAGTGCCACCGTGTCCCCCAGGCTGCACAGCCATCCGCCACGCGTCCCTGGAGCGGCCCCAGGGCGACGCGTGGGCCGATGAGCTGGAGCGCGGGTACACAACGCACCTCCCCCGGCAAGCACCTTGCCGGGGATCTCGACCTTGCCGGGCCCGGAAGCTTGCCGCTCCCCGAGCCCTTGCCGGGTCTTCTAAGATAAAATCTTCTATTCGTCCTGACAAGCTCCTCTTGCCAGGGCCTCGTGCTAGTTAAGCAATCTCGAGCCTGGGACGGCCTTCCCGACAAGCTCCTCTTGCCGGGGTCTTGGTCTTCTGTCTTGTATACTTTGTTTTTGAATGGCTAGATAAGGGGCAGGAAGGTCTCCGGCAAGCGCGTGGTGAACCCTGCCGCGGGGAGCTGCCGCTGCCCGTGCACAAGTTGGGGTACTAGGGTACCCCTACCTTAGTACACCGACAAACGGTGATCAAAGAAAATACAAAAATCAACCTAGAGTCCGAATTGATCGAGACTCTCAAAGCAAGTGAGAACAAGCTCCGATTTCCTCATTTTCATAGGCGTTGGAAAGCTATTGGGGAATTGAGGTGATAGGACTTCTAGTTTTTACGATCTGGAGGATTTTACATACGTGCACACACAGGATCACGTGCACGGAAAATTTTGAGACCAAAAAGGGTCGTCTTGGTCCTCAAAAATGGCCTGCAGGATTGGAAAAAATGAAAGTTATCGCAATTACAGCTCAAATTTTGATGAGCCGGCATATCACTTTGGTGTTCAGGTCCTTGGCGCCCCACCCATGTATGGATACAATAGGGTGTTAGGCCAACTCTCGCGAAGAAACGGTGATCAAAGAAAATACAAAAATCAACCTAGAGTCCGAATTGATCGAGACTCTCAAAGCAAGTGAGAACAAGCACCGATTTCGTCGTTTTCATAGGCGTTGGAAAGCTATTGGGGAATTGAGGTGATAGGACTTCTAGTGTTTACGATCTGGAGGATTTTACATACGTGCACACACAGGATCACGTGCGCGGAAAATTTTGAGACCAAAAAGGGTCGTCTTGGCCCTCAAAAATGGCATGCAGGATTGGAAAAAATGAAAGTTATCGCAATTACAGCTCAAATTTTGATGATCCCGCATATCACTTTGGTGTTCAGGTCCTTGGCGCCCCACCCATGTATGGATACAATAGGGTGTTAGGCCAACTCTCGCGAAGAAACGGTGATCAAAGAAAATACAAAAATCAACCTAGAGTCCGAATTGATCGAGACTCTCAAAGCAAGTGAGAACAAGCACCGATTTCGTCGTTTTCATAGGCGTTGGAAATCTATTGGGGAATTGAGGTGATAGGACTTCTAGTTTTTATGATCTGGAGGATTTTACATACGTGCACACACAGGATCACATGCGCGGAAAATTTTGAGCCCAAAAAGGGTCGTCTTGGCCCTCAAAAATCGCCTGCAGGATTGGAAAAAATGAAAGTTATCGCAATTACAGCTCAAATTTTGATGAGCCGGCATATCACTTTGGTGTTCAGGTCTGTCGGGGGAAACTGTCCGCCACGAACACCTATGGGACCGGAGCCCCTTGTCTGTGCGGTACGAGGGCGGAGGGAGCACGAAGAGCAGATCGAGGCAGACGCGCGGGCAGTTTTACCCAGGTTCGGGCCGCACGGATGCGTAAAACCCTACTCCTGCTTGGCTGTGTATTGAGTTTGGGCGCTCGGAGCTTGAAGAAGCAGCTACACGAGCGTGAGAATGATCTAGGTTTCGAACCCCCTCCACGTTGTGCATGGGCCTCCTTTTATAGTGCAAGGGGTCACCGACAGGTGTCAACGTAGGAGAAAGGGGTAAAAATGTAAAAGAGGTGGTAGTTGTAACAGTGCGGGAACAGTGGAGCTACAGTACAGAACAGTGGTCTATACCTACTCTAACAGCGGGGGACAAGGGCATTTAATGCCCGTCGCCGTCGACCCCAAAAGCTCCCGCCGTTGCGTCTCCGTCTGCCACGGCGATGGATCCACTGCCGTGGAGTGCCACCGTGTCCCCCAGGCTGCACAGCTATCCGCCACGCGTCCCTGGAGTGGCCCCAGGGCGACGCGTGGGCCGATGAGCTGGAGCGCGGGCACACAGCGCACCTCCCCCGGCAAGCACCTTGCCGGGGGCCTCGACCTTGCCGGGCCCGGAAAGCTTGCCGCTCCCCGAGCCCTCGCCGGATCTTCTAAGATAAAATCTTTTATTCGTCCTGACAAGCTCCTCTTGCCAGGGCCTTGTGCTAGCTAAGTAATCTCGAGCCTGGGACGGCCTTCCCGGCAAGCTCCTCTTGCCGGGGTCTTGGTCTTCTGTCTTGTATACTTTGTTTTTGAATGGCTAGATAAGGGGCAGGAAGGTCTCCGGCAAGCGCGTGGTGAGCCCTGCCGCGGGGAGCTGCTGCTGCCCGTGCACAAGTTGGGGTACTAGGGTACCCCTACCTTAGTACACCGACAGGAGCCCCCGGGCCTGGGCCACACACGGTGCCGAGCGCTGTTGGGCCAGGCCCAAAACAGTGCACGGGCACCCGCGGCCCGCGGCGCGCCGAATCCACTTCCATATCCGCCGCATCCCACGGTAACGGCACGCGTCGATTGCGGCGCCGTGGGATGGGACGTGCCCACGATTTCTTTAATGGGAAGGGCGAAACGCCCCCCACTCCCCCATAAAAGCAGAGAGAGCGGCGCGGTTCCCCTCCCTGCGCACTCATTGCCATCGTCTTCTTCCTCAGATTCCTCTGCGCTTTGCCTCTACTCCTCCGCCACCACCAAGCTCTTCGTCCCCTTCCTTCCACCGCCTCCGCCATGGCCCCAAAGACCGATAAGGCGAAGTCGGAGAAGTCCAAGCGGGAGAAGTCAGATCAGGCGGCGAAGCTCGCCGCGTACCGGAAGGAGCACATTGTCTTCGCGCCGAAGCTCGGCGTGCGGGAGCTCTGGAGCAAATATTATTGGTTCTGGGCCAAGGAGACCCCAGCGCACCCCCGCACGCGCGTCTACCCGGCCGTCGCCAAGGACCACTACCCCGGCGGGTATTACTTTTTCGCAGCCTTCTTCCACTGCGGTCTGTGCCCTCCCTTCTCAAACTTTTTCTGCGATATCATGAATACTTATGGCCTCCACCTCCTCGACTTCACTCCCAACGCCATCCTCACCATGTCCGTTTTCGCACACATGTGCGAAAACTTCGTAGGAATCCAGCCCAACGTAGCTCTCTTTAGGCACTTTTTCATCCCCAGAGTAGAGGCCGACGCCCCCCTCTCCGGAGGAATCTCTTGGGTGTTTAGGCTGAATAAGAAATCCGCCTACTTGCCGGGGGAGCTCCGCGGCAAGTGGGAAGAGTGGCGTGCGGAGTGGTGCTGGGTCGTCGAGGAGCGGCCGCAACACTTCACCGCGCCGCGCACATCGCCCATCGTGCGCGGCAGGGATTGGAGTAACTTCGATTCCGACGATTCCAAGCTGGATATCGCTCTCACCAGAATCATGCGTCTTCGGTTGGCTCCGCTGTCTGTCGCTGAAGTGGGCGCGGATTTTCTTCGTCGCCGGATCGCCCCCCTCCAAGAGCGGAAGAGGCCGGCGTGGCAATACGGCGGCCCGGCAGACATCATGAGGCTGCGCCCCGGCCTCAATTTTAACTTCACAACCCTCGAGCTGCGGGGTATGGTCAGGGAACTTTTCAAGTTCGACCCGGCGCACCCCGAGTACTTCCGCGCTCCCCGGGGAGTGGTGCCGCTCTGCGCCAGCAGCGCCCGGGATCGCCTTGTCGCTATGATGCCCGCGTGCGACTCTCATGGAGTGGAGCGCACGTGGATTGCGCCCAAGCCCATCGACGTCCTTGAGTTCTACGACCGCCTTGTGGAGGTGTTGGAGAAGACGGACGATCTCAAGCTGCACACGCGGGCCACCACCGACCAAGAGATTGCTTACATAGCTTCTCGTGCTGAAGAAGTCGCCGCAGCCGCGGCGGCGGGAAACTTTGGATACACACCCGCGGAGGCGGATGCCGCGGATACCTCCAGCCAGGCGGATAAGGAGGATATTCGCAGGCTGCTAGAGCTCCCCCCCGACGCGCTCGCCGCGATCCCCTCGCTGAGGCACTCCGGGATCAGTGGGATCGTGACGGAGGCCGCGGCAATGGAGGGCAGAGCCGGAGGAAGCAGGGGTGCCGCGAGGAGCGAAGGCGCCGGACGAAGCGGGGCCACCAAGGGGAAGGGGCCCGCAGTGCAAGGCGCTGGGGCCAGCGAACTGGCCGAGGGAGAGGAGGGGGAGGAGGAGGACACCGGCGGATCCACCGAGCTCTACGCCGACGACCTCTCCTCGTCGGAGAGCTCCCCGCCCCCGGCGAGCCCGAAGCAGTCCCCATTGAAGCGCCTCCGCAAGGCGGCGACGGGGGAGCAGGCGCGAGCGCCCCGGCAACAGCCAGCTCGCCGGGCAGCTCCCCGGCCGAGCCAAGCCGTGCCAAGGGCGACCGGCGTGCCGGCCACGGCAGAGGCCCCGCGCGCGCGGACCACGACGGAGGCGCCCCGCGGGCCGGCACCGAGCCGGCAAGGATCTTCTCGGAGCGGAGCAGCTGCTCCGCCTACTTCTCGGGCGCCGGCCACCACAGGGGCTGGGCCTACGCAGCCCCCAGCCCCGGTGGCTCCGAAACGCGCGAGGGAATCTTCATCCTCTGCTCCTCGCGCCGACGCGCCCACCGTGGAGTTCGACTTCTCCGCGCTGAGCGAGGACGACGAGGAGGACCAAGAGTAAGGACCTGAGACCTTACTCCTTCTCGATTTGTATATCTCAATTGTTGCTGACGCTTGACTTTGCTTGCTGCTTGTGATTGCAGGACCTTGGAGCAGCGCGCGAAGAGGGTCAGGGTGCCCACGGTTGAGGTCGTAGAAGACCCATCCGTCGTGGAAGCAGGGATCGCGCCGGAGCCGATCTTGCCGGACCCGAATGCCGCTCCGGGGAGCAGCCCCCAGCGCAGCCCCCAGCGTAAGTTAGAGGTTTACTGTTTTTGCTTGTCGGGGCGCGCTTAGGGCTTTGATCTCTTTTTTGAATGTCTTGGTTCTTCTATCTTCTCTTGTGCAGAGGTGGAGCCGCAGCGGGAAGAGCGCCCGGAGACCGTCACCGAGGAGCCGCAGGCCCCGCCGTCCCCGGCAAGGCAAAACTCTCCGGCAAGGGAGAGCGCTCCGCCAAGGGCGGGTACTCCGCCAAGGCAGAGTACCCCGCCAAGGGCGAGCAGCCCGGCGAGGACGGCCACTCCGCCAAGGCCGAGCTCCCCGGCAAGGGAGCCCGCCGCAGAGGACGTCCGCCAAGGTAATCTTTGTAACTTGTCTTCTTGGCTTGTCTTTTTTGGATATTTGCTTGTGTCTTGAGTTTCTTTGTCTTCTTCTTCTTTTTAGATCTTCCTCCTCCTCCCGCGCCGATGGAGACCGAAGTCATCAATATCGAGGATGAGGAGGGTGCGCAGGGCGGCGGCGATGGCGCTCCCGTCGTCGTGGAGATGGCCGAGGCCACCGAGGAGGCGACCGAGGCCGCCGAGCCGGCCGCACAGGAGACCACCGAGCCGGCCGCGCAGGAGGCCACGCCGGCCGCTGACGCCGCGACCGGGGAGGGGGACGGCGACCGCACCGCCGACCCGGAGGTGGCGGGAGCACCGGATGCTACACCGGCCGCCGGCCCCTCCACCAGCGAGAAGCAGGCGTACTATCTTCGTGCCCCCAATGGCGTCTTTATCCAAGTGCCTTGGGGGTCTTCATCAAGAGCTCCCGCGGAGGGCGAGGCGTTTGACGGAGAAGTCCTCGCCTCCGCGGGTCTGACAGTCGTCGAGGCGCCCGGCGAAGGAGATGGGCCCGAGGAGGAGAAGCTTCTCCACCGTCTCCTGGCCCTTTACCGGGCCAGGCAGGCGAAGCTTGCCTCCCGGGAAGCCCTTGCTGCCCAGGCCGCCGCCGAAATGGAAAAGCGTGCGGCGGAGCTCAGCGCTGCCCACAAGGCGGGCCTCCGCGAGGTGGCGGAGGAGCGCGAGCGTCTCGCCGGTGAATATCAGGAATGGCTGTTGGAGAAGGCCGAAGCTGAGGAACAGCAACGGCTCGCCGGGGTAGAGATGTCCCGGCGAGAGGGAGAGCTCGCGCAGCGGAAGGTGGATCTCGACTCCCATGAAGAGGACCTTGCCGCTCGCGAGGCTGCCCTTGGCGGGGAGCTGAAGGAGGCGAAAGCCGCTGCTGCTGCCGCGGAAGACGCCAAGAAGGAGCTTGCCGCCAAGGTTGAGCAACTGGAGAAGGCGGTGAAGGTGAGCGCCGAGAAGGTTGCCGCGCTCACCCTGGAGCGCGAGAAAGATGCGCACACCAACTCAGAGCTCCAGGTGAGTTTGTCCCAGAGGGGTGACGAGCTGAAGGCCGCCAAGGATTCCATCGAAGACTTGGAGCTGAAGGTCACCACCCTGAAGGAGTCGCTTGATGCTGCCCGGGCCCAGGAGTCCAAGCTGAAGGATGAGCTCCGCAAGGAGCGAACCCTGATGGAGAGCGTCAACAAGGCCTCTGAGCTCTTCCGGCAGACTATCGAGGTGTGGACCGAAGAGCTGGTTTCTTCTGCGTCCAACATTGACCAGGAGTTGCTTGCTTTGAGGGTTGAGCATCTTATCTATTCGCCGGATCCAGATCTCCCGCACAGCGCCAAGCTCAGCCTCTTCTTCAGAGGCGTTGCTCCGGCCCTTGCAGGTCTCCGGAACCGCATCCCCGCGCAGCTGGCCGAGGAGTCGCGCCGTCTCTGCGCGGGAACTCTGGAGCGGGTCTTGACGAAGATCGTGTTCCGCAACCCGGGGATCAACCTCACGAACGTTCTTCGCAGCTTGCCGGCAGATGCGGACACGGAGGCCCTGAAGGAGCAGGTCGGCCATATCATCACCAAGGTGGCAAAGCTTGGCAGGAAGGAGGGCGACCGCGTAGACTAGGGCCCCATTTATCTTTATCTCTTTATCGCTGCACATTATGTTATGAACTCATTAGTCCATTGCGACAAGTTATCCTTGTAAGATATTTGCTTTATTTCAATCAATCAGTGCAATGTTATCTTCCTTGTTCCAATCTTTGACTTTGTATGTTTTTCACCCTACGCTCCCGGGGAGCTTGCCGGCAAGGGGCCCTTTGCCGCGAGCGCGGAGTGCTGGACCCTGAGCAGCCTGCTGGCTAAGGTCCTCGCCGGCAAGCAACCTCGCCGCAGCAAGTCGCAACGCACTTGGCTTGCTGAGTGTACTCGGAAACGAGGCAAGGGCGCGACACTTGTCGCAGCTCACTTAAATCGTTGAGTGGACTCGAAAACAAGATAAGGGTGCGGCAAGCTACGGGTAGGTTCCTCCGCGCACAGGTTTTCCATACAAAGTGTGATCGTTCAAGGAAGACAACCAAAATTTAAAATTTGAACTGGTCAAATTCTAACGACTTATCTTTCATATGCTGCTTGCTGCTTGCTTGTGTTGCTTGCTTCCCGGTAAGGCTCTTCTTACTTGAACGGCACTTAGTTCCTCCTCCATCTCCTTCCCCCCCGGCAAACTTGTGCGCGAGGAACGTTCCTGTCGCTTAAGAGAAAAAGGAAAAGGAGAGGGAAACAAGCGTACCGCCTTTCGGCGTAATAGTGCTTACCGAATGTCTAAGTGTTGCATCAAATGCCAAACAAAACATGCAAATAGCAAAGAAAAGCATGCAAAAGGCAATCGATGCGAAAACACGAAATCTTTACTGATGCACGGGGTCTGCGCCCGGCTTTGTACAAAGGGTTACATGCAACTGCGGCAAGGCTTGTACAAAAGGTGGTTGCCGGAGCGGATCACGGCAACCGCGCCTTAGGGGTGAAACTTGCGAAGATGCTCTATGTTCCAGGAGTTGCTCACCGGTAAGCCTTCTTCGGTCTCGAGGCGGACAGCGCCGGGCCTCGTAACTTGTCTCACCCGATAAGGGCCTTCCCACTTCGGCGTCAACTTGTTGGAATTCTTGGCGGACTGAACACGCCGAAGAACAAGGTCGCCTTCCTCGAGACTCCTGGCCTTGACTTTGCGGCTATGGTAGCGGCGCAAAGCTTGCTGGTATCGAGCAGCTCGTACAGCAGCCTGGAGACGTCCCTCCTCAAGGAGCAATGCGTCATCTTGCCGCAGTTGCTCTTGCTCGAGCTCATCATAAGCGAGCACTCGAGGAGATCCGTATACGAGTTCCGTGGGGAGAACTGCTTCTGCTCCATAGACTAGAGCAAAAGGTGTCTGCCCGGTGGCTCGACTTGGTGTCGTTCTGATTGACCAAAGAGCCGCCGGGAGCTCCTCTATCCAATTCTTTCCGCACTTGCGCAGCCTGTCAAAGGTCCTTGTCTTGAGTCCGCGCAGCACTTCAGCATTTGCCCTCTCCGCTTGGCCGTTGCTCCTCGGGTGAGCAACAGAAGCGAAACAGACCTTGGCGCCAAGGTCTTGGACGTACTGCATGAAGGTGCGACTAGTGAATTGCGTACCGTTGTCGGTGATGATCCTGTTAGGGATCCCGAAACGGCAAACAATCGACCTGAAGAACCTGACTGCTGACTGTGCTGTCACCTTTCTCACTGGTTCCACTTCTGGCCACTTTGTGAACTTGTCGACTGCAACGTACAAGTACTCAAAGCCCCCGACAGCGCGAGGGAAAGGGCCGAGGATATCGAGCCCCCAGACCGAGAAGGGCCAGGACAAAGGGATTGTTTGGAGAGCTTGAGCTGGCTGATGAATTTGCTTTGCATGGAACTGGCACGCTTCACACTTGGTTACTAGTGCAGTTGCATCTTGGAGGGCTTCTTGCCAAAAGAACCCTTGCCGGAAAGCTTTCCCGGCAAGCGCCCTTGCGCCAATGTGGTGGCCGCATATGCCTCCGTGTATTTCTGCCAACAGCTTCTGTCCATCTTCCCTGGAGATGCACTTCAACCTGACACCATTGAGTCTTCTTCTGTACAGCTCGTTATCCACAAACTGATACATACTTGACTGCCTGGTTATCTTCTCTATCTCTTGAGGGTCGTCGGGAAGTTCTCCAGTTTGCAGAAAACGGACGATCTGCTGTGCCCATGCCGGAGCCCGGGGCTCGACGGCAAGGACTAAAGGCTCGAGGGCCGCTGCGGGAACCCCAGCTTCTACGGCAAAGACCTCTGGTCCTGTCGGAGCTGACGGTCCCCCGGCAAGCTCGCCGGGGCGAGGCTTGTCGGGAACACTTGCTTCAACTGCACAAGCCCGAGGGCTTGCAGGAGCAAACTGTTCCTCAGCGTTGTCGTTGATCTTGGGAACCTTGGCGGCGGATTCAGGAAGATCCGCCGGCAAGTAGTCGCCGGAGACCAACTTTCTCTTCTTGGACTGTCCAATTGATGGTGTAACTGATGGTTGAGTCAGCTTGAGCAAGAAGGTCCCTGGTTCCACAGGTAACTTCATTGCGGCGCACTTTGAAAGGCCATCTGCAATCTCATTTTGGGCTCTTGGGACGTGCTCCATCTGCAAACCTTCAAAGTGCTCTTCAAGCTTTCTCACTTCATCTACATATGCTTCCATCAAAGGACTCTGATAGCTTTTGTTAACTTGTCGGACCACCAACTGAGAATCGCCCCGCACAATCAGCTTCCTGATCCCAAGTTCGGCCGCAATCCTGAGGCCGGCAAGCAAGCCTTCATATTCCGCAGTGTTGTTTGTCGCCTGCTCCCTGGGAAAGTGCATCTGGATAACATATTTGAGGTGTTCTCCGGTGGGCGCGATGAGTACCACGCCAGCACCGGCGCCTTGCAATGAGAAGGCACCATCAAAATACATTACCCATTCACTTGTAGCTTCTTGTACGGGTACACTTGTTTCTTGAACTTCTTCTTCTGGCGTTGGGGTCCACTCAGCAATGAATTCTGCCAAGGCTCGGCTCTGTATTGTTGATGTACTTTCAAACTTGAGTCCAAAGCTTGACAGCTCCAGTGCCCACTCGACGATCCTGCCTGTTGCCTCTGGATTGTGCAATATCCTCTTCAACGGAAAGCGAGTGACCACCGTTATCTCATGGGCTTGGAAGTAGTGGCGCAGCTTTCTCGAGGCCATGAGGAGGCCGAAAAGCAATTTTTGCACACCAGAGTATCTTGATCTAGCTCCCTGGAGAAGGGAACTTACAAAATACACTGGGCGCTGCACCATCTTCTTCCGCACCTCTTCTTGCTCCTGCGCAGAGTCTTCCTTGTCGGGGCCAGAGCTTGTCGGGTCAGCCCCCTGCTTGTCGCCAGATTCTCTTGCCGGTGATGCTGACTCCTCGTCGGACTCCCTCTCCGCTACTAACGTAGCACTAACCACCTGGTTGGTTGCTGCTAAGTATAGCAACAACTTTTCCTGTGGCTTAGGTGCGACAAGTATAGGAGTGGAGGACAGGTACCGTTTCAAATCCTGCAACGCCGCCTCCGCTTCCGGAGTCCACTTCATGGGACCTGCCTTCTTCAAGATTTTGAAGAAAGGTAGGGCGCGTTCCGCGGATTTTGAAATGAACCTACTGAGGGCAGCAACGCAACCTGCAAGCCTTCTGACATCCTTGACGCGCTTCGGGGCTTCTATCTGCTCGATGGCTTTGATCTTGTCGGGGTTGGCTTCAATCCCCCTCTGTGATACAAAGAACCCGAGAAGCTTGCCGGAGGGAACTCCAAAGACGCACTTCTCGGGGTTCAGCTTGAGTTGTATCTTGCGCAGGTTCTGAAACGTTTCTTCCAAGTCTTGAATCAGTGTTTCTTTGCTCTTGCTCTTCACCACGATATCATCCATGTAGGCTTCTACATTCCTGTGGATCTGTGGCTCAAAAGCAGTGTACACTACCCTTGCAAAAGTTGAGCCTGCATTCTTCAGTCCAAACGGCATGCGGATAAAGCAATAGGTGCCACATGGAGTGATAAATGCAGTCTTCTCTTCATCTTCCTTAGCCATGAAAATCTGGTGGTAGCCTGAATATGCATCAAGAAAGCAGAGTAGCTCACATCCGGCAGTGGAGTCAACAATCTGGTCAATGCGCGGCAAAGGGAAGGGATCCTTGGGACATGCTTTATTGACATCAGTGAAGTCTATACACAGTCTCCACTTCCCGTTGGCTTTGCGCACGACGACTGGGTTTGCTAACCACGTCGGATGGATCACACCTCTAACTAGGCCTGCTGCCTCTAGTTTCTTGATCTCCTCATTGATGAACTCTTGGCGCTCCACGGCTTGCTTCCTCACTTTTTGCTTGATGGGCCGCGCATGAGGGCAGACAGCAAGCTTGTGCTCAATCACCTTCCTGGGAACACCGGGGATGTCAGATGGTTGCCAAGCAAACACATCGACATTCGCCCGCAGGAAGGCGACGAGCGCGCTTTCCTATTTGCTGTCAAGGGTGGCACTGATGGTGAAGGTACCACCAGTGCCATCCTCCTTTGCGGACACTTTCTTGGTTGCCGGAGGAGCAGCCATTCCTTTCTTGCTCTTGCCGGTGGAGCTCGATGGAACGTCCTCGACGGCAGCGCAGCACTCCGAAGAGGTGCGGTTGCCGGAGTGGGTCCCAGAGCACTTGCCGGACTTGGTCTTCGTTTTCTTCCCTCCGGGAGCTTCAGCGGCAAGAGTATCCTTCTCGGCCGCAGCTGCCGCATCCCGGTAAATCTTGTCGGCGCAAATAAGCGCATCTTTCTTGTCGCTGTGGACAGTGATGACGCTTATCGGCCCCGGCATCTTCAGCACGTTGTAGGCATAGTGGGAAGCTGCCATGAACTTGGCGAGGGCGGGACGGCCGAGTATCCCATTGTAGGGCAATGGAATATCAGCAACGTCAAAGGTGATGCGCTCAGTTCTGAAGTTGAGCTCCCCGCCAAAGGTCACCGGCAGAGTAATCTTTCCCTTGGGCTTGCTCCTTCCCGGGTTGATTCCTTGGAATGAACCGGTCTCTTCGAGCTCGCCGTCTTGAATCTGGAGTTTCTTGATCACAGCAGAGGAGATCAAGTTCAGCCCGGCCCCGCCGTCAACCAACATTTTGGTGACCTTGAGGTTGCGGATGGTGGGTGAGACCAGCATCGGCAAGCACCCGACCGCCGTGGTGCGGTCAGGGTGATCCTCAAGGTCGAAAATGATGGGCGTGCTGGACCATTTGAGGAGCCTGCGCGACTCCACGGGCGGCTCCGCTGCATTGACCTCACGCACCCACTGTTTCAGCTGGCGGTGGGAGGTGTGCAGGGAGGCGCCACCGTCGACGCACAGGACCTCCGTGGCCTTCTGGAACTCCTGCTCGCTGTTCTCGTCGTCCTCCATGTCTTCATCGTCGTCTTCGTCGTTGTCGCGGCCCCGGGGAGGTCGATCTCCTTGCCGCTGCTTGGCCTTGCCGCGGCGTCCTCCCCGGCCATTGAATGGCCGCTTCTTGCTGGGCTCTTCCCCGCCACCTTGGGCCTTCTCCTTGTCGCGCCTCTCGTACTCAGCTTTTTGCTGCTCGACGAGGTACTCGACGCGCTTGCAGTTGGAGAGGTCGTGACCCTTGGTGCGGTGAATCTTACAGTATTGCTTGTCGGAGCTACCCGGCTTGTCGGCCGCCGGCGCAGGGGCAGGCTCCTTGCCGGAGCCGCCAGCCTGCGCTTGCTTGGCGGGGGCCTCCTTGCCGGACTTCTCGACGGCAAGCACTTCCTTCTTGCCCTTCTTCCTGTTGTTCCGCCGCCGGCTCTTCTTTGCCGGGGCGGCGTCGTCGCTGTCGCTTCCCCCTGCGCCAGCATCCTCCCCGGGGAGTTTCCTCCCCTCTTCTGCACGGGCGCACTTGTCGGCAAGAGCGTAGAGCTCGCTGACGTCCCTGATCTTGGTCATCGCCATCTCCTCACGCATGCGGCGGTTACGCACGTTCTGATGGAACGCGCTGATAACCGCAGCAGGGTGAACGTCGGGGATGTTGTGCTGTACCCGGCTGAAGCGTTGGATATATTTGCGCAGGGGCTCGCCTTCCTTCTGGGCCAAGATATGGAGATCGCTCTCCTGGCCATGGGGTTTGTGGCCGCCGGTGAAGGCGCCAACAAACTGATGGCAGAGGTCGGCCCAAGAAGAGATAGAGCCTTCCGGCAAGTGCATGAGCCACGAACGGACGTTCGGCTTCAGCACGAGCGGGAAGTAGTTGGCTAGGATCTTCTCGTCGCGCCCCCCGGCAGCTTGCACTACGATAGTGTAGACCCTGAGAAACTCCGAGGGGTGCGTCTTGCCGTCGTACTTCTCCGGTACGTCGGGCTTAAAGTTCTTCATGCTGGGCCACTGGACGCGCCGCAGCTCGCGGGTGAACGCAGGGCAGCCTGCCGCGTACGGCAAGTCGCCTGGTTCACCGGGCGCGGGTGCGTCGACAGTGTTCCCAGCTCTCTTGTCGGATTGTCGCCGAGCTTCTCGGCGGCGCTCGATCGTGGTCCGAGCGTCTTCATCTCGCCGGTCGTCGAGGACCTGGCGCTGGTCCCGACGGGCCCGCGGGTCCGACGAGGCTGTGGAGCCGTCGTCGGGGTTGTTCCGGCGGGGCGGCGTCTTCTGCTTCTGCGGCGGGGAGTGCACGCTTGTCGCACCCCCGGCAGTCTTGTCGCCGATAGCCTTCGTCTTCTCAACCTGCCGCGGCCGTGAGGCCGACGGCTGCTGCGGAGAGTCATTGTTGGCGAAGTCTATCAGGCTCCGGATAGTGGCCCTCCATTCCTCGGCCTTGTCGGCCGCTGGAGGAAAATCGAGAAGCAGCTGCGCCCTCGCGAGCGCTTCTGCCGGAGTAGTGGGGAACGCGGGCGAGCGGTGCGAGGAGCGGGATACGCTCGGACTTCTAACAACGTTAGAAGGAGCGGGGTCCCGCGCCGGCGCCTTCGCTTTGCTTGTGCCCGGACGGGGGTCCGGGGCGTCCCGCGAACCTCCGGTATGGCCTTGTCCCAGCAAGCGGATACCACCTCCCGTGGTATGGCGCTGCGGGGTCGTCGTGTGCTGCGATGGACGCGGCGCGTCCACGGAGACCGAGGTCCGGTCATCCGTCCTGTTCTTGGATCTGGTGGCGCCGTGAGTGTCCTCGCCGGCAACCACCCTTCCGACGGCGTCTCCCCCGCCCACCGTTGGCTCTGGTGGCGGCGGGTGAGACGCAGACGGGCCTCCGACCTCCGAAGGCTTCTTCTTCGGGGCCATGGAGTTGTCGCTGATGAAGTTGCTGATGAAGCTTGGAGAGGTTGATGAAGAATGCGCCCGCGCGAACGCCGGATCAGGTTCGCACAACCTCGACGCCCCCTACCTGGCGCGCCAAAGATGTCGGGGGAAACTGTCCGCCACGAACACCTATGGGACCGGAGCCCCTTGTCTGTGCGGTACGAGGGCGGAGGGAGCACGAAGAGCAGATCGAGGCAGACGCGCGGGCAGTTTTACCCAGGTTCGGGCCGCACGGATGCGTAAAACCCTACTCCTGCTTGGCTGTGTATTGAGTTTGGGCGCTCGGAGCTTGAAGAAGCAGCTACACGAGCGTGAGAATGATCTAGGTTTCGAACCCCCTCCACGTTGTGCATGGGCCTCCTTTTATAGTGCAAGGGGTCACCGACAGGTGTCAACGTAGGAGAAAGGGGTAAAAATGTAAAAGAGGTGGTAGTTGTAACAGTGCGGGAACAGTGGAGCTACAGTACAGAACAGTGGTCTATACCTACTCTAACAGCGGGGGACAAGGGCATTTAATGCCCGTCGCCGTCGACCCCAAAAGCTCCCGCCGTTGCGTCTCCGTCTGCCACGGCGATGGATCCACTGCCGTGGAGTGCCACCGTGTCCCCCAGGCTGCACAGCTATCCGCCACGCGTCCCTGGAGTGGCCCCAGGGCGACGCGTGGGCCGATGAGCTGGAGCGCGGGCACACAGCGCACCTCCCCCGGCAAGCACCTTGCCGGGGGCCTCGACCTTGCCGGGCCCGGAAAGCTTGCCGCTCCCCGAGCCCTCGCCGGATCTTCTAAGATAAAATCTTTTATTCGTCCTGACAAGCTCCTCTTGCCAGGGCCTTGTGCTAGCTAAGTAATCTCGAGCCTGGGACGGCCTTCCCGGCAAGCTCCTCTTGCCGGGGTCTTGGTCTTCTGTCTTGTATACTTTGTTTTTGAATGGCTAGATAAGGGGCAGGAAGGTCTCCGGCAAGCGCGTGGTGAGCCCTGCCGCGGGGAGCTGCTGCTGCCCGTGCACAAGTTGGGGTACTAGGGTACCCCTACCTTAGTACACCGACA
>LR738712.1:555647580-555753107 GCA_902687465.1 Secale cereale
TCTCCTTGCCGCTGCTTGGCCTTGCCGCGGCGTCCTCCCCGGCCATTGAATGGCCGCTTCTTGCTGGGCTCTTCCCCGCCACCTTGGGCCTTCTCCTTGTCGCGCCTCTCGTACTCAGCTTTTTGCTGCTCGACGAGGTACTCGACGCGCTTGCAGTTGGAGAGGTCGTGACCCTTGGTGCGGTGAATCTTACAGTATTGCTTGTCGGAGCTACCCGGCTTGTCGGCCGCCGCCGCAGGGGCAGGCTCCTTGCCGGAGCCGCCAGCCTGCGCTTGCTTGGCGGGGGCCTCCTTGCCGGACTTCTCGACGGCAAGCACTTCCTTCTTGCCCTTCTTCCTATTGTTCCGCCGCCGGCTCTTCTTTGCCGGGGCGGCGTCGTCGCTGTCGCTTCCCCCTGCGCCAGCATCCTCCCCGGGGAGTTTCCTCCCCTCTTCTGCACGGGCGCACTTGTCGGCAAGAGCGTAGAGCTCGCTGACGTCCCTGATCTTGGTCATCGCCATCTCCTCAAGCATGCGGCGGTTACGCACGTTCTGATGGAACGCGCTGATAACCGCAGCAGGGTGAACGTCTGGGATGTTGTGCTGTACCCGGCTGAAGCGTTGGATATACTTGCGCAGGGGTTCGCCTTCCTTCTGGGCCAAAATGTGGAGATCGCTCTCCTGGCCATGGGGTTTGTGGCCGCCGGTGAAGGCGCCAACAAACTGATGGCAGAGGTCGGCCCAAGAAGAGATAGAGCCTTCCGGCAAGTGCATGAGCCACGAACGGACGTTCGGCTTCAGCACAAGCGGGAAGTAGTTGGCTAGGATCTTCTCGTCGCGCCCCCCGGCAGCTTGCACTGCTATAGTGTAGACGCTGAGAAACTCCGAGGGGTGTGTCTTGCCGTCGTACTTCTCCGGTACGTCGGGCTTAAAGTTCTTCATGCTGGGCCACTGGACGCGCCGCAGCTCGCGGGTGAACGCAGGGCAGCCTGCCGCGTACGGCAAGTCGCCTGGTTCACCGGGCGCGGGTGCGTCGACAGTGTTCCCAGCTCTCTTGTCGGATTGTCGCCGAGCTTCTCGGCGGCGCTCGATCGTGGTCCGAGCGTCTTCATCTCGCCGGTCGTCGAGGACCTGGCGCTGGTCCCGACGGGCCCGCGGGTCCGACGAGGCTGTGGAGCCGTCGTCGGGGTTGTTCCGGCGGGGCGGCGTCTTCTGCTTCTGCGGCGGGGAGTGCACGCTTGTCGCACCCCCGGCAGTCTTGTCGCCGATAGGCTTCGTCTTCTCGGCCTGCCGCGGCCGTGAGGCCGACGGCTGTTGCGGAGAGTCGTTGTTGGCGAAGTCTATCAGGCTCCGGATAGTGGCCCTCCATTCCTCGGCCTTGTCGGCCGCTGGAGGAAAATCGAGGAGCAGCTGCGCCCTTGCGAGCGCTTCTGCCGGAGTAGTGGGGAACGCGGGCGAGCGGTGCGAGGAGCGGGATACGCTCGGACTTCTAACGACGTTAGAAGGAGCGGGGTCCCGCGCCGGCGCCTTTGCTTTGCTTGTGCCCGGACGGGGGTCCGGGGCGTCCCGCGAACCTCCAGTATGGCCTTGTCCCAGCAAGCGGATACCACCTCCCGTGGTATGGCGCTGCGGGGTCGTCGTATGTTGCGATGGACGTGGCGCGTCCACGGAGACCGAGGTCCGGTCGTCCGTCCTGTTCTTGGATCTGGTGGCACCGTGAGTGTCCTCGCCGGCAACCACCCTTCCGACGGCGTCTCCCCCGCCCACCGTTGGCTCTGGTGGCGGCGGGTGAGACGCGGACGGGCCTCCGACCTCCGAAGGCTTCTTCTTCGGGGCCATGGAGTTGTTGCTGATGAAGTTACTGATGAAGCTGGAGAGGTTGATGAAGATTGCGCCCGCGCGAACGCCGGATCAGGTTCGCACAACCTCGACGCCCCCTGTTCACATCCGGCAGTGGAGTCAACGATCTGGTCAATGCGCGGCAAAGGGAAGGGATCCTTGGGACATGCTTTATTGACATCAGTGAAATCTATACACAGTCTCCACTTCCCGTTGGCTTTGCGCACGACGACTGGGTTTGCCAACCACGTCGGATGGATCACACCTCTAACTAGGCCTGCTGCCTCTAGTTTCTTGATCTCTTCATTGATAAACTCTTGGCGCTCCACGGCTTGCTTCCTTACTTTTTGCTTGATGGGCCGCGCATGAGGGCAGACAGCAAGCTTGTGCTCAATCACCTTCCTGGGAACACCGGGGATGTCAGATGGTTGCCAAGCAAACACATCGACATTCGCCCGCAGGAAGGCGACGAGCGCGCTTTCCTATTTGCTGTCAAGGGTGGCGCTGATGGTGAAGGTACCACCAGTGCCATCCTCCTTTGCGGACACCTTCTTGGTTGCCGGAGGAGCAGCCATTCCTTTCTTGCTCTTGCCGGTGGAGCTCGATGGAACATCTCGACCTTGCCGGGCCCGGAAGCTTGCCGCTCCCCGAGCCCTTGCTGGGTCTTCTAGGATAAAGTCTTCTGTTCGTCCTGACAAGCTCCTCTTGCCAGGGCCTCGTGCTAGTTAAGCAATCTTGAGCCTGGAACGGCCTTCCCGGCAAGCTCCTCTTGCCGGGGTCTTGGTCTTCTGTCTTGTATACTAGCCCCTTTGTCTGTGCGGTACGAGGGCGGAGGGAGCACAAAGAGCAGATCGAAGCACACACGCGGGCAGTTTTACCCAGGTTCGGGCCGCACGGATGCGTAAAACCCTACTCCTGCCTTAGGTTGTATTGAGTTTGGGCGCTCGGAGCTTGAAGAAGCAGCTACACGAGCGTGAGAATGATCTAGGTTTCGAACCCCCTCCACGTTGTGCATGGGCCTCCTTTTATAGTGCAAGGGGTCACCGACAGGTGTCAACGTAGGAGAAAGGGGTAAAAATGTAAAAGAGGTGGTAGTTGGAACAGTGCGGGAACAGTGGAGCTACAGTGCAGAACAGTGGCCTATACCTACTCTAACAGTGGGGGACAAGGGCATTTAATGCCCGTCGCCGTCGACCCCAAAAGCTCCCGCCGTTGCGTCTCCGTCTGCCACGGCGATGGATCCACTGCCGTGGAGTGCCACCGTGTCCCCCAGGCTGCACAGCCATCCGCCACGCGTCCCTGGAGTGGCCCCAGGGCGACGCGTGGGCTGATGAGCTGGAGCGCGGGCACACAGCGCACCTCCCCCGGCAAGCACCTTGCCGGGCACCTCCCCCGGCAAGCACCTTGCCGGGGATCTCGATCTTGCCGGGCCCGGAAGCTTGCCGCTCCCCGAGCCCTCGCTGGGTCTTCTAAGATAAAATCTTCTGTTCGTCCTGACAAGCTCCTCTTGCCAGGGCCTCGTGCTAGTTAAGCAATCTTGAGCCTGGGACGGCCTTCCCGGCAAGCTCCTCTTGCCGGGGTCTTGGTCTTCTGTCTTGTATACTTTGTTTTTGAATGGTTAGATAAGGAGCAGGAAGGTCTCCGGCGAGCCAGCAGTAAACCTTGCCGCGGGAGGCCGCAACTGCCCGTGCACAAGTTGGGGTACTGAGGCACCCCTACCTTAGTACACCGACAGGAGCCCCCGGGCCTGGGCCACACACGGTGCCGAGCGCTGTTGGGCCAGGCCCAAAACAGTGCACGGGCACCCGCGGCCCGCGGCGCGCCGAATCCACTTCCCTATCCGCCGCACCCCACGGTAACGGCACGCGTCGATTGCGGCGCCGTGGGATGGGACGTGCCCACGATTTCTTTAATGGGAAGGGCGAAACGCCCCCCACTCCCCCATAAAAGCAGAGAGAGCGGCGCGGTTCCCCTCCCTGCGCACTCATTACCATCGTCTTCTTCCTCAGATTCCTCTGCTCTTTGCCTCTACTCCTCCGCCACCACCAAGCTCTTCGCCCCCTTCCTTCCACCGCGTCCGCCATGGCCCCAAAGACCGACAAGGCGAAGGCGGAGAAGTCTAAGCGGGAGAAGTCAGATCAGGCGGCGAAGCTCGCCGCGTACCGGAAGGAGCACATCGTCTTCTCGCCGAGGCTCGGCGTGCGGGAGCTTTGGAGCAAATATTATTGGTTCTGGTCCAAGGAGACTCCAGCGCACCCCCGCACGCGCGTCTACCCGGCCGTCGCCAAGGATCACTACCCCAGCGGGTATTACTTTTTCGCAGCCTTCTTCCACTGCGGTCTGTGCCCTCCCTTCTCAAACTTTTTCTGCGATATCATGAATACTTATGGCCTCCACCTCCTCGACTTCACTCCCAACGCCATCCTCACCATGTCCGTTTTCGCACACATGTGCGAAAACTTCGTAGGAATCCAGCCCAACGTAGCTCTCTTTAGGCACTTTTTCATCCCCAGAGTAGAGGCCGACGCCCCCCTCTCCGGAGGAATCTCTTGGGTGTTCAGGCTGAATAAGAAACCCGCCTACTTGCCGGGGGAGCTCCGCGGCAAGTGGGAAGAGTGGCGTGCGGAGTGGTGCTGGGTCGTCGAGGAGCGGCCGCAACACTTCACTGCGCCGCGCACATCGCCCATCGTGCGCGGCAGGGATTGGAGTAACTTCGATTCCGACGACTCCAAGCTGGATATCGCTCTCGTCAGAATCATGCGTCTTCGTTTGGCGCCGCTGTCTGTCGCTGAAGTGGGCAAGGACTTTCTTCGTCGCCGGATCGCCCCCCTCCAAGACCGGAAGAGGCCGGCGTGGCAAT
This sequence comes from Secale cereale, assembly GCA_902687465.1. Taxonomy (NCBI): domain Eukaryota; kingdom Viridiplantae; phylum Streptophyta; class Magnoliopsida; order Poales; family Poaceae; genus Secale; species Secale cereale. The sequence goes on from LR738712.1 coordinate 555,652,258, forward strand.
ATGGCGGCCCGGCAGACATCATGAGGCTGCGCCCCGGCCTCAATTTTAACTTCACAACACTCGAGCTGCGGGGTATGGTCAGGGAACTTTTCAAGTTCGACCCGGCCCACCCCGAGTACTTCCGCGCTCCCCGGGGAGTGGTGCCGCTCTGTGCCAGCAGCGCCCGGGATCGCCTTGTCGCCATGATGCCCGCGTGCGACTCTCATGGAGTGGAGCGCACGTGGATTGCGCCCAAGCCCATCGACGTCCTCGAGTTCTACGACCGCCTTGTGGAGGTGTTGGAGAAGAAGGACGATCTCAAGCTGCACACGCGGGCCACCACCGACCAAGAGATTGCTTACATAGCTTCTCGCGCTGAAGAAGTCGCCGCAGCCGCGGCGGCGGGAAACTTTGGATACACACCCGCGGAGGCGGAAGCCGCGGATGCCGCCAGCCAGGCGGACAATGAGGAGATTCGCAAGCTGCTAGAGCTCCCTCCCGACGCGCTCGCCGTGATCCCCTCGCTGAGGCACTCCGGGATCAGTGGGATCGCGACGGAGGCCGCGGCAATGGAGGGAACCGCCGGAGGAAGCAGAGGCGCCGCGAGGGGCGGAGGCGCCAAGGGGAAGAGGGCCGCATCGTCGGATGCTGGGCCCAGCGAGCCGGCCGAGGCAGAGGAGGAGGAGGAGGAGGAGGCCGAAGGCTCCGGCGGATCGACAGAGTTGTACGCCGACGACCTCTCCTCGTCGGAGAGCTCCCCGCCCCCGGCAAGCCCGAAGCAGTCCCCGTTGAAGCGTCTCCGCAAGGCGGCGACAGGGGAGCAAGCACGAGCGCCCCGGCAACAGCCAGCTCGCCGGGCAGCTCCCCGGCCGAGCCAAGCCGCGCCAAGGGCGACCGGCGTGCACCGTGTGTGGCCCAGGCCCGGGGGCTCCTGTCGGTGTACTAAGGTAGGGGTACCTCAGTACCCCAACTTGTGCACGGGCAGTTGCAGCTTCCCGCGGCAAGGTTTACTGCTGGCTCGCCGGAGACCTTCCTGCTCCTTATCTAACCATTCAAAGACAAAGTATACAAGACAGAAGACCAAGACCCCGGCAAGAGGAGCTTGCCGGGAAGGCCGTTCCAGGCTCAAGATTGCTTAACTAGCACGAGGCCCTGGCAAGAGGAGCTTGTCAGGACGAACAGAAGACTTTATCCTAGAAGACCCAGCAAGGGCTCGGGGAGCGGCAAGCTTCCGGGCCCGGCAAGGTCGAGATCCCCGGCAAGGTGCTTGCCGGGGGAGGTGCCCGGCAAGGTGCTTGCCGGGGGAGGTGCGCTGTGTGCCCGCGCTCCAGCTCATCAGCCCACGCGTCGCCCTGGGGCCACTCCAGGGACGCGTGGCGGATGGCTGTGCAGCCTGGGGGACACGGTGGCACTCCACGGCAGTGGATCCATCGCCGTGGCAGACGGAGACGCAACGGCGGGAGCTTTTGGGGTCGACGGCGACGGGCATTAAATGCCCTTGTCCCCCACTGTTAGAGTAGGTATAGGCCACTGTTCTGCACTGTAGCTCCACTGTTCCCGCACTGTTCCAACTACCACCTCTTTTACATTTTTACCCCTTTCTCCTACGTTGACATCTGTCGGTGACCCCTTGCACTATAAAAGGAGGCCCATGCACAACGTGGAGGGGGTTCGAAACCTAGATCATTCTCACGCTCGTGTAGCTGCTTCTTCAAGCTCCGAGCGCCCAAACTCAATACAACCTAAGGCAGGAGTAGGGTTTTACGCATCCGTGCGGCCCGAACCTGGGTAAAACTGCCCGCGTGTGTGCTTCGATCTGCTCTTTGTGCTCCCTCCGCCCTCGTACCGCACAGACAAGGGGCTCCGGTCCCATAGGTGTTCGTGGTGGACAGTTTCCCCCGACATCTTTGGCGCGGGTAAAAATGTAAAAGAGGTGGTAGTTGGAACAGTGCGGGAACAGTGGAGCTACAGTGCAGAACAGTGGCCTATACCTACTCTAACAGTGGGGGACAAGGGCATTTAATGCCCGTCGCCGTCGACCCCAAAAGCTCCCGCCGTTGCGTCTCCGTCTGCCACGGCGATGGATCCACTGCCGTGGAGTGCCACCGTGTCCCCCAGGCTGCACAGCCATCCGCCACGCGTCCCTGGAGTGGCCCCAGGGCGACGCGTGGGCTGATGAGCTGGAGCGCGGGCACACAGCGCACCTCCCCCGGCAAGCACCTTGCCGGGCACCTCCCCCGGCAAGCACCTTGCCGGGGATCTCGACCTTGCCGGGCCCGGAAGCTTGCCGCTCCCCGAGCCCTTGCTGGGTCTTCTAGGATAAAGTCTTCTGTTCGTCCTGACAAGCTCCTCTTGCCAGGGCCTCGTGCTAGTTAAGCAATCTTGAGCCTGGAACGGCCTTCCCGGCAAGCTCCTCTTGCCGGGGTCTTGGTCTTCTGTCTTGTATACTTTGTCTTTGAATGGTTAGATAAGGAGCAGGAAGGTCTCCGGCGAGCCAGCAGTAAACCTTGCCGCGGGAAGCTGCAACTGCCCGTGCACAAGTTGGGGAAACTGTCCACCACGAACACCTATGGGACCGGAGCCCCTTGTCTGTGCGGTACGAGGGCGGAGGGAGCACAAAGAGCAGATCGAAGCACACACGCGGGCAGTTTTACCCAGGTTCGGGCCGCACGGATGCGTAAAACCCTACTCCTGCCTTAGGTTGTATTGAGTTTGGGCGCTCGGAGCTTGAAGAAGCAGCTACACGAGCGTGAGAATGATCTAGGTTTCGAACCCCCTCCACGTTGTGCATGGGCCTCCTTTTATAGTGCAAGGGGTCACCGACAGGTGTCAACGTAGGAGAAAGGGGTAAAAATGTAAAAGAGGTGGTAGTTGGAACAGTGCGGGAACAGTGGAGCTACAGTGCAGAACAGTGGCCTATACCTACTCTAACAGTGGGGGACAAGGGCATTTAATGCCCGTCGCCGTCGACCCCAAAAGCTCCCGCCGTTGCGTCTCCGTCTGCCACGGCGATGGATCCACTGCCGTGGAGTGCCACCGTGTCCCCCAGGCTGCACAGCCATCCGCCACGCGTCCCTGGAGTGGCCCCAGGGCGACGCGTGGGCTGATGAGCTGGAGCGCGGGCACACAGCGCACCTCCCCCGGCAAGCACCTTGCCGGGCACCTCCCCCGGCAAGCACCTTGCCGGGGATCTCGATCTTGCCGGGCCCGGAAGCTTGCCGCTCCCCGAGCCCTTGCTGGGTCTTCTAAGATAAAATCTTCTGTTCGTCCTGACAAGCTCCTCTTGCCAGGGCCTCGTGCTAGTTAAGCAATCTTGAGCCTGGGACGGCCTTCCCGGCAAGCTCCTCTTGCCGGGGTCTTGGTCTTCTGTCTTGTATACTTTGTTTTTGAATGGTTAGATAAGGACCAGGAAGGTCTCCGGCGAGCCAGCAGTAAACCTTGCCGCGGGAAGCTGCAACTGCCCGTGCACAAGTTGGGGTACTGAGGTACCCCTACCTTAGTACACCGACAGGAGCCCCCGGGCCTGGGCCACACACGGTGCCGAGCGCTGTTGGGCCAGGCCCAAAACAGTGCACGGGCACCCGCGGCCCGCGGCGCGCCGAATCCACTTCCCTATCCGCCGCACCCCACGGTAACGGCACGCGTCGATTGCGGCGCCGTGGGATGGGACGTGCCCACGATTTCTTTAATGGGAAGGGCGAAACGCCCCCCACTCCCCCATAAAAGCAGAGAGAGCGGCGCGGTTCCCCTCCCTGCGCACTCATTGCCATCGTCTTCTTCCTCAGATTCCTCTGCGCTTTGCCTCTACTCCTCCGCCACCACCAAGCTCTTCGCCCCCTTCCCTCCACCGCGTCCGCCATGGCCCCAAAGACCGACAAGGCGAAGGCGGAGAAGTCCAAGCGGGAGAAGTCAGATCAGGCGGCGAAGCTCGTCGCGTTCCGGAAGGAGCACCTCGTCTTCTCGCCGAGGCTCGGCGTGCGGGAGCTCTGGAGCAAATATTATTGGTTCTGGTCCAAGGAGACTCCAGCGCACCCCCGCACGCGCGTCTACCCGGCCGTCGCCAAGGATCACTACCCTGGCGGGTACTACTTTTTCGCAGCCTTCTTCCACTGCGGTCTGTGCCCTCCCTTCTCAAACTTTTTCTGCGATATCATGAATACTTATGGCCTCCACCTCCTCGACTTCACTCCCAACGCCATCCTCACCATGTCCGTTTTCGCACACATGTGCGAAAACTTCGTAGGAATCCAGCCCAACGTAGCTCTCTTTAGGCACTTTTTCATCCCCAGAGTAGAGGCCGACGCCCCCCTCTCCGGAGGAATCTCTTGGGTGTTTAGGCTGAATAAGAAACCCGCCTACTTGCCGGGGGAGCTCCGCGGCAAGTGGGAAGAGTGGCGCGCGGAGTGGTGCTGGGTCGTCGAGGAGCGGCCGCAACACTTCACCGCGCCGCGTACATCGCCCATCGTGCGCGGCAGGGATTGGAGTAACTTCGATTCCGACGACTCCAAGCTGGATATTGCTCTCGTCAGGATCATGCGTCTTCGTTTGGCGCCGCTGTCTGTCGCTGAAGTGGGCAAGGACTTTCTTCGTCGCCGGATCGCCCCCCTCCAAGACCGGAAGAGGCCGGCGTGGCAATATGGCGGCCCGGCAGACATCATGAGGCTGCGCCCCGGCCTCAATTTTAACTTCACAACACTCGAGCTGCGGGGTATGGTCAGGGAACTTTTCAAGTTCGACCCGGCCCACCCCGAGTACTTCCGCGCTCCCCGGGGAGTGGTGCCGCTCTGCGCCAGCAGCGCCCGGGATCGCCTTGTCGCTATGATGCCCGCGTGCGACTCTCATGGAGTGGAGCGCACGTGGATTGCGCCCAAGCCTATCGACGTCCTCGAGTTCTACGACCGCCTTGTGGAGGTGTTGGAGAAGAAGGACGATCTCAAGCTGCACACGCGGGCCACCACCGACCAAGAGATTGCTTACATAGCTTCTCGTGCTGAAGAAGTCGCCGCAGCCGCGGCGGCGGGAAACTTTGGATACACACCCGCGGAGGCGGAAGCCGCGGATGCCTCCAGCCAGGCGGATAGGGAGGAGATTCGCAAGCTGCTAAAGCTCCCTCCCGACGCGCTCGCCGTGATCCCCTCGCTGAGGCACTCCGGGATCAGTGGGATCGCAACGGAGGCCGCGGCAATGGAGGGCACCGCCGGAGGAAGCAGAGGCGCCGCGAGGGGCGGAAGCGACAAGGGGAAGAGGACCGCATCGCTGGGTGCTGGGTCCAGCGAGCCGGCCGAGGCCGAGGAGGAGGAGGAGGAGGAGGCCGAAGACTCCGGCGGATCGACAGAGTTGTACGCCGACGACCTCTCCTCGTCGGAGAGCTCCCCGCCCCCGGCAAGCCCGAAGGAGTCCCCGGCAAAGCGTCTCCGCAAGGCGGCGACGGGGGAAAGGGCACGGGCGCACTTGTCGGCAAGAGCGTAGAGCTCGCTGACGTCCCTGATCTTGGTCATCGCCATCTCCTCACGCATGCGGCGGTTACGCACGTTCTGATGGAACGCGCTGATAACCGCAGCAGGGTGAACGTCGGGGATGTTGTGCTGTACCCGACTGAAACGTTGGATATACTTGCGCAGGGGTTCGCCTTCCTTCTGGGCCAAAATGTGGAGATCGCTCTCCTGGCCATGGGGTTTGTGGCCGCCGGTGAAGGCGCCAACAAACTGATGGCAGAGGTCGGCCCAAGAAGAGATAGAGCCTTCCGGCAAGTGCATGAGCCACGAACGGACGTTCGGCTTCAGCACGAGCGGGAAGTAGTTGGCTAGGATCTTCTCGTCGCGCCCCCCGGCAGCTTGCACTGCTATGGTGTAGACGCTGAGAAACTCCGAGGGGTGCGTCTTGCCGTCGTACTTCTCCGGTACGTCGGGCTTAAAGTTCTTCATGCTGGGCCACTGGACGCGCCGCAGCTCGTGGGTGAACGCAGGGCAGCCTGCCGCGTACGGCAAGTCGCCTGGTTCACCGGGCGCGGGTGCGTCGACAGCGTTCCCAGCTCTCTTGTCGGATTGTCGCCGAGCTTCTCGGCGGCGCTCGATCGTGGTCCGAGCGTCTTCATCTCGCCGGTCGTCGAGGACCTGGCGCTGGTCCCGACGGGCCCGCGGGTCCGACGAGGCTGTGGAGCCGTCGTCGGGGTTGTTCCGGCGGGGCGGCGTCTTCTGCTTCTGCGGCGGGGAGTGCACGCTTGTCGCACCCCCGGCAGTCTTGTCGCCGATAGCCTTCGTCTTCTCGGCCTGCCGCGGCCGCGAGGCCGACGGCTGCTGCGGAGAGTCGTTGTTGGCGAAGTCTATCAGGCTCCGGATAGTGGCCCTCCATTCCTCGGCCTTGTCGGCCGCTGGAGGAAAATCGAGGAGCAGCTGCGCCCTTGCGAGCGCTTCTGCCGGAGTGGTGGGGAACGCGGGCGAGCGGTGCGAGGAGCGGGATACGCTCGGACTTCTAACAACGTTAGAAGGAGCGGGGTCCCGCGCCGGCGCCTTCGCTTTGCTTGTGCCCAGACGGGGGTCCGGGGCGTCCCGCGAACCTCCAGTATGGCCTTGTCCCAGCAAGCGGATACCACCTCCCGTGGTATGGCGCTGCGGGGTCGTCGTATGTTGCGATGGACGTGGCGCGTCCACGGAGACCGAGGTCCGGTCGTCCGTCCTGTTCTTGGATCTGGTGGCACCGTGAGTGTCCTCGCCGGCAACCACCCTTCCGACGGCGTCTCCCCCGCCCACCGTTGGCTCTGGTGGCGGCGGGTGAGACGCAGACGGGCCTCCGACCTCCGAAGGTTTCTTCTTCGGGGCCATGGAGTTGTCGCTGATGAAGTTGCTGATGAAGCTGGAGAGGTTGATGAAGATTGCGCCCGCGCGAACGCCGGATCAGGTTCGCACAACCTCGACGCCCCCTACCTGGCGCGCCAAAGATGTCGGGGGAAACTGTCCGCCACGAACACCTATGGGACCGGAGCCCCTTGTCTGTGCGGTACGAGGGCGGAGGGAGCACGAAGAGCAGATCGAGGCAGACGCACGGGCAGTTTTACCCAGGTTCGGGCCGCACGGATGCGTAAAACCCTACTCCTGCTTGGTTGTGTATTGAGTTGGGCGCTCGGAGCTTGAAGAAGCAGCTACACGAGCGTGAGAATGATCTAGGTTTCGAACCCCCTCCACGTTGTGCATGGGCCTCCTTTTATAGTGCAAGGGGTCACCGACAGGTGTCAACGTAGGAGAAAGGGGTAAAAATGTAAAAGAGGTGGTAGTTGGAACAGTGCGGGAACAGTGGAGCTACAGTGCAGAACAGTGGCCTATACCTACTCTAACAGTGGGGGACAAGGGCATTTAATGCCCGTCGCCGTCGACCCCAAAAGCTCCCGCCGTTGCGTCTCCGTCTGCCACGGCGATGGATCCACTGCCGTGGAGTGCCACCGTGTCCCCCAGGCTGCACAGCCATCCGCCACGCGTCCCTGGAGTGGCCCCAGGGCGACGCGTGGGCTGATGAGCTGGAGCGCGGGCACACAGCGCACCTCCCCCGGCAAGCACCTTGCCGGGCACCTCCCCCGGCAAGCACCTTGCCGGGGATCTCGACCTTGCCGGGCCCGGAAGCTTGCCGCTCCCCGAGCCCTTGCTGGGTCTTCTAGGATAAAGTCTTCTGTTCGTCCTGACAAGCTCCTCTTGCCAGGGCCTCGTGCTAGTTAAGCAATCTTGAGCCTGGAACGGCCTTCCCGGCAAGCTCCTCTTGCCGGGGTCTTGGTCTTCTGTCTTGTATACTTTGTCTTTGAATGGTTAGATAAGGAGCAGGAAGGTCTCCGGCGAGCCAGCAGTAAACCTTGCCGCGGGAAGCTGCAACTGCCCGTGCACAAGTTGGGGTACTGAGGTACCCCTACCTTAGTACACCGACACAATTATTCATTTGTTTATTATTTTGGGTTTACTAAATATTCAAATGAGAGGGAATAATATGACTTCCCGAATATTCCTTTCGATCTTATTTGAACTTTGAGAATATTCAAAATTGTTTCAACTTGGATATGAGAGAGGATGACATGACTTCCTCAAAAAAAAAATTTAAACGGGTATGACAATTGAATAATTGTTTATTTGAATTCCGAATTTGAAACAATGCCAACTCTAAAGTAAAAAGAAAAGAAACGAGAGAAGGTAATATGACTCCTTCAATAGGAAGAGATTGGATATGTTTTAAATGTTATTTGAATTTCTTTCTTGAGTCCAAAAATATTTTATAGGACATTTATAAAAATATTATGTGTATTTTATTGCGTATTTCGGTCTGATAAAAATGTTCACTGTTTTATATTGTAGTATGAATATTTACTCTATGATGTGGTATTTTTTTGGAAGTCATTAAGTATTTTGTGTTAGTCAAGTGCTTGTTCTGTATATAGTAAATAAGTTAATTGTTAGCCTAGGTCTACTATGCAGTCAGGCTGATCTGCCGCAGCCCAACTTCTTTCCCCCCGCCCCGCGCGCACAGCCCAACATAGCAGGCTGGCCCATTTCCCCGCTCAACTGCAGCCCATCCCGCAACCCTCTCTCTTCTCTGTTTTGTTTTTCTTCTCGGTTTCACTGACGACCCTGGCCCACCTGTCATCTTCCTCCTCTAGACGTGTTCGTCCTGGACACCCTACCCCGATCCGAACTCGATTGTTTTGATCGATCTGTTTTCCCTCGACCCTGGAGTCCGCCCGTATGTGCTTCCCCTCCGTCTCCTCTTTCGATTTTTGCAAAAACCGGAGTCTTCCCATGCCATAGGGCATCACCCCGATCTCGCCGGAGAATTTCCGTTGCCGTCGCCATTGCTGCTTGTTCTCGTCGTCGTTGGTAGTTTCCAGCGCCTCCCGTACCCTCTATCTTCTTCGCCTTGATCTTCCCTGCCTCCTTGACCTCGTATCTCGCACAGGGGAGTATCAAGCCGAGAGCAAGGACCTCCGCCCGAAGAAAATCAGCGCCGCGGTCGTCGTCTTGTTGCTTCACGGCGAGGTATAGTTTTCGGAACATAAATCAGGTGGATGCGTCCTTGGCAGAGCGCTCTATTGTTCCCAGAGAATGCGCCACTGACAGAGCGCACTTGAGACCCTTTCTGAAGTTCTTGTCATGTTTATTAGAATCTTTGGGTTATCTTGGGCGGGTGTATATCAGGGGCGGTTATGAATTCATTTAGTGGAGGTAGGTGAAGATTTCCTTCTCCAAGTGAACTTGAGTGTTTTGTTTTTCATACTTTGCTTGTGGCTGTAGGTCTGCTATATCATATTGTGTGATTTGCCAATACATTCAATGTATTGACCCTTTGTGGCTGCAACTTATCATGTTGCAGGATTTTCAGATGATCAGTGAGATACAGTAGGGTCGCGAGTCTACACTCAACATGTTCTCCAGTGGGCATTGATGGACTCATCGTTTATTATGCTACCTTTCCGCTGTTATTATTGAATAAGCTAGCCGTGTGCTATTCAGTTTGTAATACTTTGTAAATTCTGGATCATATGTTATAGAAAATGATGCACTTGTTATTTGATATTCTTATGTACTGTGTGTGCTAGCGAGCCGATCCAGGGACTAGCACGGTAAGCACAGAGACATCGAATCTTATCAGATTCGGGTCGTTACAGATGGTATCAGAGCAGTGTGTTGACTGTAGGTCGTGGCCCTAGAAAATGGATTAGAAGAGCCATAGGAGTGAAAAACTTATTTTACAACTTGTTGTCTACTTGTTAGTTCATACTCTTGTGCTCATATCTTTACTTTTCAAATATACATGACCCATGTAATTATATTAGTGTTATTTAAGGAGTTTAGTTGGCAGACCACCAATCCTAAGTTGTGTTTGATAAACGATTTGCGGTAGTATGATGAGATCATATCTCTTACGGATATGACCTTACCTGTAGGTTTTGCTTGTGTTTTGTGATATGTTATATATATGTTTGGTTGGTCATTATTTTCCGTGTTGTCATATTTTGTGGATTGTTTGTACTATGCAATCAGGTGATTTGATTGATCATGTGTGCTCTTTTGATGTGATTACTTTAGGATAGTTTGGCTAACTTGTGTAAATTATGTGAATTTAGTGTTTGGTTTTTGTTGTTGGAGTTTTTGCTGCTAGCATGAGCATATGGGTAGTGTTCTCTCCTTAGATCTTTATTCTGTCTATATCCTAATCTCTGCTGCAACCCGGTGATGAGTTCAAGTTTGACCACATACGTCAGGATCCACCAAGAAGCAAGCACAATCTTGCTGAAGGAAGAAACTTGGAGGAAGCTACAATTCATTAGTATATGTTTTATAGTAGTTGACGCAAACCTGGGAGTTGACAAGAACGATAGATGTTTGCTTGGCACGCAGAACCAATGGATTTATCCGAACCCAGTTCATGAACAAGAGAAATTTCTGCAATGCTTGTGAGGATGCCCGAGTGTAAAATGCGAGATCTTCTAAACCATGTACAAGGTAATGATTTGGGTGCGGAATGGATTGATCACCATTCCGACTTACTCTTATTATTCGCTTTTGTTATATGGGATGGTAAATCTAGAGTGACTTACCTATATATAGAGTGACGACGAAATCAAGCCTGAACCTTAGAATGGTATGATATTTGACCCTTGTAAGAGGCACCCGTTGCCAATAGTAGGTTATACGGTGAGAATAAACCAAGACTCTTTTCTGCAGGAACCATTATTGATGACCACCATGAGGGTATCGATTTTTGTTTAGTACTAGCACAAGACCTATCAACCGTGAAGGTAATGGAAGACCACTCTTTAGACATGGAATTCAAGATCTCAAACGACTGTAGGACTTGTATTTGAAGGATTTCATCGAAGGAGTAAGATTGAAGACTAGTGACCCTTATTCAAAGGGTGGTAGTACCCCCACACTCTCGCAGGAACAAGGGATATTCGAGAAGAACCCCGACCCTAGCCTTTTCTTTCTAGCCTCTTCGAATCTCGAGGACGAGATTCATTTTAAGGGTGGTAGATTTGTAACATCCCAAAATTTTGAATTTTGGAATGTTATTATTTAAATAGGAGTAATTCAAATCTTGCTTGTGATGTTTGATCTTAGTTGAATTTGACTAGTATTCGAAACTTTTGGAATTTAAAGGAATAATAAACGAGAGGGAATAAAAGGACTTTCCCAATTATTCATTTGTTTATTATTTTGGGTTTACTAAATATTCAAATGAGAGGGAATAATATGACTTCCCGAATATTCCTTTCGATCTTATTTGAACTTTGAGAATATTCAAAATTGTTTCAACTTGGATATGAGAGAGGATGACATGACTTTCTCAAAAAAAATTAAACGGGTATGACAATTGAATAATTGTTTATTTGAATTCCGAATTTGAAACAATGCCAACTCTAAAGTAAAAAGAAAAGAAACGAGAGAAGGTAATATGACTCCTTCAATAGGAAGAGATTGGATATGTTTTAAATGTTATTTGAATTTCTTTCTTGAGTCCAAAAATATTTTATAGGACATTTTATAAAAATATTATGTGTATTTTATTGCGTATTTCGGTCTGATAAAAATGTTCACTGTTTTATATTGTAGTATGAATATTTACTCTATGCTGTGGTATTTTTTTGGAAGTCATTAAGTATTTTGTGTTAGTCAAGTGCTTGTTCTGTATATAGTAAATAAGTTAATTGTTAGCCTAGGTCTACTATGCAGTCAGGCTGATCTGCCGCAGCCCAACTTCTTTCCCCCCGCCCCGTGCGCACAGCCCAACATAGCAGGCTGGCCCATTTCCCCGCTCAACTGCAGCCCATCCCGCAACCCTCTCTCTTCTCTGTTTTGTTTTTCTTCTCTGTTTCACCGACGACCCTGGCCCACCTGTCATCTTCCTTCTCTAGACGTGTTCGTCCTGGACACCCTGCCCCGATCCGAACTCGATTGTTTTGATCGATCTGTTTTCCCTCGACCCTGGAGTCCGCCCATATGTGCTTCCCCTCCGTCTCCTCTTTCGATTTTTGTAAAAACCGGAGTCTTCCCATGCCCTAGGGCATCGCCCCGATCTCGCCGGAGAATTTCCGTCGCCGCCGCCATTGCTGCTTGTTCTCGTCGCCGTTGGTAGTTTCCAGCGCCTCCCGTACCCTCTATCTTCTTCGCCTTGATCTTCCCTGCCTCCTTGACCTCGTATCTCGCACAGGGGAGTATCAAGCCGAGAGCAAGGACCTCCGCCCGAAGAAAATCAACGCCGCGGTCGTCGTCTCGTTGCTTCACGGCGAGGTATACTTTTCGGAATATAAATCAGGTGGATGCGTCCTTGGCAGAGCGCTCTATTGTTCCCAGAGAATGCGCCACTGACAGAGCGCACTTGAGACCCTTTCTGAAGTTCTTGTCATGTTTATTAGAATCTTTGGGTTATCTTGGGCGGGTGTATATCAGGGGCGGTTATGAATTCATTTAGTGGAGGTAGGTGAAGATTTCCTTCTCCAAGTGAACTTGAGTGTTTTGTTTTTCATACTTTGCTTGTGGCTGTAGGTCTGCTATATCATATTGTGTGATTTGCCAATACATTCAATGTATTGACCCTTTGTGGCTGCAACTTATCATGTTGCAGGATTTTCAGATGACCAGTGAGATACAGTAGGGTCGCGAGTCTTCACTCAACATGTTCTCCAGTGGGCATTGATGGACTCATCGTTTATTATGCTACCTTTCCGCTGTTATTATTGAATAAGCTAGCCTTGTGCTATTCAGTTTGTAATACTTTGTAAATTCTGGATCATACGTTATAGAAAATGATGCACTTGTTATTTGATATTCTTATGTACTGTGTGTGCTAGCGAGCCGATCCAGGGACTAGCACGGTAAGCACAGAGACATTGAATCTTATCAGATTCGGATCGTTACAGATGGTATCAGAGCAGTGTGTTGACTGTAGGTCGTGACCCTAGAAAATGGATTAGAAGAGCCATAGGAGTGAAAAACTTATTTTACAACTTGTTGTCTACTTGTTAGTTCATACTCTTGTGCTCATATCTTTACTTTTCAAATATACATGACCCATGTAATTATATTAGTGTTATTTAAGGAGTTTAGTTGGCAGACCACCAATCCTAAGTTGTGTTTGATAAACGATTTGCGGTAGTATGATGAGATCATATCTCTTATGGATATGACCTTACCTATAGGTTTTGCTTGTGTTTTGTGATATGTTATATATATGTTTGGTTGGTCATTGTTTTCCGTGTTGTCATATTTTGTGGATTGTTTGTACTATGCAATTGGGTGATTTGATTTATCATGTGTGCTCTTTTGATGTGATTACTTTAGGATAGTTTGGCTAACTTGTGTAAATTATGTGAATTTAGTGTTTGGTTTTTGTTGTTGGAGTTTTTGCTGCTAGCATGAGCATATGGGTAGTGTTCTCTCCTTAGATCTTTATTCTGTCTATATCCTAATCTCTGCTGCAACCCGGTGATGAGTTCAAGTTTGACCACATAAGTCAGGATCCACCAAGAAGCAAGCACAATCTTGCTGAAGGAAGAAACTTGGAGGAAGCTACACTTCATCAGTATATGTTTTATAGTAGTTGACGCAAACCTGGGGGTTGACAAGAACGATAGATGTTTGCTTGGCACGCAGAACCAATGGATTTATCCGAACCCAGCTCATGAACAAGAGAAATTTCTGCAATGCTTGTGAGGATGCCCGAGTGTAGAATGCGAGATCTTCTAAACCATATACAAGGTAATGATTTGGGTGCGGAATGGATTGACACCATACCGACTTACTCTTATTATTCGCTTTTGTTATATGGGATGGTAAATCTAGAGTGACTTACCTATATATAGAGTGACGACGAAATCAGGCCTGAACCTTAGAATGGTATGATATTTGACCCTTGTAAGAGGCACCCGTTGCCAATAGTAGGTTATACGGTGAGAATAAACCAAGACTCTTTTCTGCAGGAACCATTATTGATTACCACCATGAGGGTATCGATTTTTGTTTAGTACTAGCACAAGACCTATCAACCGTGAAGGTAATGGAAGACCACTCTTTAGACATGGAATTCAAGATCTCAAACGACTGTAGGACTTGTATTTGAAGGATTTCATCGAAGGAGTAAGATTGAAGACTAGTGACCCTTATTCAAAGGGTGGTAGTACCCCCACACTCTCACAGGAACAAGGGATATTCGAGAAGAACCCCGACCCTAGCCTTTTCTTTCTAGCCTCTTCGAATCTCGAGGACGAGATTCATTTTAAGGGTGGTAGATTTGTAACATCCCAAAATTTTGAATTTTGGAATGTTAATTATTTAAATAGGAGTAATTCAAATCTTGCTTGTGATGTTTGATCTTAGTTAAATTTGACTAGTATTCGAAACTTTTGGAATTTAAAGGAATAATAAACGAGAGGGAATAAAAGGACTTTCCCAATTATTCATTTGTTTATTATTTTGGGTTTACTAAATATTCAAATGAGAGGGAATAATATGACTTCCCGAATATTCCTTTCGATCTTATTTGAACTTTGAGAATATTCAAAATTGTTTCAACTTGGATATGAGAGAGGATGACATGACTTCCTCAAAAAAAATTAAACGGGTATGACAATTGAATAATTGTTTATTTGAATTCCGAATTTGAAACAATGCCAACTCTAAAGTAAAAAGAAAAGAAACGAGAGAAGGTAATATGACTCCTTCAATAGGAAGAGATTGGATATGTTTTAAATGTTATTTGAATTTCTTTCTTGAGTCCAAAAATATTTTATAGGACATTTTATAAAAATATTATGTGTATTTTATTGCGTATTTCGGTCTGATAAAAATGTTCACTGTTTTATATTGTAGTATGAATATTTACTCTATGCTGTGGTATTTTTTTGGAAGTCATTAAGTATTTTGTGTTAGTCAAGTGCTTGTTCTGTATATAGTAAATAAGTTAATTGTTAGCCTAGGTCTACTATGCAGTCAGGCTGATCTGCCGCAGCCCAACTTCTTTCCCCCCGCCCCGTGCGCACAGCCCAACATAGCAGGCTGGCCCATTTCCCCGCTCAACTGCAGCCCATCCCACAACCCTCTCTCTTCTCTGTTTTGTTTTTCTTCTCTGTTTCACCAACGACCCTGGCCCACCTGTCATCTTCCTCCTCTAGACGTGTTCGTCCTGGACACCCTACCCCGATCCGAACTCGATTGTTTTGATCGATCTGTTTTCCCTCGACCCTGGAGTCCGCCCATATGTGCTTCCCCTCCGTCTCCTCTTTCGATTTTTGCAAAAACCGGAGTCTTCCCATGCCCTAGGGCATCGCCCCGATCTCGCCGGAGAATTTCCGTCGCCGCCGCCATTGCTGGTTGTTCTCGTCGCCGTTGGTAGTTTCCAGCGCCTCCCGTACCCTCTATCTTCTTCGCCTTGATCTTCCCTGCCTCCTTGACCTCGTATCTCGCACAGGGGAGTATCTAGCCGAGAGCAAGGACCTCCGCCCGAAGAAAATCAACGCCGCGGTCGTCGTCTCGTTGCTTCACGGCGAGGTATACTTTTCGGAATATAAATCAGGTGGATGCGTCCTTGGCAGAGCGCTCTATTGTTCCCAGAGAATGCGCCACTGACAGAGCGCACTTGAGACCCTTTCTGAAGTTCTTGTCATGTTTATTAGAATCTTTGGGTTATCTTGGGCGGGTGTATATCAGGGGCGGTTATGAATTCATTTAGTGGAGGTAGGTGAAGATTTCCTTCTCCAAGTGAACTTGAGTGTTTTGTTTTTCATACTTTGCTTGTGGCTGTAGGTCTGCTATATCATATTGTGTGATTTGCCAATACATTCAATGTATTGACCCTTTGTGGCTGCAACTTATCATGTTGCAGGATTTTCAGATGACCAGTGAGATACAGTAGGGTCGCGAGTCTTCACTCAACATGTTCTCCAGTGGGCATTGATGGACTCATCGTTTATTATGCTACCTTTCCGCTGTTATTATTGAATAAGCTAGCCTTGTGCTATTCAGTTTGTAATACTTTGTAAATTCTGGATCATACGTTATAGAAAATGATGCACTTGTTATTTGATATTCTTATGTACTGTGTGTGCTAGCGAGCCGATCCAGGGACTAGCACGGTAAGCACAGAGACATTGAATCTTATCAGATTCGGGTCGTTACAGATGGTATCAGAGCAGTGTGTTGACTGTAGGTCGTGACCCTAGAAAATGGATTAGAAGAGCCATAGGAGTGAAAAACTTATTTTACAACTTGTTGTCTACTTGTTAGTTCATACTCTTGTGCTCATATCTTTACTTTTCAAATATACATGACCCATGTAATTATATTAGTGTTATTTAAGGAGTTTAGTTGGCAGACCACCAATCCTAAGTTGTGTTTGATAAACGATTTGCGGTAGTATGATGAGATCATATCTCTTATGGATATGACCTTACCTGTAGGTTTTGCTTGTGTTTTGTGATATGTTATATATATGTTTGGTTGGTCATTGTTTTCCGTGTTGTCATATTTTGTGGATTGTTTGTACTATGCAATTCGGTGATTTGATTGATCATGTGTGCTCTTTTGATGTGATTACTTTAGGATAGTTTGGCTAACTTGTGTAAATTATGTGAATTTAGTGTTTGGTTTTTGTTGTTGGAGTTTTTGCTGCTAGCATGAGCACATGGGTAGTGTTCTCTCCTTAGATCTTTATTCTGTCTATATCCTAATCTCTGCTGCAACCCGGTGATAAGTTCAAGTTTGACCACATAAGTCAGGATCCACCAAGAAGCAAGCACAATCTTGCTGAAGGAAGAAACTTGGAGGAAGCTACACTTCATCAGTATATGTTTTATAGTAGTTGACGCAAACCTGGGGGTTGACAAGAACGATAGATGTTTGCTTGGCACGCAGAACCAATGGATTTATCCGAACCCAGCTCATGAACAAGAGAAATTTCTGCAATGCTTGTGAGGATGCCCGAGTGTAGAATGCGAGATCTTCTAAACCATATACAAGGTAATGATTTGGGTGCGGAATGGATTGACACCATACCGACTTACTCTTATTATTCGCTTTTGTTATATGGGATGGTAAATCTAGAGTGACTTACCTATATATAGAGTGACGACGAAATCAGGCCTGAACCTTAGAATGGTATGATATTTGACCCTTGTAAGAGGCACCCATTGCCAATAGTAGGTTATACGGTGAGAATAAACCAAGACTCTTTTCTGCAGGAACCATTATTGATTACCACCATGAGGGTATCGATTTTTGTTTAGTACTAGCACAAGACCTATCAACCGTGAAGGTAATGGAAGACCACTCTTTAGACATGGAATTCAAGATCTCAAACGACTGTAGGACTTGTATTTGAAGGATTTCATCGAAGGAGTAAGATTGAAGACTAGTGACCCTTATTCAAAGGGTGGTAGTACCCCCACACTCTCGCAGGAACAATGGATATTCGAGAAGAACCCCGACCCTAGCCTTTTCTTTCTAGCCTCTTCGAATCTCGAGGACGAGATTCATTTTAAGGGTGGTAGATTTGTAACATCCCAAAATTTTGAATTTTGGAATGTTAATTATTTAAATATGAGTAATTCAAATCTTGCTTGTGATGTTTGATCTTAGTTAAATTTGACTAGTATTCGAAACTTTTGGAATTTAAAGGAATAATAAACGAGAGGGAATAAAAGGACTTTCCCAATTATTCATTTGTTTATTATTTTGGGTTTACTAAATATTCAAATGAGAGGGAATAATATGACTTCCCGAATATTCCTTTCGATCTTATTTGAACTTTGAGAATATTCAAAATTGTTTCAACTTGGATATGAGAGAGGATGACATGACTTCCTCAAAAAAAAAACGGGTATGACAATTGAATAATTGTTTATTTGACTTCCGAATTTGAAACAATGCCAACTCTAAAGTAAAAAGAAAAGAAACGAGAGAAGGTAATATGACTCCTTTAATAGGAAGAGATTGGATATGTTTTAAATGTTATTTGAATTTCTTTCTTGAGTCCAAAAATATTTTATAGGACATTTTATAAAAATATTATGTGTATTTTATTGCGTATTTCGGTCTGATAAAAATGTTCACTGTTTTATATTGTAGTATGAATATTTACTCTATGTTGTGGTATTTTTTTGGAAGTCATTAAGTATTTTGTGTTAGTCAAGTGCTTGTTCTGTATATAGTAAATAAGTTAATTGTTAGCCTAGGTCTACTATGCAGTCAGGCTGATCTGCCGCAGCCCAACTTCTTTCCCCCCGCCCCGCGCGCACAGCCCAACATAGCAGGCTGGCCCATTTCCCCGCTCAACTGCAGCCCATCCCGCAACCCTCTCTCTTCTCTGTTTTGTTTTTCTTCTCGGTTTCACCGACGACCCTGGCCCACCTGTCATCTTCCTCCTCTAGACGTGTTCGTCCTGGACACCCTACCCCGATCCGAACTCGATTGTTTTGATCGATCTGTTTTCCCTCGACCCTGGAGTCCGCCCATATGTGCTTCCCCTCCGTCTCCTCTTTCGATTTTTGCAAAAACCGGAGTCTTCCCATGCCCTAGGGCATTGCCCCGATCTCGCCGGAGAATTTCCGTCGCCGCCGCCATTGCTGCTTGTTCTCGTCGCCGTTGGTAGTTTCCAGCGCCTCCCGTACCCTCTATCTTCTTCGCCTTGATCTTCCCTGCCTCCTTGACCTCGTATCTCGCACAGGGGAGTATCAAGCCGAGAGCAAGGACCTCCGCCCGAAGAAAATCAACGCCGCGGTCGTCGTCTCGTTGCTTCACGGCGAGGTATAGTTTTCAGAACATAAATCAGGTGGACGCGTCCTTGGCAGAGCGCTCTATTGTTCCCAGAGAATGCGCCACTGACAGAGCGCACTTGAGACCCTTTCTGAAGTTCTTGTCATGTTTATTAGAATCTTTGGGTTATCTTGGGCGGGTGTATATCAGGGGCGGTTATGAATTCATTTAGTGGAGGTAGGTGAAGATTTCCTTCTCCAAGTGAACTTGAGTCTTTTGTTTTTCATACTTTGCTTGTGGCTGTAGGTCTGCTATATCATATTGTGTGATTTGCCAATACATTCAATGTATTGACCCTTTGTGGCTGCAACTTATCATGTTGCAGGATTTTCAGATGATCAGTGAGATACAGTAGGGTCGCGAGTCTTCACTCAACATGTTCTCCAGTGGGCATTGATGGACTCATCGTTTATTATGCTACCTTTCCGCTGTTATTATTGAATAAGCTAGCCTTGTGCTATTCAGTTTGTAATACTTTGTAAATTCTGGATCATACGTTATAGAAAATGATGCACTTGTTATTTGATATTCTTATGTACTGTGTGTGCTAGCGAGCCGATCCAGGGACTAGCACGGTAAGCACAGAGACATCGAATCTTATCAGATTCGGGTCGTTACAGATGGTATCAGAGCAGTGTGTTGACTGTAGGTCGTGACCCTTGAAAATGGATTAGAAGAGCCATAGGAGTGAAAAACTTATTTTACAACTTGTTGTCTACTTGTTAGTTCATACTCTTGTGCTCATATCTTTACTTTTCAAATATACATGACCCATGTAATTATATTAGTGTTATTTAAGGAGTTTAGTTGGCAGACCACCAATCCTAAGTTGTGTTTGATAAATGATTTGCGGTAGTATGATGAGATCATATCTCTTATGGATATGACCTTACCTGTAGGTTTTGCTTGTGTTTTGTGATATGTTATATATATGTTTGGTTGGTCATTGTTTTCCGTGTTGTCATATTTTGTGGATTGTTTGTACTATGCAATTGGATGATTTGATTGATCATGTGTGCTCTTTTGAGGTGATTACTTTAGGATAGTTTGGCTAACTTGTGTAAATTATGTGAATTTAGTGTTTGGTTTTTGTTGTTGGAGTTTTTGCTGCTAGCATGAGCATATGGGTAGTGTTCTCTCCTTAGATCTTTATTCTGTCTATATCCTAATCTCTGCTGCAACCCGGTGATGAGTTCAAGTTTGACCACATAAGTCAGGATCCACCAAGAAGCAAGCACAATCTTGCTGAAGGAAGAAACTTGGAGGAAGCTACAATTCATCGGTATATGTTTTATAGTAGTTGACGCAAACCTGGGAGTTGACAAGAACGATAGATGTTTGCTTGGCACGCAGAACCAATGGATTTATCCGAACCCAGTTCATGAACAAGAGAAATTTTTGCAATGCTTGTGAGGATGCCCGAGTGTTAGAATGCGAGATCTTCTAAACCATATACAAGGTAATGATTTGGGTGCGGAATGGATTGATCACCATACCGACTTACTCTTATTATTCGCTTTTGTTATATGGGATGGTAAATCTAGAGTGACTTACCTATATATAGAGTAACGACGAAATCAAGCCTGAACCTTAGAATGGTATGATATTTGACCCTTGTAAGAGGCACCCGTTGCCAATAGTAGGTTATACGGTGAGAATAAACCAAGGCTCTTTTCTGCAGGAACCATTATTGATGACCACCATGAGGGTATCGATTTTTGTTTAGTACTAGCACAAGACCTATCAACCGTGAAGGTAATGGAAGACCACTCTTTAGACATGGAATTCAAGATCACAAACGACTGTAGGACTTGTATTTGAAGGATTTCATCGAAGGAGTAAGATTGAAGACTAGTGACCCTTATTCAAAGGGTGGTAGTACCCCCACACTCTCGCAGGAACAATGGATATTCGAGAAGAACCCCGACCCTAGCCTTTTCTTTCTAGCCTCTTCGAATCTCGAGGACGAGATTCATTTTAAGGGTGGTAGATTTGTAACATCCCAAAATTTTGAATTTTGGAATGTTAATTATTTAAATAGGAGTAATTCAAATCTTGCTTGTGATGTTTGATCTTAGTTAAATTTGACTAGTATTTGAAACTTTTGGAATTTAAAGGAATAATAAACGAGAGGGAATAAAAGGACTTTCCCAATTATTCATTTGTTTATTATTTTGGGTTTACTAAACATTCAAATGAGAGGGAATAATATGACTTCCTGAATATTCCTTTCGATCTTATTTGAACTTTGAGAATATTCAAAATTGTTTCAACTTGGATATGAGAGAGGATGACATGACTTCCTCAAAAAAAAATTAAACGGGTATGACAATTGAATAATTGTTTAATTGAATTCCGAATTTGAAACAATGCCAACTCTAAAGTAAAAAGAAAAGAAACAAGAGAAGGTAATATGACTCCTTCAATAGGAAGATATTGGATATGTTTTAAATGTTATATTAATTTCTTTCTTGAGTCCGAAAATATTTTATAGGACATTTTATAAAAATATTATGTGTATTTTATTGCGTATTTCGGTCTGATAAAAATGTTCACTGTTTTATATTGTAGTATGAATATTTACTCTATGCTGTGGTATTTTTTTTGGAAGTCATTAAGTATTTTGTGTTAGTCAAGTGCATGTTCTGTATATAGTAAATAAGTTAATTGTTAGCCTAGGTCTACTGTGCAGTCAGGCTGATCTGCCGCAGCCCAACTTCTTTTCCCCCGCCCCGCGCGCGCCGCCCAACATAGCAGGCTGGCCCATTTCCCCGCTCAACTGCAGCCCATCCCGCAACCCTCTCTCTTCTTTGTTTTGTTTTTCTTCTCGGTTTCACCGACGACCCTGGCCCACCTGTCATCTTCCTCCTCTAGACGTGTTCGTCCTGGACACCCTACCCCGATCCGAACTCGATTGTTTTGATCGATCTGTTTTCCCTCGACCCTGGAGTCCGCCCATATGTGCTTCCCCTCCGTCTCCTCTTTCGATTTTTGCAAAAACCGGAGTCTTCCCATGCCCTAGGGCATCGCCCCGATCTCGCCGGAGAATTTCCGTCGCCGCCGCCATTGCTGCTTGTTCTCGTCGCCGTTGGTAGTTTCCAGCGCCTCCCGTACCCTCTATCTTCTTCGCCTTGATCTTCCCTGCCTCCTTGACCTCGTATCTCGCACAGGGGAGTATCAAGCCGAGAGCAAGGACCTCCGCCCGAAGAAAATCAACGCCGCGGTCGTCGTCTCGTTGCTTCACGGCGAGGTATAGTTTTCGGAACATAAATCAGGTGGATGCGTCCTTGGTAGAGTGCTCTATTGTTCCCAGAGAATGCGCCACTGACAGAGCGCACTTGAGACCCTTTCTGAAGTTCTTGTCATGTTTATTAGAATCTTTGGGTTATCTTGGGCGGGTGTATATCAGGGGCGGTTATGAATTCATTTAGTGGAGGTAGGTGAAGATTTCCTGCTCCAAGTGAACTTGAGTGTTTTGTTTTTCATACTTTGCTTGTGGCTGTAGGTCTGCTATATCATATTGTGTGATTTGCCAATACGTTCAATGTATTGACCCTTTGTGGCTGCAACTTATCATGTTGCAGGATTTTCAGATGATCAGTGAGATACAGTAGGGTCGCGAGTCTTCACTCAACATGTTCTCCAGTGGGCATTGATGGACTCATCGTTTATTATGCTACCTTTCCGCTGTTATTATTGAATAAGCTAGCCTTGTGCTATTCAGTTTGTAATACTTTGTAAATTCTGGATCATACGTTATAGAAAATGATGCACTTGTTATTTGATATTCTTATGTACTGTGTGTGCTCGCGAGCCGATCCAGGGACTAGCACGGTAAGCACAGAGACATCGAATCTTATCAGATTCGGGTCGTTACAGATGGTATCAGAGCAGTGTGTTGACTGTAGGTCGTGACCCTAGAAAATGGATTAGAAGAGCCATAGGAGTGAAAAACTTATTTTACAACTTGTTGTCTACTTGTTAGTTCATACTCTTGTGCTCATATCTTTACTTTTCAAATATACATGACCCATGTAATTATATTAGTGTTATTTAAGGAGTTTAGTTGGCAGACCACCAATCCTAAGTTGTGTTTGATAAACGATTTGCGGTAGTATGATGAGATCATATCTCTTATGGATATGACCTTACCTGTAGGTTTTGCTTGTGTTTTGTGATATGTTATATATATGTTTGGTTGGTCATTGTTTTCCGTGTTGTCATATTTTGTGGATTGTTTGTACTATGAAATTGGGAGATTTTATTGATCATGTGTGCTCTTTTGATGTGATTACTTTAGGATAGTTTGGCTAACTTGTGTAAATTATGTGAATTTAGTGTTTGGTTTTTGTTGTTGGAGTTTTTGCTGCTAGCATGAGCATATGGGTAGTGTTCTCTCCTTAGATCTTTATTCTGTCTATATCCTAATCTCTGCTGCAACCCAGTGATGAGTTCAAGTTTGACCACATAAGTCAGGATCCACCAAGAAGCAAGCACAATCTTGCTGACGGAAGAAACTTGGAGGAAGCTACAATTCATCAGTATATGTTTTATAGTAGTTGACGCAAACCTGGGAGTTGACAAGAACGATAGATGTTTGCTTGGCACGCAGAACCAATGGATTTATCCGAACCCAGTTCATGAACAAGAGAAATTTCTGCAATGCTTGTGAGGATGCCCGAGTGTTAGAATGCGAGATCTTCTAAACCATATACAAGGTAATGGTTTGGGTGCGGAATGGATTGATCACCATACCGACTTACTCTTATTATTCGCTTTTGTTATATGGGATGGTAAATCTAGAGTGACTTACCTATATATAGAGTAACGACGAAATCAAGCCTGAACCTTAGAATGGTATGATATTTGACCCTTGTAAGAGGCACCCGTTGCCAATAGTAGGTTATACGGTGAGAATAAACCAAGGCTCTTTTCTGCAGGAACCATTATTGATGACCACCATGAGGGTATCGATTTTTGTTTAGTACTAGCACAAGACCTATCAACCGTGAAGGTAATGGAAAACCACTCTTTAGACATGGAATTCAAGATCTCAAACGACTGTAGGACTTGTATTTGAAGTATTTCATCGAAGGAGTAAGATTGAAGACTAGTGACCCTTATTCAAAGGGTGGTAGTACCCCCACACTCTCGCAGGAACATGGATATTCGAGAAGAACCCCGACCCTAGCCTTTTCTTTCTAGCCTCTTCGAATCTCGAGGACAAGATTCATTTTAAGGGTGGTAGATTTGTAACATCCCAAAATTTTGAATTTTGGAATGTTAATTATTTAAATAGGAGTAATTCAAATCTTGCTTGTGATGTTTGATCTTAGTTAAATTTGACTAGTATTCGAAACTTTTGGAATTTAAAGGAATAATAAACGAGAGGGAATAAAAGGACTTTCCCAATTATTCATTTGTTTATTATTTTGGGTTTACTAAATATTCAAATGAGAGGGAATAATATGACTTCCCGAATATTCCTTTCGATCTTATTTGAACTTTGAGAATATTCAAAATTGTTTCAACTTGGATATGAGAGAGGATGACATGACTTCCTCAAAAAAAAATTAAACGGGTATGGCAATTGAATAATTGTTTATTTGAATTCCGAATTTGAAACAATGCCAACTCTAAAGTAAAAAAGAAAAGAAACAAGAGAAGGTAATATGACTCCTTCAATAGGAAGAGATTGGATATGTTTTAAATGTTATTTGAATTTCTTTCTTGAGTCCAAAAATATTTTATAGGACATTTTATAAAAATATTATGTGTATTTTATTGCGTATTTCGGTCTGATAAAAATGTTTACTATTTTATATTGTAGTATGAATATTTACTCTATGCTGTGGTATTTTTTTTGGAAGTCATTAAGTATTTTGTGTTAGTCAAGTGCACGTTCTGTATATAGTAAATAAGTTAATTGTTAGCCTAGGTCTACTATGCAGTCAGGCTGATCTGCCGCAGCCCAACTTCTTTTCCCCCGCCCCGTGCGCGTAGCCCAACATAGTAGGCTGGCCCATTTCCCCGCTCAACTGCAGCCCATCCCGCAACCCTCTCTCTTCTCTGTTTTGTTTTTCTTCTCGGTTTCACCGACGAGCCTGGCCCACCTGTCATCTTCCTCCTCTAGACGTGTTCGTCCTGGACACCCTACCCCGATCCGAACTCGATTGTTTTGATCGATTTGTTTTCCCTCGACCCTGGAGTCCGCCCATATGTGCTTCGCCTCCGTCTCCTCTTTCGATTTTTGCAAAAACCGGAGTCTTCCCATGCCCTAGGGCATCGCCCCGATCTCGCTGGAGAATTTCCGTCGCCGCCGCCATTGCTGCTTGTTCTCGTCGCCGTTGGTAGTTTCCAGCGCCTCCCGTACCCTCTATCTTCTTCGCCTTGATCTTCCCTGCCTCCTTGACCTCGTATCTCGCACAGGGGAGTATCAAGCCGAGAGCCAGGACCTCCGCCCGAAGCAAATCAACGCCGCGGTCGTCGTCTCGTTGCTTCACGGTGAGGAAGCCTAACCGCCGTTGAACACCACCACCACCTCCGCCGCACGATGCCGCATCCGCCCAGATCCTCGCCTTCGTCGGAGCATCGCAGGAGGAGCGCCACCATCGACGCCCGAGCCGCGCCGCCGCCGTCGCGTTCAACTCCGGCAACCACCGAGCCCTCCTTTTTCCGGTGAGCATCGTCGTCCGTCCGATATACCGTGTACGGCTGAGATTAGATCATTTGTTTTTTTTATCACGAACCGTTTTCTTTTAAGATGTGGCCGTCCACTCTTTACCCAGAACAGCGAACACATCCAGCCAGTAGTAATGCTCCACGTGGCAATGTTACAGCAGCCGCAGCAGTTCTTCCAGGAACTGTTTTGGCACAATTTATTTTTGACAGATTCTATATCAAATGTTCAATTAGGTATATCTTTTAGCCTATAACTCCAAATTCACCGATTCTTTTTCCCGTGTACTCGTAGAGACCAGGAGAATATTTCAGAGCTAAAAATTTCATATGTTGCACTATTTAAATTTGAATTTGTTGAAATCTGAATTCAAACTTCCGAAGCCATATCTTTTAAACCGTAGTTCCAAATCAGTTGATTCTTTTTGCATTGTGATCCTAGTATCATGTATATATTATTTACCTACTGATATGTTTTGTTAGTTGAGTTTTACTTGAATTCTTTGTTGTTTACTTTATTGCGAGCCATGTGAGTACGGTTTATTTATCGGTGCCTTCGTTATCGTATAGATTGTCCGGAGTGTCAAGCGAACCGGAATTAAGCGTTAGAGTACTTCAACACCGTTCCAGGCAAGTTTGCACTTTTGATTTGCTCATCCTATATTCTGCTATGCAATTGTGGTTTCGATGCTATGATAAATGTTTGGCTTGATATGTGCATCCCGTGTTATCATGTTTTGTTGTTGATTGTGTTATGTGATGGTGTCGAGTGATCCATGAAAGTGGTGAGTGTTTATAGCCGTAGGCTCGGGATTATTAACCAGGTGAATTCATCACTGGCAGAGCGCTCTATTGTCCCTAGAGAATGCGCCATTGACAGAGCGCACTTGAGGCGAAGTATAGTTTTTAGAACATAAATCAGGTGGATGCGTCCTTGGCAGAGCGCTCTATTGTTCCTAGAGAATGCGCCACTGACAGAGCGCACTTGAGACCCTTTCTGAAGTTCTTGTCATGTTTATTAGAATCTTTGGGTTATCTTGGGCGGGTGTATATCAGGGGCGGTTATGAATTCATTTAGTGGAGGTAGGTGAAGATTTCCTTCTCCAAGTGAAGTTGAGTGTTTTGTTTTTCATACTTTGCTTGTGGTTGTAGGTCTGCTATATCATATTGTGTGATTTGCCAATACATTCAATGTATTGACCCTTTGTGGCTGCAACTTATCATGTTGCAGGATTTTCAGATGATCAGTGAGATACAGTAGGGTCGCGAGTCTTCACTCAACATGTTCTCCAGTGGGCACTGATGGACTCATCGTTTATTATGCTACCTTTCCGCTGTTATTATTGAATAAGCTAGCCTTGTGCTATTCAGTTTGTAATACTTTGTAAATTCTGGATCATACGTTATACAAAATGATGCACTTGTTATTTGATATTCTTATGTACTATGTGTGCTAGCGAGCCGATCCAGGGACTAGCACGGTAAGCACAGAGACATCGAATCTTATCAGATTCGGGTCATTACAGATCGCGAAGAAGTTCAACTACATCAACCGCGTCACTAGACGCTTCGGCTCCCGATCTACGAGGGTACGTAGACACACTCTCCCCTCTCGTTGCTATGCATCTAATAGATAGATCTTGCGTGATCGTAGGAAATTTTTGAAATAATACGTTCCCAACAGTGGCATCATGAGCCAGGTCTATGCATAGATGATATGCACGAGTAGAACACAAGTGAGTTGTGGACGATACTAGTCATACTGCTTACCAGCATGTCATACTTTGATTCGGCAGTATTGTTGGATGAAGCGGCCCGGACCGACATTACGCCTATGCTTACGTGAGACTGGTTCTACCGACGTGCTTCGCACACAGGTGGATGGCGGGTGACAGTTTCTCCAACTTTAGTTGAATCGAGTGTGGCTACACCCGGTCCTTGTGAAGGTTAAAACAACACATACTTGACGAAATATCGTTGTGGTTTTGTATGCGTAGGTAGGAATGGTTCTTGCTCAGCCCGTAGCAGCCACGTAAAACTTGCAACAACAAAGTAGAGGACGTCTAACTTGTTTTTCCATGGCATGTTGTGATGTGATATGGTCAAGACGTGATGAGTTATACATTATTGTATGAGATGATCATGTTTTGTAAAGTTATCGGCAACTGGCAGGAGCCATATGGTTGTCGCTTTATTGTATGAAATGCAGTCGCCATGTAGTTGCTTTACTTTATCACTAAGTGATAGCGATAGTCATGGAAGAAATAGTTGGCGAGACAACAACGATGCTACAATGGAGATCAAGGTGTCGCGACGGTGATGATGGTGATCATGATGGTGCCTTGGAGATGTAGATCAAAAGCACAAGATGATGATGGCCATATCATGTCACATATTTTGATTGCATGTGATGTTTATCTTATTATGCTTCTTATTTTGCTTAGAACGACGGTAGCATTATAAGATGATCTCTCACTAAATTTCAAGGTATAAGTGTTCTCCCTGAGTATGCACCATTGTGAAAGTTCGTCGTGCCGAGACACCACGTGATGATCGGGTGTGATAAGCTCTATGTTCACATACAACGGGTGTAAGCCAGTTGTTGCACACGCAGAATACTCGGGTTAAACTTGACGAGCCTAGCATGTACAGACATGGCCTCGGAACACCGAAGACCGAAAGGTCGAGCGTGAATCATATAGTAGATATGATCAACATAAGATGTTCACCATTGAAAACTACTCCATCTCACGTGATGATCGGACTTGGTTTAGTTGATTTGGATCACGTGATCATTTAGATGACCTGAGGGATGTCCATCTAAGTGGGAGTTCTTTAGTAACTTGATTAATTGAACTTTAATTTATCATGAACTTAGTCCTGGTAGTATTAGCATATCTATGTTGTAGATCAATAGCTCGCGATGTAGCTCCCCATTTGTTTTTATATGTTCCTAGAGAAAACTAAGTGGAAAGATGTTAGTAGCAATGATGCGGACTTGTTCCGTGATCTGCGAATTTTCCTCATTGCTGCACAGAAGAATTATGTCCTTGATGCACCGCTAGGTGACAGACGTATTGCAGGAGCAGATGCAGACGTTATGGACGTTTTGACAAAAGCTCGGTATGATGACTACTTGATAGTTTATTGCATCATGCTTTATGTCTTAGAACCGGGACTTCAAAAACGTTTTGAACGCCACGGAGCATATGAGATGTTCCAGGAGTTGGAATTAGTATTTCATACTCATGCCCATGTCGAGAGGTATAAGACCTCTGATAGTACATTGCCTACAAGATGGAGGAGAATAGCTCAACCAGTGAGCATGTGCTCAGATTGTCTGGGTACTACAATTGCTTGAATCAAGTGTGAGTTAATCTTCCAGGTAAGATAGTAATTGACAAAGTTCTCTAGTCACTATCACCAAGTTAGTAGAACTTCGTGATGAACTATAATATGCAAGGGATGACGAAAGTAATTCCCGAGCTCTTCGCATTGCTGAAATTGGCGAAGGTAGAAATCAAGAAGGAGCATCAAGTGTTGATGGTTAACGAGACCACTTGTTTCAAGTAAAGAGCAAAGGGATAGAAGGGGAACTTCAAGAAGAATGACAAGCAAGTTGTCACTCCCGTGAAGAAACCCAAAGCTAAACTCAAGCCTGAAACTAAGTGCTTCTACTGCAAAGGAAATGATCACTGGAAGTGGAACTGCCCTAGATACTTGGCGGATACGAAGGATGGCAAAGTGAACAAAGGTATATTTGATATACATATTATTGATGTGTAATTTACTAGTGTTCATAGCAACACCTGGGTATTTGATACCGGTTCAGTTGCTAAAATTAGTAACTCGAAACAAGAGTTGCAGAATGAACATAGACTAGTTAAAGGTGAAGTGACAATGTGTGTTGGGAATGGTTCCAAGATTGATATGGTCATCATCGCACACTGCTTATACTTTCGGGATTAGTCTAGAACTTAAATAAATGTTATTTGGCATTTGCGTTGAGCATGAATATGATTTGATCATGTTTGTTGCAATACGGTTATTCATTTAAAGTCATAGAATAATTGTTATTCTGTTTACATGAATAAAGCCTTCGATGGTCATACACCCAATGAAAATAGTATGTTGGATCTCGATCGTAGTGATACACATATTCATAATATTGAAGCCAAACGATGCAAGGTTAATAATGATAGTGCAACTTATTTTTGGCATTGCCATTTAGGTCATATTGGTGTAAAGCGCATGAAGAAACTCCATATTGATGGACTTTTGGAATCACTTGATTATGAATCACTTGGTGCTTGCGAACCATGCCTCATGGGCAAGATGACTAAAACTCCGTTCTCCGGAACAATGGAGCGAGCAACTGATTTATTGCAAATCATACATACTGATGTATGTGGACCGATGAGTGTTGAGGCTCGCAGCGAGTATCGTTATTTTTCTGACCTTCACTGATGATTTGAGCAGATGTGGGTATATCTACTTGATGAAACACAAGTCTGAAACATTTGAAAAGTTCAAAGAATTTCAGAGTGAAGTAGAGAATCATCGTAACAAGAAAATAAAGTTTCTACAATCTGATCGTGGAGGCGAATATTTGAGTTACGAGTTTGGTCTTCATTTGAAATAATGTGGAATAGTTTCACAACTCACGCCACCCGGAACACCATAGCATAATGGTGTGTCTGAACGTCGTAACGGCACTTTATTAGATATGGTGCGATCTATGATGTCTCTTACCGATTTACCACTATCGTTATGGGTTATGCATTAGAGACAGTTGCATTCACGTTAAATAGGGCACCATCTAAATCCATTGAGACGACGCCTTATGAACTATGGTTTGGCAAGAAGCCAAAGTTGTCGTTTCTTAAAGTTTGGGGCTGCGATGCTTATGTGAAAAAGCTTCAACCTGATAAGCTCGAACCCAAGTCGAAGAAATGTGTCTTCATAGGATACCCAAAGGAGACTGTTGGGTACACCTTCTATCACAGATCCAATGGCAAGATATTCGCTGCTAAGAATGGATCCTTTCTAGAGAAAGAGTTTCTCTCGAAAGAAGTGAGTGGGAGGAAAGTGGAACTTGATGAGGTAATTGTACCTTCTCCCAAATTGGAAACTAGTACATCACAGAAACTAGTTCCAGTGATTCCTACACCAATTAGTGAGGAAGCTAATGATGATGATCATGAAACTTCGGATCAAGTTACTGCTGAACTTTGTAGATCAACCAGAGTACGTTCCGCACCAGAGTGGTACGGCAACCCAAGTTGTGGAAGTCATGTTAGTACACCATGATGAACCTACGAACTATGAGGAAGCGATGATGAGCCCAGATTCCGGAAAATGACTTGAGGCCATGAAATCTGAGATGGGATCCATGTATGAGAACAAAGTGTGGACTTTGGTTGACTTGCCCGATGATCGGCAAGCCATCGAAAATAAATGGATCTTCAAGAGGAAGACCGACGCTGATAGTAACGTTACTGTTTACAAAGGTCGACTTGTTGCGCAAGGTTTTCGAAAAGTTCAAGGAGTTGACTACGATGAGACTTTCTCACCCGTAGCGATGCTTAAGTCTGTCTGAATCATGTTAGCAATTGTCGCATTTTATGATTGTGAAATGTGGCAAATGGATGTCAATACTGCATTCCTGAATGGATATCTTAAAGAAGAGTTCTATATGACGCAACCAGAAGGTTTTGTCGATCCTAAAGGTTTTAACAAAGTGTGCAAGCTCCAGCGATCCATCTATGGACTGGTGCAAGCATCTCAGAGTTGGAATATACGCTTTGATAAGTTGATCAGAGCATATAGTTTTATACAGACTTGCGGTGAAGCCTATATTTACAAGAAAATGAGTTGGAGCACTACAGCCTTTCTGCTAAGTATATGTGAATGACATATTGTCGATCGGAAATGATGTAGAATTTTCTGGAAAGCATAAAGGAGTGTTTGAAAGGAGTTTTTTCAAAGAAAAACCTCGGTAAAGTTGCTTACATATTGAGCCTCAAGATCTATAGAGATATATCGAGACGCTTGATAAGTTTTTTCGATGAGTACATACCTTGACAAGTTTTTGAAGTAGTTCAAAATGGATCAGTCAGAGAAGGAGTTCTTGCTTGAGTTGTAAGGTATGAAGTTGAGTAAGACTCAAAGCCCGACCTCGGCAGAAGATAGAGAAAGAATGAAAGTCATTCCCTATGCCTCAGCCATAGGTTCTAACCAGTATGCCATGCTGTGTACCAAACCTATTGTGTACCTTACCATGAGTTTGGCAAGGAGGTACAAAAGTGATCCAGGAGTAGATCACTGGACAACGGTCAAAATTATCCTTAGTTACTGGATGACTAAGGAAATGTTTTCTCGATTATGGAGGTGATAAAGAGTTTGTCGTAAATAGTTACACCAATGCAAGCTTTACACTAATCCAGATGACTCTAAGAATCAATCTGGATGCATATTGGAAGTGGGAGCTATTAGCTAGAGTAGCTCCATGCAGAGCATTGTAGACATAGAAATTTGCGAAATACATACGGATCTATATGTAACAGACCCGTTAACTATACTTCTCTCACAAGCAAAACATGATCACACCTTATTACTCTTTGGTGTTAATCACATAGCGATGTGAACTAGATTATTGACTCTAGTAAACCCTTTGGGTGTTGGTCACATGGCGATGTGAACAATGGGTGTTATTCACATAACGATGTGAACTATCGGTATTAAATAATATGGAGATGTGAACTAGATAATTGACTCTTGTGCAAGTGGGAGACTGAAGGAAATATGCCCTAGAGGCAATAATAAAGTTATTATTTATTTCCTTATATCATGATAAATGTTTAGTATTCATGTTAGAATTGTATTAACCGGAAACTTAGTACATGTGTGAATACATAGACAAAACAGAGTGTCCCTAGTATGCCTCTACTAGACTAGCTCATTGATCAAAGATGGTTATGTTTCCTAACCATAGACATGAGTTGTCATTTGATCAACGGGGTCACATCATTAGGAGAATGATGTGATGGACTAGACCCATCCGTTAGCTTAGCACTATGATCATTTAGTTTTACGGCTATTGCTTTCTTCATGACTTATACATGTTCCTATGACTATGAGATTATGCAACTCCCGAATACGGAGGAACACCTTTTGTGCAATCAAACATCACAACATAACTAGGTGATTATAAAGATGCTCTACAGGTGTCTCCGAAGGTGTTCGTGGTGTTGGCATAGATCAAGAATAGGATTTGTCACTCCGAGTGTCAGAGAGGTATCTCTGGGCCCTCACGGTAATACACATCATAATAAGCCTTGCAAGCAAATGACTAATGAGTTAGTCACGAGATGATGTATTACGGAACGAGTAAAGAGACTTACCGGTAACGAGATTAACTAGGTATGGTGATACCGACGATCGAATCTCCGGCAAGATACATACTGATGACAAAGGCAACAACATATGTCGTTATGCGGTTTGACCGATAAAGATCTTCATAGAATATGTAGGAACCAATATGAGCATCCAGGTTCCGCTATTAGTTATTGACCGGAGATGAGTCTCGGTCATGTCTACATAGTTCTCGAAACTGTAGGGTCCGCAAGCTTAACGTTTGATGACGATCGGTATTATGAGTTTGTGTGTTTTGATGTACCGAAGGTAGTTCGGAGCCCCGGATGAGATCAGGGACATGACGAGGAGTCTCGAAATGGTCGAGACGTAAAGATCGATATATTGGATGACTATATTCGTACATCGGAAAGGTTCCGAGTGATTCTGGTATTTTTCGGAGTACCGTAGAGTTACGGGAATTCGTCGGGAGTATATGGGCCTTATTGGGCTTTAGGGGAAAGAGAGAGAGAGGAGGCCGCGCCCCCAAGGCTTAGTCCAAATTGGACTAGGGGGAGGGGCTGCGCCCCCTCCTTCCTTCTCTTCTCTTTTCCCTTTCCTTCTCTCCTACTCCTACTAATTGGAAGGGCTCCTAATTCTACTAGGAAAGGGGGAATCCTTCTCCCGGTGGGAGTAGTACTTCCCTAGGGCGCACTATAGAGAGGGCCAACCCTCCCCCTCCTCCACTCCTTTATATACGGGGGTAGAGGCACCCCATAGACACACAAGTTGATCAGTTGATCTCTCCCAACCATGTGCGGTGCCCCTCTCCACAGAAACACACCTCGGTCATACCGTTGCAGTGCTTAGGCGAAGCCTGCACCGGTAGCTTCATCATCTTCGTCACCATGCCGTCGTGCTGACGAAACTCTCCCACGAAGTTCTACTTGATCAAGAGCTCGTGGGACGTCATCAAGCTGAACGTGTGCTGAACGCGGAGGCTCCGTATGTTCGGTGCTTGATCGGTTGGATCACGACGAAGTTCGACTACATCAACCACGTCACTAGACGCTTCCGCTCCCGGTCTACGAGGGTACGTAGACACACTCTCCCCTCTCGTTGCTATGCATCTAATAGATAGATCTTGCGTGATCGTAGGAAAATTTTTGAAATGCTATGTTCCCCAACAGGTTACATCTCGCATACTTTTCTAGCTTGTACTACTTCTAATTTGTTGAAATGGCACTTATGACGAGACAATTTTAACTTGGTATCGTGATATTCGTTGCATCTTACATATTGTGCCTAGTTTTCTGTGACACCGCGAGACCGGTGCGCCAGGTGTCACCCAGTTATTCGTCGTCGTTGCCATGTCATCTGCTTGCATGTTGCGTCTTGCCATGTCATCATGTGTGTTGCATCAGCATGTTTTCACAACTTGCATCCGTCCGAGACCCCCTCGTCCTTTCCGTTGTCCGTTCTGAGCCCAGACACACTTGCACGCGCCCGCGGCGCCTCCGAATATTTATTTTGTGAGTGGCCGGAAAATTTTCTCGGAATGGGTTGAAACTTGGCGTGTGGTCTTATTATAGCATAGGTAGACCGCCTGTCAAATTTCATCACATTCGGAGTTCGTTTGATAGCCCAACCATTAAATATAGCGGCACTAGTAGCCGGTTTAAACATCGGACGTTTTCCGGTCTCCGAAAACCCCCGCGGGCCTCTATCCTCTCCTCTCATCTCAGCCCACCTCCTCTTTACACATCCCACTAGGCCCATCTAACACCCCCAACCACCTAACCCTAGGCCCCTACCCTATAAAACTACCCCTCCATGCCATTTTTGGACATTCCTAGCCCCTTCCCTAACCTCCAGCCACTTCTCCCTCGAAATCCGCTCCACCAACCTCCCTCCTCCATTTCCGCGCCGGCCAAACCCCTCCCCGCCACTTGGCAGCCAGCCGCCGGCACCGCCGTCACTCCCGTCCAATGGGACGCTGCCACGTCGCCCCTGTCCCGCCGCGCCGCCGCAGCCCTTCGGGCCCAGCCGCGGCCCGCCCGCGGGCCGAACCGGGCCGCGCCACGCCTCAGCGCCCCGAGCACCTCGCTCCTCCCGCTCCCTCTGTTCCTTCGAGCGCTCCGTCGCCGCCCTGAAGTTCCCCGCCGCCGGTGCAACCGCTCGCCGCCGGTGAGCCTCGTCTCCGCCGTGCCAGGAGCCCGCCGCCCGTCGCCTCGTCCCCGCGCTCGATCTGGTCCAGAGCTCGCAGCTCCGATTGATCCCGCCAGACCACCGCCACCCGGACCCCTCCGTGCCGCCGTTGCCTCGACCCAGCCGCTGCGCCAGTGACCTTCTCCACCGCAGAACCCCGCCGGCCGAGCTCCTCCTCGCCGGTCCATGGCCTCCCCGACCCACCTCCGGCCAGATCCATGGCTGAGCCGCCCGGATCCACCGTCCTCGGCCTCCTTCGCCGGCCCGAGCCTCGCCGGAGTTGTGGGCTCACCGGAGTTCCTCGCGCCGGACATGTCCGTCCGGGCACAGACATGTCCGACCTCTTCTCTCTGCCAGGTGGGCCCGTGCCCACGCCACCGACGGACGTGTCCACTCTAGTTGGACATTGTCCACCCCGAGGTTGCCTCTTTTTCCACTAAGTTCTTTTTCCTGCCTTAAAATGTTGCATGTTTGCATGCTTGTAACTATTTGTGTGTATGCCCAAAATGAGCGAATGATATGCCAAAATGATCGTGGTGATGTGCTCTACAGTTTGTTCCATTGTGGCATGCTTGTTTGAGATCATCTTGATGCTCTAATCCTTTTTGCAAGAGTGCTACTTGTTTAAAATTGTTGTTAACTATAATTTTGTTGCATACTTGTGATGCTTGTAACTTTGTGCATGTTTATCCAAATGGAGCATATGATATGTCAAAATGTTCATTGTGAAGTGCTCTACATGATGGTTGCTGTAGCATTCATGTTAGGTGCCATCTTGCCATGTTAATCTCTGTTGCAAAAGTGCATTTGGCTGTTAAGTGCTGAAACTTGTTATGAGATGCTGATTTCACTTGCTCATTGCTATTAATGTGTTTGTCTTCATGCCACATGTCTATATGTTTTAGAAGCACAATCATATGGTCTTTGTTGTGGTGCAATCATCTTTCTGATATGCCTTGAGGTGACTTAAACAAGCTTGTAAACTTGCCATGTTGTTGTTGCTGCTTTATACTTGGTGAAAAAATTGTAAGTCTGGAATCTGTTATAACCTGATGCCATGTTTGCTTGATGCACTAGTCAAATCCATGCTTGTTTTGGAGTGGCCAATGATCATGTCTTGTTGCCCATGTTATTGTCTATCCATTCATGCCCTTACTTACACATATGTCCTGTTGTAGCTTATTTATTTCTTGCTCTCAAGTTGCTATAAATTTTAGCTGTCAGACTTTTATCAGCATGATCAATTTGGTGAAGCTTGTTGTTATTGATCCATGCCTCCTATGGAGTTGCTCCAATGGAGTTGTTTGATGTATGCTATGTCTACTACATGTCCATGCTCTTTATATACTTAGTGGAGTTGATGTGCTTGTTGTTTTGTGCTTCTGAAGGCAGCATCGTGATGATGTTTTTGCCTTCCCAGATTTTGGCAAAGTCTGGATAATTTTATTGCAACTTGCCATGCTTAGTTAATTGTGTTCCAGCAAGTGTGATCTAAGTTCATGCTTTTTAAGTATAATGTCTATTTCACATCCATGCTTCTTGTTAACATGTTTGGGTGTTGTAGCTTGCTTAGTCGCTATCGTTATATATATATATATATATATATATATATATATATATATATATATATATATATATATATATATATATATATATATATACTTGCTCCAAAGTTGCTATGTGGCTGTTAACTTCAGCTTGTTGTTATATCTTGTCTCACGTGTATGTGTTGAACCGTTGCTCCGTTTTGAGTGTGCCCTAGATGAAACTTGTGTGATTTTGCATATAGAAGCATAATATCATATTGTTTACATGTTTCGAGTGTGTTTGCTTGATGTTAGGGTGCATCTTACACCGTTTCCATGCTTGTCTTGTTTTGCTCATATCTTCTAGGCCGTAGCTCCGAATTAAACAAACTTTATATGGAACTTGACTAGAATTTTGTGTGGATCATCATGGTGCATGTTAACTTTCTGTTTAACCACTTTAACTTAAAGTTTGTTCAGATCTCGACTAATTTCAAATTATGCATATGAGGACTTACCGGTTTTATTATATGTTGATTTTGGCCTCATTTAAACTTGTTGGGTGATGTTGTTTTTGAGTGCTTCCTACCTTGCCATGTATTGCATCATATATAGACTTATCTTGCATCATACTAGGTTGAGCATCTTGTCATGTCTTGTGTGGTGTGTTTACCGTGTTGCTTGCTTCTTCTCGTTAGTGCTTGTTCCGTTGCGATCGTGAGGATTCGTTCGTCTACCCGTGGTTCGTTTTCAAGGATTCTTCTTCGTCTTCTTCATGGGATCGTTCTTCTTCCTTTCGGGATCTCAGGAAAGATGACCATCCCCTTGGATACCTTTACTATCATTGACATGCTTAGTTGTCTCGATGCTATCGTTACATGTCGTGCTACCCATCATTTATTGTCAGCCCCTCTCCTTGTTGCCATGAAACATCTAACCTTTGACACCTTCCTAGCAAACCATTGTTTGGCTATGTTACCCGCTTGCTTAGTCGCTCTTATAGCGTTGTTAGTTGCAGGTGAAGATGAAGTTTGATCCATGTCGGATCTGGTTATTGGTATATCACAATATCTATTATTTTTATTAACACACCTATATACTGGGCATGGGTGGAAGGATTGGCCTTTTGCTCGGTGTTTTGTTCCACTCATGCCACCTTAGGAGCCGATAAACCGGCATTATGTTCCTTGATTTTGTGTTCCTTACACGGTTGGGTATATGAGGACCCCTTGACACTTCGTCTTTGAATAAAACTCCTCCAGCAAGGCCCAACATTGGTTTTAATTTTCTCATAATAACAACTTAATTAATTAATTAATTGCATAGGGAGTTAGCGCTACCCGAGGATTCTTTCTACATAGCAGGGGGGCCAGTGCCGATGGTGTTGGTCCCAAATAGAGCACTGTGCGGGACCGCCCCTTGGCAACTTGGGGTATCTGGCTCCTGTACGCTTCGCTCATCCGGTCGTGGCCTGAAACGAGATACGCGCGGCTACTATCAGGGTGTCGACACACCGGGAGGTCTTGCTGGACTTGTTTTACCATTGTCGAAATGTCTTGTGCACCGGGATACCGAGCCTGGTCGGATTGTCCTTAAGATAAGGGGTAATATTATTATTACTTATGCTGATCGTGAGAGCTTGTGATGGGCTAAGTTGGGACACCCGTGCAGGGTTATGATCTTTCGAAAGTCGTGCCCGTGGTTATGTGGCAGGTTGGAATTTGTTAATGTTCGGTTGTAGAAAACTTGACAGAGGATCTGAAGTAAAACACACAACTGTGTGGGTAACCGTGACTGTCTCTTTTCACTTTGAGAAGAGAACACGGTGGGGTTATGTTTGACTCGTAGGTAGTTCAGGATCTTTAGCGATCACTACTAGTTGCGACCGTTTGCGTAGATGCTCATTTTATTCTTGTACTCGTAAGTTAGCCACCATACATATTGCTTAGTCGCTGCTGCAACCTCACCACTTTACCTCTTCCTACCCATTAAGCTTTGCTAGTCTTGTTACCCATGGTTATGGGATTGCTGAGTCCTCGTGGCTCACAGATACTACAACAACAGTTGCAGGTGCAGGTTTCCGATGACTTGACGTGAGAGCGATGTCCTTTGTATTGGCGTTCCTTCTTCTTCTTCTTCAGTCTTGGGTTAGGTTCCGGGTCGGCAGCCTGGGATAGCAGATGGATGTCATTGTTCTGTTCATGTTTGCATCCGTAGTCGGATGTCTTGTATTGATGTTGTTGTATTCATGTGACTTGTATGAATTGTTGTATCCCCCATGTATGTATGTAATGGTATGATGTAATGATATCCATCTTGCTAAGCGCCCGAAACGCGGTTGTGCCCCAATCACGTAAGTGTCACATGATCGGGATAGAATCGCATCTTAGGCCTGACAAGTTGGTATTAGAGCCTCGACCGACCATAGGAGCCCCCTTGATTGATCGTAGTTTGGTCATTGTTGAGTCTAGCTAAAAACCTTTTCGGAGTCTAGTTATATCGGAGAGTAGGAATTCTTTTTACTCCCCAGTCCCTTCGTCGCTCTGGTGAGGAATCTTGACGTAGGTGTTTTGAATTACCCCTCTTCCCCTTCAAACTTTTTTTTAGATTGCGCGGTTAGTTTTCATTCGTTGTGTTGTCAGTTCATTCATCTGGTGCATCTCTCGTCAAGTGGATTCAACCCTCTTCTTCTTGCAAGTTCAACCTCAGTTCCTTTCAACCGACGGTGTTTCCCCGTCTGATGTGTTTTGTCCTTTTTCCAACCCTCCTACCCTTTTTTTCTTTTCAGACAAGAGTCCTTAATCGGGTATCATCCTACTCGTGTGAATCCTTTGCATTCTTTCATCGGTTATTTTCAACCGGTGATTTCTCGTCTAGTTCATCTGTGACGCCCGAAGACCGACGTCCCAGAAGATTCCAGAAGATTCCAGATGTTCCGGGTTCCTCCCGTGTGTTTCATTGTGCTTGTGTTATTTATTTTTGCATTGCATCATGTCATCATGCCATCATGTCATATTTATTTTGCATCTCAACCTAAATAAATCGTGTGGACCTTCGGTTCATTTAAATTGAGGGAAGGATGACTTCTCTTTATAACATATGCCCTCCCGATATTTAGGGAGCTATATTAAAAATATTCCAATTGGTTGGGATCACCGTAACACACTTGCAATATTTTCCTCATGCTTCCCTACTTCCAGTTTCTCCTTCAAAAACCTTGCCAATAATTCTTTGTCCTTTTATCGAGGCTCCTCCAAAATTCCGGACATTTTTGGGCTCTTCTAAATCATAGACCTTGTTCACACCATTTGAAATAAATTCAAAGGAATTTGAATTTATTTTCCATTCATGCCCCTTTTCTATTTTTCTGGGAACCAACGCAATTATGCGAGTCCAGGAATAATAGCCTCTTGTCCAAATTCTTTTGCAACCCTTCCTTTCTTTTTTTCTTCCTGGCTTTTTCTTCTCTATTTTTGGAAATGGCAAAAATCAGCAATGAGATGGCCCAACCAGCCACCTCCCAGCCGCACCTCCCTCCTAGGCCCAACTTCCCCCCAGCCGGCCCAAGGCCCAGCCGCCTCAGCCTCCTGGTCAGGCCGACCGCTCCTAACCCTAGCTAGCGACTCTCCCTCACTCCCTCATCTCGCTCTCCCTCCGCCGCCAGGATGCCCGAAACCCATCAGCCTGATTCCCCTTTCTCCTCCGTGCCCCCGTCTTCCCTCGCAGGAGCCCGTGCTCCCATGGCCGCGGCCAGCCTCAGCCTCTCTTTTCCTTCATGCCAGGAGCTCCAGGCCGCATCGCCAAGCCC
Source organism: Secale cereale (assembly GCA_902687465.1). NCBI lineage: Eukaryota > Viridiplantae > Streptophyta > Magnoliopsida > Poales > Poaceae > Secale > Secale cereale. Next base: position 555,692,589 of record LR738712.1, read on the forward strand.
CCAGCTGTCGCGCTGCCTGGGCCTCGCCGGCTAGAGCGCCCCGCCTCGCCAGGTGTTGCGCGCCCCGAGCTCCCTCCAGCACTCCTCCATCGCCCCTCCAGCGCGCGGAGCCGGCCGCGCCCTCCTCGTTTGCGCCACCAGACCCCCGCGCCCGAGCGCCCGTGGGCCATCCAGAAGCCCTCCTCTCCCGTGTGCTCGCCCCGCCTCCTGGCCACCGTCGCGCCCGCCTCACGCCGACCAGCGCCTCGTCTTCCTCCACGCGATTCCAGCGCCCGTCCTGCAGGTCTCCAGCGACCCCGAGCGAGGCCCGTCCTCCATCCTCTGTGTGCCTCGTCGCCAGGACGAGCAGCGTCCGCCTGCTGCCGTCTCGACCTCCATCCGCGGCCGGCCTTCGCTCGCTGCCAGGGCTGGCCAGGAGCGCCGCCGTCCATCGTCAGGGCCGCAGCTCCACCTGCGCCCCGTCCTCCAGCGAGCCCTGCAGCACCGTGCTGCGCCATGGCGCCCTCGTCGTCCCTGTGGCCGCAGCTCCTCGGTTCCCCTCCTCTGCAGCGCGAAGACCTGCTGTTGTTTTTTTTGTTTTCGCCAAGTGCACGAGGACCCCAAGTTTCGGCAAGTTCGACTACACGAGGAATCACCAAGTACCCCTTCATTTTTTTTGTCAAGACCGGCAAGTTGAAGACCCAAGTACCACGACGGCCCCGAACATCTACGAACGAGAACGTCTACCGTCGCCAAGACCCACGGACGCCAAGTAACACGACGAACGTTTTGAACCGAGGACCGAGTACGACTACGCATGGAGATCCCGTGTACAACTACCGTCGCAAGAACGAGGACCCCCAAGTACCACGACGCCGATGACCTTCAAGTTCGTCTACCGTCGCCGTGTACCCCTACCGATGTTTGTGTACCACTACTTCCCACTATGTACGAGTACAACTACCGTCGCCAAAGACCGCGAGTACCTCTACGGAACGACTACTTCGTTGACGACCTCGTGAACAACTACTTCCTCTACGACCCCGTGTACGACTACTTCCCCTACGATCTCGAACCGCCCCGAGAACGATCGTTCCGAAGGTATAACACCGAGACGATGACCCGTGTGATGTTTGTTGTGTTGTATGAAATGTTTCCCTTGTGTGCTCCGTGCCCGTTTCGTCCTTTTGTCATGTTCCTCGGTTGCCTCGTCGCCGACCCGTGGGAACCCGGTGACGGGATCACCCCCACCTTTCATCTTGTTCCGCTCGCTCACGCCACCTTTGCTTTTGCACCGGTCTTCCGATGAGTTACCGGAACCGAGATGTTGCGTTGCATCATTTTTGGATCGTTGTCGTGGCACCCTTTTCCTTTCACCACGGTGACAATGCTTCATATCTCTTATGTCAACCTTTTAATAAAATTGCATAATCTTAATCATGTCATCCGCATCATGATAACAACATGAGAATGTTTAATTGTTGTTTGCTTATAATTACTAAACATGCTCATGGGGATTTTCCGGAATTGTTGTTGTTATTTTCGGCCTCATTTAAAATGCCTAAATAGTGTAGTTTTATTATGCTTCACCTTGTTGCCATGTTAACAAACATTTAATCTTGTCTTGTAAATAAACGAGAGTCAATTAAATAATTAAATGTGGTGTTTCGTCAATATGCAACTCGTTGCATATTGAGCTCCACTTAACTTGTAGTTTTGTTTGTGCACTTTGCCATGCCATGCATATTTTAAACCGGACATGCATCATACTTGGATGTGCATCGTATGCCATGTTAATGATTGTGTGTTTACCGTGTTGTTTGCTTCTTTCCGGTTGCTTCTCTTGTTAGCTTCGGTTTCGTTCCGGAGTTGTGATGATTCGCTCGTCTGTTGCTCCGTCTACTTCATGGATCCGTTCTTCTTCCTTGTGGATTCCCAGGCAAGATGAGCATACCCTTGGATACCTTTACTACCATTGCCATGCTTAGTTGTCTCGATGCTATCGTTACATGTCGCGCTACCCATCTTTTATTGTCAGCCCTCTCCTTGTTGCCATGAAACCTCTAACCTTTGAAACCTTCCTAGCAAAACCACTATTTGGCTATGTTACCCGCTTGCTCAGCCCCTCTTATAGCGTTGTTAGTTGCAGGTGAAGATGAAGTTCGTTCCAGGAGGGAACTTGTTGTTGGTCTATCGCAATATCTATTATTATTATTAACACACCTATATACTGGGCATGGGTGGAAGGCTTGGCCTTTTGCTCGGTGTTTTGTTCCACTCATGCCACCTTAGGCGCCGATAAACCGGCATTATGTTCCTTGATTTTGCGTTCCTTACACGATGGGTGGATGGGGACCCCTTGACAGTTCGACTTTGAATAAAACTCCTCCAGCAAGGCCCAACATTGGTTTTAATTTGCCTCATAATAACAACTTAATTAATTAATTAAATTTGCATAGGGGGTCGCGTCCTCGAGGATTCTTAATTCTACATAGCAGGGGGGCCAGTGCTGATGGTGTTGGTCCCAAACGGGGGTTATGCGGGGCCACCACGCGGAAACTCGAGGTTTGGCTCATGTAGGATCACCCATCCGGTCGTGGCCTGAGACGAGATACGTGCGGCTACTATCAGGGTGTCGGCACACCGGGAGGTCTTGCTGGACTTGTTTTACCATTGTCGAAATGTCTTGTGCTACCGGGATGCCGAGCCTGATCGGATTTCCCTAAGATAAGGAGTGATGATATTATATTTATCACTTCAGCTAATCGTGAGAGCTTGTGATGGGCTAAGTTGGGACACCCCTACAGGGTTATGATCTTTCGAAAGCCGTGCCCGCGGTTATGTGGCAGATTGGAATTTGTTAATGTCCGGTTGTAGAAAACTTGACAGAGGATCCGAAGTAAAACACACTACTGTGTGAGTAACCGTGACTGTCTCTTTTCACTTTGAGAAGAGAACACGGTGGGGTTATGTTTGATTCGTATGTAGTTCAGGATCTTTAGCGATCACTACTTTTGCGACCGTTTGCGTAGATGCTCATCTTATTCTGGTACTCGTAAGTTAGCCACCATATTATGCTTAGCCGCTGCTGCAACCTCACCACTTTACCTCTTCCTACCCATAAGCTTTGCTAGTATTGATACCCATGGTTATGGGATTGCTGAGTCCTCGTGGCTCACAGATACTACAACACCAGATGCAGGTTCAGCCGAGTTTGATGCAGGAGATGGATCAGAACTTCCGGGAGTTCGATGAAGAGCGTGGCCGTTTGCTTGTGTCGGTTTTCGACGATCAGTAGTGGTTTCTACTAGGATTCGATCCGGACCTGTGGCTTTATGTTGTTTTGGTATCTTTCTTTTGGATCTTCACCCGTAGTCGGGTTGTGATGTTTTGAATGATGTTTTGCTGATGTAATGTATTGTGTGAAGTGGCGAGTGTAAGCCAGCTATCTCCTTTTGCAATTTAATCCCTCTTTTACATGAGTTGTGCAAAGATACCAAACTTGAGATCATTCTAGAATGGGCTTATACCTTTAAGTCGTGCCTCGACACGTAGGAGGTATAGTCCCATCCTGGGCATTACAAGTTGGTATCAGAGTCTTCTCCGACCTAGAAGCCCCCACTGATTGATCGAATTGTTGACGGTTGAGTCTAGGCACACACTGAAAAATGTTTTGAGTCTATATATATATATCGGAGAGTAGGATTTCTTTTGCTCCTCATCTCTTTTCACTCTGATGAGGACTCCTGACGTTTACTCTTGCCTCTTCTACTTTCAAAAATTGCACCAAATTTTTTTTAGGATCTCGCGAGTATTGTTTGGATTGTTTCGATGTCTTTGTGACGAGAACATTGTTCTCGATGCCTCCTGTCATTAGGGGTTGTGGCAGTGTCCCGGGGAGTTGAGCTCCGAGGTGTTGTCGTCACAAATCCATCGCGGCAGTACTAGAATACTTAAGACGGCCGACATCGAAAACTCTCCTATGCGGTTAGTGGCAAGATAACCCCGACATCACCTAGTACTGGGGAGGTAGTTCGGGAGTATTGCCATGGCTTGTATAGTAGATGCGTTTCGAAGGTCCGAGGTAAACGGTTTCCGAGAACAACTGGTTATGTGTTGAAGGATGGATACAGCTGGATGTAGGTTTAGAGTTGAGTGCGCTGTGCTTCCCCTGTATCCCCAACACCTGATTGCATAACTGGAAACTTTCGGAAATTAATAGGTGGGTTCATCTAGTAGTTCTAGGCATTCTTCCAACGAGTGCATGATATGAAGTTCGGGGTTCTACATTGAGTGAAGTGGTTTTATGGGCTTGTTCCGATCGGGAGTTGCATCTTAAAGGGTCCTTGGCTATGCTGATCCGGGGATTGCAAAACCCTTTTGTAACACGTTCCATGAGCTTTCAGCACGAAGATGTCGGACGAAGCTTCTATCTTGTATTTGTTCTATCTGTTCCTTGTTCCTTTTTATTTACCTTTTTGTTCTTCAAGTGGCTTCTCGACAAGTTGATGTACCTACGGAATTCATTTGTTCAATTCTCTGTTCGGATGATATTGTGAAGATTAGGCTGCTACACATCTATCCTTTGTTTTTGTTTTGATTCTGGTATTCGAGTTGCTTCGATGTCAAGTGTTGATTCCATACCTTCCTAATCGGTGTTCTCATATTTCTATGGGAGTGCTAATTCTTCTTGACCATCGAGATTTTCATGTTATTCCTTTTCAACCGGTGTGCCTTCTCTTCAAGTTATTTTCATACGGACGCCGTTGAGAAATCTGACGATTTGTCTGTTTCATTTGTCTCAAGTTGTCTTTGAGGGCCGCCCTCCCACCCTTCTTCTTCTCGGAGCTAGAATTCTCAGATCAATATACTTTTTTTATTCATGTGAGGTTTCTTCATTCATTTCCTTCAATGTTCTTATCCGGTGATTATCGTGAAAATGCTCAAGAGCTTCAAGTTCATCATTTTTTGTTCTCAAATTCTTCCGGCGGATGTAATTCAAGATTTCGGTGTTGATCTTATCCGTTTTCCTCTTTTCACAAGGCTTTCTTATTCCGGTGCACCAATTAATCATTCTCCTCTTGATATTTATATCCGGAGTGCTGAAGATTCATAATTCCATTCTTAATCCGTTCAAGCTATTTTGAGGATTGTCATCTTATTCAAGCCATTTAATTCAACCGGTGCGATATCTCTTAAGCTATCTTTTCCAACGGTGATTTCTTTAGTGGGCCCTAACCCACAGGTCTTTTCCCAGGATCTTACCTGACTCTTCTAATTTTTTCGGAGTTATACTCAAATTCTTTTCAAAGTGTGACGTAAGAATGATCTCCATCAGTCATATGACTTCTCCAAGATCGCTTTCAAATTCTTTTCATCATTGTTTCAACCTTTTAATTCTTCATTCCGGAGTGCTCAACAATTCTTATGGCATTTCTCGTCTTCATTCTCAACATTTGAAGACCGGAGAAGTGTTTCTCTTAAATCTTGGTCGTTCTCTTGAAGATTCGTGGTTCTAGCTTCATGCCATCCTCATTATTGTTCAGATTGTGAGGAATTCTTTTTATACCCATCTAAAGCATTTCATGAATTCTTTTCTTTGTGATCCTCCGAAGGCCATCATTTCAGAATATTTCTTCGTTCTCAGTTTTCAACTTCGTCCTCCAAATATTCTTCATTGATGTCTCTTCGTTCGTCTCCATATTCTTACGGTGGTTCTTTCAAGATTACCCTTCCGTTGTTTTCGTTTTAATTCATTTGTTCTTTTCATAATCCTACCGGTGGTTCGTTGAAGATTTACCCAAGCTTGTGCTAGATCTCTCTTTAATTCTTTCCAAGAAGAATAAGTAATATGCCGAATCCTTTGGTTGTCATCAATTTAAATTGGTGAAGGAGATGCATGACATAATTCTTATTCTTATTCCTTCAAGGTGAATTAATCTCTTTTTCCGGAGCTTGTTCATCATATCATATTCTCGGTTCTAAGTTGTTCATCTTGTCTTCCGGAGCTCCAAGTTATTTCTATTACATCATTTCAAAGCTCCATCTAATTCATCGCAGGACTTGAATCTTATTCTTTTCATCTTTCACTTCTCATGCTTTCATTACCGGAGTTCTCATGGTGGTTCATCATGTTTTAATTCATCCTTGAAGTCTTCATCAAGATTCTTGTTGGAATTCAAGCATTCTTCTTCTTGCATTCCAATTGCAATACTTTCTACCTTATCAGATGGTGTTATGTCATTCTTGACAATTCCTTCATGTTTCATGATTCACGAGTTTCAAGAATGAGATATTTAAACCATCATTTTTCCTTGTTCAGGAGATCTTTTCAACCCTTCAATTTATTCATTGGAGTTATCTTGGGTTGTATTTCACCTAAAGCCTTCCTTGAGAATTGTTGCTATTATGGTGCTTAATAATGACCCAAGTTCTTCATTTATCCTCCCGGTGAAATAAGTTTTTCATCTCCTTGTTGATCTCAATCCAATTAAATGTTTTCCATTAGTGGCTGGTTGTCACCTCATAATTTTGAGATGTTTTCCATAAGCCCACATCAAGCTTATTCGTTTTTCGTTGTTGATTTTTCCATCAAATCCATTAAACCCTTCTTTGTAAGGAGGATTTTCCTACTTCATTCGTGGGAGAAGTTGTCATTTTCTTCTCCATTCTATTCTTTCATTGATTTATATGCTATTCTTTCATTCCGGCGGCATTGTCATGTTGCTCTCTACAAACCATCATATCGTTTTATCGAGATCATGTTCTTTCCCTTGCTTATCATTTAACCGGAGTGTTGTATTCTTCATTCAGTTACGTCTTTTATCTAGTTTTGCCTCTCTTTTAACCGGAATGCTGTCTGAATCCTTCTTACCTCTTCTGCCATTCTTTCAATTGTTTCGGAGGCAATGTGTTGTTGATTTCTTCAAGTATCATCCCAACTTGACAAGTTCTTGTTAATTCCTTCCATTTTCAGACGAAGTGCTGTCCAAATTCTGTCATTCTTTTTCCTTGGCTATATCGTTGCGGTTGCATATTCTTTTGGTTCATGAGCTCTTGTTTCATGTCTTTCAACATACAAGGTTCTCGTAATGCTCCTTGTTCCTCTTTTCCAACGGAGTGTTTCATCTTCGTTCATCTCCATTCTATTCTTTCTTTCAAGATTGTTTAATCTCTCAGGTTCGTGGTTTCACTCCTTTGTCAAAGAAGCAACTTTGTTTTACCTCTTCTTTTCCGTTTCACCCGGTGCCATCTCTAGGATCTCGGGTCGAGATCCTCTGTTAGTGTGGGAGAGTTGTGACGCCCGAAGACCGACGTCCCAGAATATTCCAGAAGATTCCAGATGTTCCGGGTTCCTCCCGTGTGTTTCATTGTGCTTGTGTTATTTATTTTTGCATTGCATCATGTCATATTTATTTTGCATCTCAACCTAAATAAATCGTGTGGACCTTCGGTTCATTTAAATCGAGGGAAGGATGACTTCTCTTTATAACATATGCCCTCCCGATATTTAGGGAGCTATATTAAAAATATTCCAATTGGTTGGGATCACCGTAACACACTTGCAATATTTTCCTCATGCTTCCCTACTTCGAGTTTCTCCTTCAAAAACCTTGCCAATAATTCTTTTTCCTTTTATCGAGGCTCCTCCAAAATTCCGGACATTTTTGGGCTCTTCTAAATCATAGACCTTGTTCACACCATTTGAAATAAATTCAAAGGAATTTGAATTTATTTTCCATTCATGCCCCTTTTCTATTTTTCTGGGAACCAACGCAATTATGCGAGTCCAGGAATAATAGCCTCTTGTCCAAATTCTTTTGCAACCCTTCCTTTCTTTTTTTCTTCCTGGCTTTTTCTTCTCTGTTTTTGGAAATGGCAAAAATCAGCAATGAGATGGCCCAACCAGCCACCTCCCAACCGCACCTCCCTCCTAGGCCCAACTTCCCCCCAGCCGGCCCAAGGCCCGGCCGCCTCAGCCTCCTGGTCAGGCCGACCGCTCCTAACCCTAGCTAGCGACTCTCCCTCGCTCCCTCATCTCGCTCTCCCTTCGCCGCCAGGATGCCCAAAACCCATCAGCCCGATTCCCCTTTCTCCTCCGTGCCCCCGTCTTCCCTCGCAGGAGCCCGTGCTCCCATGGCCGCGGCCAGCCTCAGCCTCTCTTTTCCTTCGCGCCAGGAGCTCCAGGCCGCACCGCCAAGCCCCCAGCTGCCGTGCTGCCTGGGCCTCGCCGGCCAGAGTGCCCCGCCTCGCCAGGTGCTGCGCGCCCCGAGCTCCCTCCAGCGCTCCTCCATCGCCCCTCCAGCGCGCGGAGCCGGCCGCGCCCTCCTCGTTTGCGCCACCAGACCCCCGCGCCCGAGCGCCCGCGGGCCGGCCAGAAGCCCTCCTCTCCCATGTGCTCGCCCCGCCTCCTGGCCACCGTCGCGCCCGCCTCACGCCGACCAGCGCCTCGTCTTCCTCCGCGTGATTCCAGTGCCCGTCCTGCAGGTCTCCAGCGACCCCAAGCGAGGCCCGTCCTCCATCCTCTGTGTGCCTCGTCGCCAGGACGAGCAGCGTCCGCCTGCTGCCGTCTCGACCTCGAGCCGCGGCCGGCCTTCGCTCGCTGCGAGGGCTGGCCAGGAGCGCCGCCGTCCATCGTCAGGGCCGCAGCTCCACCTGCGCCTCGTCCTCCAGCGAGCCCTACAGCACCGTGCTGCGCCATGGCGCCCTCGTCGTCCCCGTGGCCGCAGCTCCTCGGTTCCCCTCCTCTGCAGCGCGAAGACCTACTGCTGTTTTTTTTTGTTTTCGCCAAGTGCACGAGGACCCCAAGTTTCGACAAGTTCGACTACACGAGGAATCACCAAGTACCCCTTGATTTTTTTTGTCAAGACCAACAAGTTGAAGACCCAAGTACCACGACGGCCCCGAACATCTACGAACGAGAACGTCTACCGTCGCCAAGACCCACGGACGTCAAGTAACACGATGAACGTTTTGAACTGAGGACCGAGTACGACTACACATGGAGATCCCGTGTACAACTACCGTCGCAAGAACGAGGACCCCCAAGTAACAAGACGCCGATGACCTTCAAGTTCGTCTACCGTCGCCGTGTACCCCTACCGATGTTTGTGTACCACTACTTCCCACTACGTACGAGTACAACTACCGTCGCCGAAGACCGCGAGTACCTCTACGGAACGACTACTTCGTTGACGACCTCGTGAACAACTACTTCCTCTACGACCCCGTGTACGACTACTTCCCCTACGATCTCGAACCGCCCCGAGAACGATCGTTCCGAAGGTATAACACCGAGACGATGACCCGTGTGATGTTTGTTGTGTTGTATGAAATGTTTCCCTTGTGTGCTCCGTGCCCGTTTCGTCCTTTTGTCATGTTCCTCGGTTGCCTCGTCGCCGACCCGTGGAAACCCGGTGACGGGATCACCCCCACCTTTCATCTTGTTCCGCTCGCTCACGCCACCTTTGCTTTTGCACCGGTCTTCCGATGAGTTACCGGAACCGAGATGTTGCGTTGCATCATTTTCGGATCGTTGTCGTGGCACCCTTTTCCTTTCACCACGGTGACAATGCTTCATATCTCTTATGTCAACCTTTTAATAAAATTGCATAATCTTAATCATGTCATCCGCATCATGATAACAACATGAGAATGTTTAATTGTTGTTTGCTTATAATTACTAAACATGCTCATGGGGATTTTCCGGAATTGTTGTTGTTATTTCCGGCCTAATTTAAAATGCCTAAATAGTGTAGTTTTATTATGCTTCACCTTGTTGCCATGTTAACAAACATTTAATCTTGTCTTGTAAATAAACGAGAGTCAATTAAATAATTAAATGTGGTGTTTCGTCAATATGCAACTCGTTGCATATTGAGCTCCACTTAACTTGTAGTTTTGTTTGTGCACTTTGCCATGCCATGCATATTTTAAACCGGACATGCATCATACTTGGATGTGCATCGTATGCCATGTTAATGATTGTGTGTTTACCGTGTTGTTTGCTTCTTTCCGGTTGCTTCTCTTGTTAGCTTCGGTTTCGTTCCGGAGTTGTGAGGATTCGCTCGTCTGTTGCTCCGTCTACTTCATGGATCCGTTCTTCTTCCTTGTGGATTCCCAGGCAAGATGATCATACCCTTGGATACCTTTACTACCATTGCCATGCTTAGTTGTCTCGATGCTATCGTTACATGTCGCGCTACCCATCTTTTATTGTCAGCCCTCTCCTTGTTGCCATGAAACCTCTAACCTTTGAAACCTTCCTAGCAAAACCACTGTTTGGCTATGTTACCCGCTTGCTCAACCCCTCTTATAGCGTTGTTAGTTGCAGGTGAAGATGAAGTTCGTTCCAGGAGGGAACTTGTTGTTGGTCTATCGCAATATCTATTATTATTATTAACACACCTATATACTGGGCATGGGTGGAAGGCTTGGCCTTTTGCTCGGTGTTTTGTTCCACTCATGCCACCTTAGGCGCCGATAAACCGGCATTATGTTCCTTGATTTTGCGTTCCTTACACGATGGGTGGATGGGGACCCCTTGACAGTTCGACTTTGAATAAAACTCCTCCAGCAAGGCCCAACATTGGTTTTAATTTTCCTCATAATAACAACTTAATTAATTAATTAAAGTTGCATAGGGGGTCGCGTCCCCGAGGATTCTTAATTCTACATAGCAGGGGGGCCAGTGCTGATGGTGTTGGTCCCAAACGGGGGTTATGCGGGGCCACCACAGTGAAACTCGAGGTTTGGCTCATGTAGGATCACCCATCCGGTCGTGGCCTGAGACGAGATACGCGCGGCTACTATCAGGGTGTCGACACACCGGGAGGTCTTGCTGGACTTGTTTTACCATTGTCGAAATGTCTTGTGCTACCGGGATGCCGAGCCTGATCGGATTTCCCTAAGATAAGGAGTGATGATATTATATTTATCACTTCAGCTAATCGTGAGAGCTTGTGATGGGCTAAGTTGGGACACCCCTGCAGGGTTATGATCTTTCGAAAGCCATGCCCACGGTTATGTGGCAGATTGGAATTTGTTAATGTCCGGTTGTAGAAAACTTGACAGAGGATCCGAAGTAAAACACACAACTGTGTGAGTAACCGTGACTGTCTCTTTTCACTTTGAGAAGAGAACACGGTGGGGTTATGTTTGATTCGTATGTAGTTCAGGATCTTTAGCGATCACTACTTTTGCGACCGTTTGCGTAGATGCTCATCTTATTCTGGTACTCGTAAGTTAGCCACCATATTATGCTTAGCCACTGCTGCAACCTCACCACTTTACCTCTTCCTACCCATAAGCTTTGCTAGTCTTGATACCCATGGTTATGGGATTGCTGAGTCCTCGTGGCTCACAGATACTACAACACCAGATGCAGGTTCAGCCGAGTTTGATGCAAGAGATGGATCGGAACTTCCGAGAGTTCGATGAAGAGTGTGGCCGTTTGCTTGTGTCGGTTTTCGACGATCAGTAGTGGTTTCTACTAGGATTCGATCCGGACCTGTGGCTTTATGTTGTTTTGGTATCTTTCTTTTGGATCTTCACCCGTAGTCGGGTTGTGATGTTTTGAATGATGTTTTGCTTATGTAATGTATTGTGTGAAGTGGCGAGTGTAAGCCAGCTATCTCCTTTTGCAATTTAATCCCTCTTTTACATGAGTTGTGCAAAGATACCAAACTTGAGATCATTCTAGGATGGGCTTATACCTTTAAGTCGTGCCTCGACACGTAGGAGGTATAGTCCCATCCTGGGCATTACATCATCGTTCTTCTTCTCTTGTTATTTCCGGTGCATTCAATTAAACTTTTCGGTGTTGATCTTATTCTTTTCCATTGCTCAAGTGTTTTCCCCTTGCTCGTTCACCTCTCGCCATTTAATTATTCCAGAGTTTCGAAGACATCTCAGGAGATTCGTCTGTCTTCCAATTATTTTGAGGTTGTCACCTCATTCGAGTCATTCAATCGTTCCGGTGCATCATCTCCTTTTTCAATCCTTTTCAACGGTGTTTTTATCTTCGGTGGGCTCATAACCCACAGGTCTTTTCCCATGATCTTACCTGACTCTTCTATTTTCCCGGAGTATTCTTATATTCTTTTCAAGTGTATCGTAAGTATGGATTCCATCAGTCATATGCCTTCTCCAAGATCGCTTTCAATTCTTTCCATCGTTGGTTCAACCTCTTCTCTCTTTTCATACTTTCGGAGTATCTCAATAAATTTTGGTGGTATTTCTCATCATCATTTCAAGACCGACGAAGAGTTCTTCTAAGTCTTGTCCATTCTCTCAAAGATTCGTGATGTTATCATAATGCTATCCTCCTCCTTGTTCCGATCGTGTCAAATTCTTTTCCTTACCCATCCGAAGTATTTCATGAGTTCTTTCTATTGTGTTCCTCCGAAAGCCATCATGCAGAAGATTTCTTCGTTCTCAGTTTTTCAACTTCGTCCTCCAAATATTCTTCATTGATGCCTCTTCGTTCGTCTCACATTCTTCCGATGCTTCGTCCAAATATTCTTTAATCAGTTCATGTTCTCTTCGTTCTCGTCATTCTAATTTCCTCAAGTGTTTTATTCTTTACGGTGATTCATTCTCTTGTTTTCACTCGATTTTAATTCTTCCCGGTGGTTTGTTCTTTCTTCACTCGGTTTCAATTCTTACGGTGATTCTCTTGAGAGTTCTTTTCCGGTGTCATCATATCAATCCATTCATTTTATTCCAATCCTACCGGTGTTTCATGAAGTTTTTCGCAAGTTCATGATATATCCCTCGTAAATCTTTTCAACGGGAATAAGTAGTATGTGAATCCATTGTTCATCAATTTAATAGGTGGAGGATAAGCATAACATAATTCTTATTATTTTCATCGAGTTGATTTATTCCTTTCCTTCGAAGTTTATTCTTGATCAATAAATTCTAGTTCCAAGTGCTTTCATCTTCTTCTCCAGAGTTCAAGTTTTTTGTGACTATCTCGTCGGTACCCCATCTAAATCATCGCAAGGTTTATTCTTCTCATCCTTCACCATCCTTTCGTTATTGGAGTTCTTCATGGTGCTTCTTCGTGATTTAATTCATTCTTCAAGTGTTCATCAAATTCTTGTTGAACAGTTCAAGCATTATTCCTTTCTGTCCCGAGTTGCAAATAAGTCTCCATATTCGGTTGAAGTGGAGTTTTGCATTTCTTCATTCTCGGCTAATCCATCTTTCAGTTGTGTTACAATATCACCTCGAGTTTTTGGATGATGTCCATAAATCCACAACAAGCTTATTCTTTCGTTGTTGATTTCTCCAACAACTCCGTTCGTTCCGTCTTCGCAAGGATGTTTTCAAATTCTTTTGTGTTAGAAGATGTTGTTCTTATCCCTTCTTCTCATTCCATTCTTTATTGCTTCCGGAGGCTTTTTCCTTCATCTCGTCATGTATCGTTCCTTCTTATCGAGTTCATGTTCTATTCCTTCCACTTTCAGCTGGAGTGCTGCCCGAATTCCTTCGTGGAGATTTCTTTTCTATCTCCTTTAACCGGAGTGGTTTCAAATTCATTCTTGTTCCTTCAGCTCTTGTTTCGTGCCTTTCAACCTCCTCGATTCTCGTCGTATTACTTGCTCCTCTTGTTTAACGAAGACTTTGCAGCTTCGTTCATCTTCGTTGTATTCGTCCTTTCAAGTGGCTCAACCTCTCAGGTTCTTTGGTTTCGCTCTTTTGTCCTCGAAGAACTTTGTTCTTCCTTTTTCTCTCCCGTCTCGTTCCTAAGATCTCGGGACGAGATCTCTTGTTAGTAGGGGAGTGTTGTGACACCGCGAGACCGGTGCGCCAGGTGTCAGCTAGTTATTCGTCGTCGTTGCCATGTCATCTGCTTGCGTGTTGCGTCTTGCCATATTATCATGTGTGTTGCATCAGCATGTTTTCAAAACTTGCATCCGTCCGAGACCCCCTCGTCCTTTCTGTTGTCCGTTCTGAGCCCACACACACTTGTACGCGCCCGCGGCGCCTCCGAATATTTATTTTGTGAGTGGCCGGAAAACGTTCTCGGAATGGGTCAAAACTTGGCGTGTGGTCTTATTATAGCATAGGTAGACCGCCTGTCAAATTTCATCGCATTCGGAGCTTGTTTGATAGCCCAACCGTTAAATATAGCGGCACTAGTAGCCGGTTTAAACATTGGACGTTTTTCGGTCTCCGAAAACCCACGCGGGCCTCTATCCTCTCCTCTCATCTCAGCCCACCTCCTCTTTACACAGCCCACTAGGCCCATCTAACACCCCCAGGCACCTAACTCTAGGCCCCAACCCTATAAAACTACCCCTCCATGCCATTTTTGGGCATTCCTAGCCCCTTCCCTAACCTCCAGCCACTTCTCCCTCGAAATCCGCTCCACCAACCTCCCTCCTCCATTTCCGCGCCGGCCAAACCCCTCCCCGCCACTTGGCAGCCAGCCAGCGGCCAGCCGTCGGCAGCGCCGTCGCTCCCGTCCAATGGGACGCTGCCACGTCGCCCCTGTTCCGCCACGCCCCGCCACAGCGCCCCGAGCACCTCGCTCCTCCCGCTCCCTCTGTTCCTTCGAGCGTTCCGCCACCGCCGTGAAGTTCCCCGCCACCGGTGCAACCGCTCGCCGCCGGTGAGCCTCGTCTCCGCCGCGCCAGGAGCCCGTCGCCTCGTCCCCGCGCTCGATCTGGTCCGGAGCTCGCAGCTACGCATGATGCCGCCGGACCGCCACCACCCGGACCGCTTCGCGCCGCCGTTGCCTCGACCCAGCCGCTGCGCCGGCGACCTTCTCCACCGCAGAACATGTCCGTCCGGAGTTGCGGGCTCGCCGGAGTTCCTCGCGTCGGACATGTCCGTCCGGGCACGGACATGTCCGACCTCTTCTCTCTGCCAGGTGGGCCCTTGCCCACGCCACCGACGGACGTGTCCGCTCCAAGTGGACATTGTCCACCCCGAGGTTGCCTCTTTTTCCACTAAGTCCTTTTTTCATCCTTAAAATGTTGCATGTTTGCATGCCTGTAACTATTTGTGTGTATGCCCAAATTGAGCGAATGATATGCCAAAATGATCGTGGTGATGTGCTCTACATTTTGTTCCATTGTGGCATGCTTGTTTGAGATCATCTTGATGCTCTAATCCTTGTTGCAAGAGTGCTACTTGTTTAAAACTGTGTTAACTATAATTTTGTTGCATACTTGTGATGCTTGTAACTTTGTGCATGTTTATCCAAATGGAGCATATGATATGTCAAAATGTTCATTGTGAAGTGCTCTACATGATGGTTGCTGTATTATTCATGTTAGGTGCCATCTTGCCATGTTAATCTCTATTGCAAAAGTGCATTTGGTTGTTAAGTGCTAAAACTTGTTATGAGATGATGATTTCACTTGCTCATTGCTATTAATGTGTTTGTCTTCATGCCACATGTCTATATGTTTTAGAAGCACAATCATATGGTCTTTGCTGTGGTGCAATCATCTTTCCATGATATGCCTCGAGGTGACTTAAACAAGCTTGTAAACTTGCCATGTTGTTGTTGCTGCTTTATACTTAGTGAAAAAATTGTAAGTCTGGAATCTGTTATAACCTGATGCCATGTTTGCTTGATGCCCTAGTCAAATCCATGCTTGTTTTGGAGTGGCCAATGATCATGTCTTGTTGTCCATGTTATTTTCTATCCATTCATGCCCTTACTTGCACATATGTCCTGCTGTAGCTTATTTATTTCTTGCTCTCAAGTTGCTATAAATTTTAGCTGTCAGACTTTTATCAGCATGATCAATTTGGTGAAGCTTTGTTGTTATTGATCCATGCCTCCTATGGAATTGCTCCAATGGAGTTGTTTGATGTATGCTATGTCTACTACATGCCCATGCTCTTTATATACTTAGTGGAGTTGATATGCTTATTGTTTTGTGCCTCCGAAGGCAGCATCGTGATGATGTTTTTGCCTTCCCATATTTTGGCTGTCTGGATAATTTTATTGCAACTTGCCATGCTTGGTTAATTGTGTTCCAGCAAGCTTTTGGGTGTGATCTAAGTTCATGCTTGTTAAGTATAGTGTCTATTTCACATCCATGCTTCTTGTTCCAAAGTTGCTATGTGGCTGTTAACTTCACCTTGTTGTTATATCTTGTTTCATGTCTATGTGTTGAGACATTGCTCCGTTTTGAGTGTGCCCTATATGAAACTTGTGTGATTTTGCATGTAGAAGCATAATATCATGCTGTTTACATGTTTGGAGTGTGTTTGATTGATGTTTGGGTGCATCTTGCACCGTTTCCATGCTTGTCTTGTTTTGCTCATATCTTCTAGGCCGTAGCTCCGAATTAAACAAACTTTATATGGAACTTGACTAGAATTTCATGTAGATCATCATGGTTCATGTTAACTTGCTATTTAACCACTTTAACTTACAGTTTGTTCAGATCTGGACTAATTTCAAATTATGCATATGAGGACTTACCGGTTTTATTATATGTTGATTCCGGCCTCATTTAAACTTGTTGGGTGATGTTGTTTTCGAGTGCTTCCTACCTTGCCATGTATTGCATCATATATAGACTTGTCTTGCATCATACTAGGTTGAGCATCTTGTCATGTCTTGTGTGGTGTGTTTACCGTGTTGTTTGCTTCTTCTCATTAGTGCTTGTTCCGTTGCGATCGTGAGGATTCGTTCGTCTACCCGTGGTTCGTCTTCAAGGCTTCTTCTTCGTCTTCTTCATGGGATCGTTCTTCTTCCTTGTGGGATCTCAGGCAAGATGACCATCTCCTTGGATACCTTTACTATCATTACCATGCTTAGTTGTCTCGATGCTATCGTTACATGTCACGCTACCCATCATTTATTGTCAGCCCCTCTCCTTGTTGCCATGAAACATCTAACCTTTGACACCTTCCTAGCAACCCATTGTTTGGCTATGTTACCCGCTTGCTCAGCCCCTCTTATAGCGTTGTTAGTTGCAGGTGAAGATGAAGTTTGATCCATGTCGGTTCCGGTTGTTGGTATATCACAATATCTATTATTTTTATTAACACACCTATATACTGGGCATGGGTGGAAGGCTTGGCCTTTTGCTCGATGTTTTGTTCCACTCATGCCACCTTAGGATCCGATAAACCGGCATTATGTTCCTTGATTTTGCGTTCCTTACACGGTTGGGTCTATGGGGACCCCTTGACACTTCGTCTTTGAATAAAACTCCTCCAGCAAGGACCAACATTGGTTTTAATTTGCTCATAATAACAACTTAATTAATTTATTAATTGCATAGGGAGTTAGCGCTACCCGAGGATTCTTTCTACATAGCAGGGGGGCCAGTGCCGATGGTGTTGGTCCCAAATAGAGCATTGTGCGGGACCGCCCCTTGGCAATTTGGGGTATCTGGCTCCTGTACGCTTCGCTCATCCGGTCGTGGCCTGAGACGAGATACGCGCGGCTACTATCAGGGTGTCGAGATACCGGGAGGTCTTGCTGGACTTGTTTTACCATTGTCGAAATGTCTTGTGCATCGGGATACCGAGCCTGATCGGATTGTCCTTAAGATAAGGAGTAATATTATTATTACTTCTGCTTATCGTGAGAGCTTGTGATGGGCTAAGTTGGGACACCCATGCAGGGTTATGATCTTTCGAAAGCCGTGCTCGCGGTTATGTGGCAGATTGAAATTTGTTAATGTCTGATACGTCCAAAACGTATCTATAATTTCTGCTTGCTCCATGCCACTTTTGGGTGATATTGCTATGATATTCATACACTTCCATACACTTTTGATCATATTTGGACTAACCTACTAATCCAGTGCACCCCGGTGCCAGTTTCTGTTTTCGGCTGTTTTTGTATTTCAGGTTTTCACGTTACGAGAACTGCCAGGAAAAATCCAGAAAAATTATATAAAAAATCAGCGTTCCAGAACCTACCTTGCGCCCGAAGGACAGCCGGGGGGGGCACCAGGGCTCCAGGCGCCCTGGCGGCGCCCCCTCCCCCCTGGTCCGCGCCGGGGGGGCGCCTGGGCCCCCCGAGCCCCGTTTGGTGCCCCCCTTCGGCATATATTTAGAGCGTCCTTCGAAACCCTCGGCACGGGAACTCTTTTTCGCGATCTCATCTCGGTTCCGCCGCCGCGGCCGCTTCCAAGATCGGGAGCACCAGGAGAACTCTTCCCAGCAACCTGCCGGAGGGGAAGATCACCATCGGGAGCCTCTCCACCACCATGGACACCTCCCGGATGAGTTGTGAGTAGTCTCACTTGGACCATGTAACGCCCCGGACACACCCGCCGGTGGTCGTTACTCCTGGCGGGATCTAGACTGGCCTCACATATCAATACTAGTCTTTTCTACGCACTTTGTCCTCACTCGTGCGCACCCGGGAGCAACTTCCCGGTCAGTCACCCATCCTGAAACTACTCCAAGCTGAGCACGCTTAACTTTGGAGTTCTATCCGAATGGGCTCCCGGAAAAGAAGGAATTCCTTATTGATATGAGTAGTCTATCATCCCTAATAAGCCAGGCCATCACATACACCCTCACTCAGAGGAACCGACGTCCTCGTCGGGCCACAGGAACGTTCCCTCTTGGCACAACCGTATGTGCTTCCAGGACAGCACGTGTGCCATGCCGTGTGCCACGACGGGTCACAAACGTCATGCACAACATGACCGCAAACTGTCCGCAATCATCCGTGTAACCGCGAGGGTCGGCTCTGATACCAACTTGTAACGCCCCGGACACACCCGCCGGTGGTCGTTACTCCTGGCGGGATCTAGACTGGCCTCACATATCAATACTAGTCTTTTCTACGCACTTTGTGCTCACTCGTGCGCACCCGGGAGCAACTTCCCGGTCGGTCACCCATCCTGAAACTACTCCAAGCTGAGCACGCTTAACTTTGGAGTTCTATCCGAATGGGCTCCCGGAAAAGAAGGAATTCCTTATTGATATGAGTAGTCTATCATCCCTAATAAGCCAGGCCATCACAGACCATGAGTCCATGACCAGTAGCTATGTGATGTTCTCCTCCCGTTCTTGTGCTTCACTAATTAGTCCTCGTGAGCTGCCCTACATGATCGAGGCACATATGTAATCCTTATGCTGTTGCTATGATGAGTTTGCTGGGATCCGATGGATTATGAGATTATGTTCAGATTGTTCTTGAGTAATATATTTGATCTACCTCTTTTATATTTATGTTCATAAGTAATTCTTGCATGTTCTCCGTTGTTATTTATTGCTTTGGCCAAGTAATACGTAGTGACTCCAAGAGGGAACGTTATGCTCGATTGTGGGTTCATGCCCCTCGATGACTAGCTTGAGTGACAGAAACATGAGTCTAGGGGATGTGCTGTTGCCACAAGGGGGAAAACAACGGTGCTTGTGCCCGCGGGTGCAAGGATTGTTTACTTTACGCAAAGTTCTTTTAATGCAGTTGTCTGTTGCTTTGAGTTTACACTATGGGTGGGGCTCGTAACTTAATACCAGCGAGATGTTCTGGATAGATATCTCAAGGTGGATGCTTAGTAGTAGATATTGATGGATTTCGGTCTACTTACTTTGGCGTACCGCCCATGCTTTGAACCTCAACCTTTCTTGCAATGTAGTCAGCATTGGTTTGCGTTCGTGGTCCTGTCAATTGCCCAGCTCTAATTCATTTACCTCACATAGCTGTTTTATTGTCTTTTGGGAGAGAGACATCACTAGTGAACATCATGAGACTCCGGTCCATATTACCATCATTGATCACATCCGCTATTTACTTTTCGCTATTATTTACTATTGCAAACATTATCTATCACTACTATCATTTGTGTTTAATCCTTTGTGAACTACAAGGCCGGAGGGATTGACAACCTCTCTGTACTCGTTGGGAGCAAAGTTATTTGTATCTGTGTGCAGGTCCACGTTGATTGCTAATCCGGCGCCGTTAGCAGTTGACACCTACTTGTTGAACCTAGGAGTCTCTGGGGATTCGATCCTTGGCATCTTTGCTAAGGGAAAAACATCCACAACACTGCATCTTACACCTTCCACTTGGGGTAACCAACGAGGGGTTAGAGGCCCATCAAGGAGTTTTTCTGGCGCCGTTGCCGGGGACTCCACTCTTCAGGATAGGGGAGTTGCACGCTATCTTTTAACTTTGCTTTTTAGTCTTGTTAGTTTACCTTTCAGTTTTTGCTTTAGTATCCTTTATCAAAAAAAAATTTACAAAATTTTTTATTTTGCCTTCCTGTTAGTAGTCCTATCTGTTTAGCTAAACATGATAGGATATGGTGCTTTGAGGGAATCAGAAGTTCTAGATTTCCATCAAAGGGATGGAGAAAATATGAAGAAGGCATGGGACAGAATTTCTGATGCACATAGGAGAATTATGCCTTGGATACCTATAAAAATTGTGCTTAGGAATTTTTACCAGGGTCTTTTTAAATGGTGTAAACACTCTCTTGACATTATAGCCGAGGGAGATTTCCTAGAGTGTGATGAAGCTAGAGCTCTTGAAATTATACATGGTCTATCTAGTTACTTTGTTTATGATCATAATTTTGATACTGTCATAGATAGACTTGCTACTATTGAAAAGAGAATGGATGCTCTAGACTTAATGAAGGTAGAGAAACCCAAACCCAATAAGAGAGATATTTTGGAAATAGATAATGACTGGGAGCCTTTTGTTAGGATTAGCATCTCTAATCAAGACTTCCTTGCTTATTGTGATATTGGATCTATGGTTTCTACTATGCCAAAAATTGTTCATGATTCTTTAAAATTTAACATGGATAGACTACCATCTTATCATGAACACACTAATGGAGATATTTCTGAAATCCAGGGAAGAATAAAAGATGTGCCAGTTAAATTCCTTAAAGGGATTGCAATGGTTGATTTCTTCATCATGGAGCCAAACCAAGGAAATATAGTGCTTGGAAGGGACTTCCTCCGAGCGGTAAAAGGCTTCATCGATATAGGTAAGGGACAAATCCGCTTACGCGGTAAGGCAAAAGGTGTGTACCCCTTTCCTAGAAGGAACAAGAGTGAACTTGTTGAGGGACCATATGACTCAATTTATAACTCCGATTATTATGATGGTTATTGATTCCTCTATGCATTATGCCTAGCTTAAAGGCATAAAAGAAAGCGCTTTTGGGAGGCAGCCCACATGAATAATTTTTTATATTTTGCTTTTGTTGTGTATTGATGTTGTTTACTACAGTAGCATCATCATTGTATCTTGGCTTTTCATATTTGTGCCAAGTATAGCCTCTGATTGCTAGAAAGTTCAAAAGGTGTGAGGTGCTGTCCAAGAAACAGATTCTGTCCTTGGATAGAAAAATTCGTATAAAATCACCAGATCATCTTTTTGGTCTGAATTTTTTCGACAGCGTTCTCTATATAATTGTCTTTCGTGCGTCTGTTCTGAGTTTTTTGATTTGAGTTGCAGAAGTGCCCCGAACAAATCAATTACTACCTGTTGTTCTGTTTTTCACATATTCTGTCCTGTTTTGCCTTTCCTTCATTTTGCAAACCAAGAGCTTGCTTTTTCTTTGCAAAAACCTTTTGGCAATCTTGAGAAACAGTAGAACTTCAAGAATATCTTTATTTTCATCAAGGTACAATTATTTTATTAAGGGTACTAACCTCGCTAATCAGATTATGATGAGTTATGTATGAAGGGAGTTTTCAAGTGTGCGAGGGAAGATGATAAAAAGATTCAGGAGTGTCAAGCGCTCAAGCTTGGGGATGCCCCCGTGCACCCCCAAGAAATATTCAAGGAGACTCAAGCGTCTAAGCTTGGGGATGCCCCCGTGCATCCCCTTCTCCATCAACATTATCAGTTTGTCTTTCGTTTCGCTATATTTTTATCACTTCATGTGTTATGTGATATGCTTGGAGCGTCTTGCTATTAGTTTTCTTTTTAGTTTTTCATAACGAGTCGGAACTCAGCTTTCTTTATGTGGGAGAGAAACACGCTCCACTTCTACCTAGAACATAACATAGAATTTTCATGTCTATCTTTGCTGTGTGTGTTCTTTGTCTTTTAATAGCAACTATCATGCTCTGCTCTTAGTATTCATGCTTATCTTTTCAAAGAGCTTTTGTTTAGTTGGTTGCTTGAACTCTCTTTAATTATCATGCTTATCTTATTAAGAGAGTTTGCTTCCGTTGCATTGGTTAATATGTCTATGATAAATATGCTACGTGCATAATGGCGCTTAGTAGTTCAGGTTTTCTTATGGTTAGTCTCAAATAGCTGGGGGATTCCCAATGTGTTATTGGAATACCAACTTGATTTGTTTGCCGATGATGTGGTATGGTTTAGTAATATCTTCCTTCGAGAATTTATTTTGATTGACTTGGCGTATGCTCACGCATATTTAAGACTGTAAAGAAAGTCTGTCAAGCCTTGATGATCTTTTATTTCTGAGTAGCGATATAACTTCCATGCCTGATTCAATATTGCTTTGTCGCTCTGCATGATTATGACCGTCATTGCTCTCTTAGTTGGTCGCTCCCAGTCTTTTGCTAACCTCCACCTGTACTAAGCAGACTAACTTTGCAATACATAGCTCATGGGAAAGTAGCTTAAAAACTATTGTGGTAAAGAATATGTTGCTTATGTAACTTATTTCTTATAAGTTGCTTGCTGAGCGGTAACCATGTTTCTGGGGACGCCATCAACTGTCACACTTTTGTTGAATATCATGTGAGTTGCTATGCATGTTCGTCTTGTCTGAAGTAAGGGTGATTTGCCATGGGTTGAATGAGTATGCATATTGTTAGAGAAGAACATTGGGCCGCCAACCAAAGCCATGTATCATGGTGGAAGTTTTAGCTTGGACATTAATCCTCAATCTCTTATGAGAATATGCTTATGCATTAAAGAGGAGTCCATCATCTATTTTCTATGTTGTCCCGGTATGGATGTCCTCAAGTTGAGATCTATCAAAAACGAGAAATCAAATGCGATTTATCTCCTTGGACCTTTGTACAGGTGGCATAGAGGTACCCCTTTGAGACACTTGGTTGAAACATATGTAATGCAATGATAACCCATGGAAATCCGAGCTAATTAGGACAAGGTGCGAGCACTATTGGTATTCGATGCATGAGGCTTGCAACTTATAGGATGTCTTATGCATGACACATATGAAGTACTACTACCGTTGACAAAATTGCTTCTATGTTTTTAAAATAAAAAGCTCTAGCACATAACCATTCTTTTACTTTTATGTTGAGTCTCCACCTTCTTTTAAAAAGCACCAACTACTGAGAGCATGATTGTCATTCTGAGTGTAATGTGCATTGTCCCAAAGTAGCATTGTCTTTTGCATGATTGTGATATCGTTTATTTTGAAATCATTGTATCTAGTCATCACTTAAACCTTGAAGGTGCCCCTGCATTTATGTTTTGCTTCACTAAAGGGGGCAAGCTAGATATCACTTTATCATATTTGCACATCATGTTCATTACAAATCTTCTTGATGTTTCAGTTTCATGTTGTAAAACTTTCAGTCATTTGTGATTTTCTCATGAGGCAACTTAATTACTATAGAATCATTGTCTCAGTAAGCTTTTTTCATATGACTGTAAAAAGTCCTATATGGTTAATAGCATGTCACCACAGAAATTATGCTTGTTATCATTTACCTACTCGAGGACGAGCAGGAATTAAGCTTGGGGATGTTGATACGTCCAAAACGTATCTATAATTTCTGCTTGCTCCATGCCACTTTTGGGTGATATTGCTATGATATTCATACACTTCCATACACTTTTGATCATATTTGGACTAACCTACTAATCCAGTGCACCCCAGTGCCAGTTTCTGTTTTCGGCTGTTTTTGTATTTCAGGTTTTCACGTTACGAGAACTGCCAGGAAAAATCCAAAAAAATTATATAAAAAATCAGCGTTCCAGAACCTACCTTGCGCCCGAAGGACAGCCGGGGGGGGCACCAGGGCTCCAGGCGCCCTGGCGGCGCGCCCCCCATGGGCCGCGCCGGGGGGGCGCCTGGGCCCCCCGAGCCCCGTCTGGTGCCCCCCTTCGGCATATATTTAGAGCGTCCTTCGAAACCCTCGGCATGGGAACTCTTTTTCGCGATCTCATCTCGGTTCCGCCGCCGCCGCCGCTTCCAAGATCGGGTGCACCAGGAGAACTCTTCCCGGCACCCTGCCGGAGGGGAAGATCACCATCGGGAGCCTCTCCACCACCATGGACGCCTCCCGGATGAGTTGTGAGTAGTCACCCTTGGACCATGAGTCCATGACTAGTAGCTATGTGATGTTCTCCTCCCGTTCTTGTGCTTCACTAATTAGTCCTCGTGAGCTGCCCTACATGATCGAGGCACATATGTAATCCTTATGCTGTTGCTATGATGAGTTTGCTGGGATCCGATGGATTATGAGATTATGTTCAGATTGTTCTTGAGTAATATATTTGATCTACCTCTTTTATATTTATGTTCATAAGTAATTCTTGCATGTTCTCCGTTGTTATTTATTGCTTTGGCCAAGTAATACGTAGTGACTCCAAGAGGGAACGTTATGCTCGATTGTGGGTTCATGCCCCTCGATGACTAGCTTGAGTGACAGAAACATGAGTCTAGGGGATGTGCTGTTGCCACAAGGGGGAAAACAACGGTGCTTGTGCCCGCGGGTGCAAGGATTGTTTACTTTACGCAAAGTTCTTTTAATGCAGTTGTCTGTTGCTTTGAGTTTACACTATGGGTGGGGCTCGCAACTTAATACCAGCGAGATGTTCTGGATAGATATCTCAAGGTGGATGATTAGTAGTAGATATTGATGGATTTCGGTCTACTTACTTTGGCGTACCGCCCATGCTTTGAACCTCAACCTTTCTTGCAATGTAGTCAGCATTGGTTTGCGTTCGTGGTCCTGTCAATTGCCCAGCTCTAATTCGTTTACCTCACATAGCTGTTTTATTGTCTTTTGGGAGAGAGACATCACTAGTGAACATCATGAGACTCCGGTCCATATTACCATCATTGATCACATCTGCTATTTACTTTTCGCTATTATTTACTATTGCAAACATTATCTATCACTACTATCATTTGCGTTTAATCCTTTGTGAACTACAAGGCCGGAGGGATTGACAACCTCTCTGTACTCGTTGGGAGCAAAGTTATTTGTATCTGTGTGCAGGTCCACGTTGATTGCTAATCCGGCGCCGTTAGCAGTTGACACCTACTTGTTGAACCTAGGAGTCTCTGGGGATTCGATCCTTGGCATCTTTGCTAAGGGAAAAACATCCACAACACTGCATCTTACACCTTCTACTTGGGGTAACCAACGAGGGGTTAGAGGCCCATCAATGTCCGGTTGTAGAAAACTTGACAGAGGATCCGAAGTAAAACACACAACTGGGTGAGTAACCGTGACTGTCTCTTTTCACTTTGAGAAGAGAACACAGTGGGGTTATGCTTGACTCATAGGTAGTTCTGGATCTTTAGCGATCACTACTAGTTGCGACCGTTTGCGCAGATGCTCATTTTATTCTTGTACTCGTAAGTTAGCCACCATACATATTGCTTAGTCGCTGCTGCAACCTCACCACTTTAACTCTTCCTACCCATTAAGCTTTGCTAGTCTTGTTACCCATGGTTATGGGATTGCTGAGTCCTCGTGGCTCACAGATACTACAACAACAGGTGTAGGTTCAGGTTTCCGATGACTTGACGTGAGAGCGATGTCCTTTGTATTGGAGTTCCTTCTTCTTCTTCTTCAGTCTTGGGTTAGGTTCCGGGTCGGCAGCTTGGGATAGCAGATGGATGTCGTTGTTCTGTTCATGTTTGCATCCGTAGTCAGATGTCTTGTATTGATGTTGTTGTATTCATGTGACTTGTATGAATTGTTGTATCCCCCATGTATGTATGTAATGGTACGATGTAATGATATCCATCTTGCTAAGCGCCCGAAACGTGGTTGTGCCCCAATCACGTTAGTGTCACATGATCGGGATAGAATCACATCTTGGGCCTGACACTTTCATTGCTTCTAGTTTGTTGAAATGCCTTCTGCTTAGTTTACACATCATAGCTGCGAATATGCAATGTTGTGAATATGAAATGACACTAATGATGAGAGACCTTTAACTTGCTACTTTGATGTTGTTTGCATCTTGCATATGATTTATTTCTTATACTGCTTCACATTTGTTTAAATGCGAGTTATGACGATACACTGTTAACTTGGCAGAGTGATATTTGTAGCATCTTTCATATGGTTTCCCCCTTCCATTGCATTGCTTCTTATTTATTGAAATGCTGTCTGCTTAATTTACACACCATAGGTCTGATTATCTCATGTCGTCTTCTTTTTCGTACATATTGCACCCTCCTATCATGCTGTTGTCTAACCTCAAAGTTCAGTTCGTCTGTATCACACATAAATTTGTTCTAAACAACTAATTTTTTTATTCCTTTTTCTTATGGGCTTGACTTGACATCGCAGAGAAAAAGAGCAAGGAACACAGAATGGTGGATGGTGTTAGTACTCGGGAGGACCTAAAATGGAAGCGGAAGATGTCTGCAGTTTTTGATGGTACTGATAGTGCAATAGAAGGTCGAAGTCCACCGGATAAATGTACAAACACGGTATCCCTACTACACCAGCTGCAAAACAATCCGCATGCAAACGAAAAGTTGGCACCAAACACGCAAAGACAGCCCTAGTTGTTGCATCACCTTCTTACATAGTACCAACATCTACACGAGTTACTCGATCGTCATGTCATCTAGGGGCAAGTTCCCAACCTCCCTTGCCACCTGACACTACTTCCAAAGCACTCTTGACACAAGAGTACTTGACAATATTAGATGAGCCTTTTGAACTTTAACATCAAGAAGGTAGTTGCTCGAGTCAAGTTAGAGTTGCATGCTTCTTTATATGTAGTCTCATTGTTTGATGTACACTAACACTTCCCATGTTCGTTGTTGAACTAGCACCTAGGCACAAGAGGAAACAGACATCAGGGATAATGCTCGACAGGATAACTAAGTCTAGAGGAGGAAGAATGGATATCCGTTTTGAGGTGGGTTTAAAGAGGCCAGATGATGCTACAGAGTCAGCCAAGTTAGTATCAGAGGCAACCGTTCCCGTTAGGTGTCATGCACGTATCCTCCCAACATGGATTCAGTACAGGAATGAAAAAGATGAAACCTTGTTTAACACCTTCCTCGACCATTTATCTGTAAGTATGGTTATGTACAGAAATTAGTAATATCGTCTTGCTCTGTCACTTTCTTGGTTGCTGGTAATGAGACTACCATATTTTTCAACAGATGAGGTTCAAGTTGGATCGCCAAGATGATGCAACCAGACAAGCGTGCACCAATGTTTCCAAGTCTGCTCTGCCACAATATCGGTATAACTTGAGGAAAACTCACTTTGAAGGAAAGGCTAATAGTGAACTTTCCCAAACGTCTCAAGTGGAAAAAGTAACATATGAAGACTAGAGAGCCCTTGTTGAACACTGGTCTGATCCAAAGTATCAAGTACGTTATATATATGTGATCAGATGACATGTTGAACTCCTATTTACACATGTGCCTTACAAATTTATCTTCTTCTAGGAACATTGTTCAAAGAACAAGACCAACCGTACGAAAGTGAAATTCCAACAGATGGCAGGATCTCATAGCTATATTGCACACTGCGAGGCTCTTGTAACTACCTGTTGTTTCACTCTTTTTGTTGTGCCCTATTATCATATCTATATTGACTTGTTCCAAATGCAGAGGAAAGCCTGCAAGGATCAAAGAGTACATGAACCAAATGTTGTGGAAATCTTCAAGGACTGTCACACCAGCAAGACAAATGGCATGAATAAACTAGTCAAAGCCTCTGTAATCCTTATGCCTTTTACCTACTGGTTACTCTAACTTGTGCGTTGAACTGCACGGTTTGCAGCCAATGTTGATTACTCTTTTCAATTTTATACACAGTTGTCTTAGTGTATCATTGCACCTTACAAGGTTGAAAGGAGTGGTGTTCCTTTGATCTTGATTTGTGATCTAGTTCCATGCTGGACTTGCCCACACAATGTTACAATTGCCTATTTTTCTGTTCTTAGTTGTTTTATGACAAGAATGATGTCATACTATGCTTACCATATTATAAACTTTGTCTCCTTATCCTTCGATGTTAGACAATGTGAAGAAATAGATAATACTTTAGCCATGGTACATGGTCATATGTTTGGAACCTAGTTTTATTATGTACTTTGCAGTAAAATACAACTAATGTTTTGCATGGGTTCACCAAAATAAGTTCTCTATATAGACCAAAGCTATTCTGTTTGGTTTTGCTGCCTCCTCAATAACTTCTGTTCGGTACTACTGATGTGCAAAGTCAACTTTTCCACAAACTATGGAGAAAATGGTGGAACAACCACTTCCTGAAGGTGACGAGGTAACCATAACCGCAATGTCACCTCTTGTTGTAGTGGGTCAGTAGTTGTCTAGTAACAGTGCCAAAAGAATATTCATGCGTAATACTAGGTTGGTTGTTAAGGCAACCTCATCCAAACTGCCTCATGATCAAGATATGCAAGCTCAAAACAATGATATATATGCGCTCCAAACACAAGTCCAATCCCTAATAGAGACCCTTTGTGAAACAAGGACAACCATTGTTCGATGTCATCAAAATATGCATGGTTTTGAAACGAGACTATCAGACATTTGCTATGTTGTTCATGAGTCTAGGAGAAATGAAGGCGAAGGTTATGGGGCTCCATCAGAAAGTACAACATGAAACCGTAACAGCCAGGTCAAATAAACTGAGCTTCTGAACTTCTGATGGTGCATTTATCTGCCAGACTGTTAACTTTTACTAGATAATTGGTGGCGTGCGTTCCCGCACCCATTTATTTGGACAATAGAATGGTAGTAATTTGTAACGAAGCATATCATACATTAACATGATGCATACACGATCAACTATTCAACTTATGAAGTCCTAAAAAGTTGGTTGTGCTGCTAGCCAAATAGTGTTGTGAGATAACATTTCTCACTCATAAAACTATGCACGACTTGTAAAGTCTGTGATAGGCATACATAGCCAGAAAGATCCATGAGATACAGAATAAAGCAATCTTCAAACCAACAAATTTAACAAAATATGAAATCTCTGGATTTATCCAAAGAAAGTGAGACCAACATATAAATTTTAATGTTGAACTAATTCATTTCTGAGGCCTAAAATCCGTTTTGGACCCATTCAACTGATTTGAAGTATACATGCAAAAATATGATTTCAAGTATACAGGCAAAAATATGAAATGGACTACAAGAGCGTACAACAGTAAAATCGGTGTAAAGGCAACCAGTCCGGATTCACTATCAATTGACTCTAGTAGCAGCTATGTGTTGGTTTCATAGATAGTGTCAAGGAGACTGCAAGATGTAAGCTGAAAATAAGATGTAAACAAATACTTACCTTTTCAAGATCAGATTATTCGAATATTAAGAATTTTTTTCACAAAGAGAAGTATACTTTTGGAACAATTTGAGAAACACCAGCTTTCCAAATGTGCATATGAAGTGTGTGTTTCAATCTGGATGGTCCATAATTCTATGCAGCCACTAATGCATTCAAAGGAGTATTCTCAATAATAAGACCTGCAAAATGACAAACTTGTATGCACAAGTTAGCAGGTAAGCATTACTGTAATATAAGTTTTTTTAACAGAGAAAGGTGCCGAAGACACCAAATTCATTCAGCTCAAAAGTAGTGTACAACAGGAAGAACAACACCATGCAGATTTACAGAAGTCAAGAGAGTGATTACAGAGCATATTGCAAGTCTATGAGTTGAACCGAAACAGCTAAAGACAAGTCAACATGATGAGCTACATTATGAGCAGTACCAGTGATTTTCCTAGAGATGTGAAACACACGCGGCTACAATTCTTGAGTACACATCAGCAAGAAGCTTTCTGACAACAGGAATAGAGCCAGCAGTGAAATTCCTTGGGGCCGCCGCCTTGGCGAAGGTGAGATTATCGGTGAGAAAAGTGGGCTGCGAGACCTCAAGGAGCTGGGATAAGTTGGCTGCAAGAAGAAGTGCTGGCGCTTCCGCCTGAAGCGAGGAAGAAGTGGCTAGTGCAGATGCTTCAATCATTACTTGTATGTACGCTTCTTCCTGCAAAAAACTAGGAAAAACACCAATGCTTGTGGCTGTGTTGCCATTCGTTAAACCTAGGATTTTTAAGATTTTTAAAGATGCATCAGAGTAGATCTTAGCTCCTAAATTAAGACCAGTTCTAATGGTGTATCCTTGTTGCAACGTCACATTTGCCATTTCTGTGCTACACAAGAAATAAAAACCAGTTGGTACATCCAAATTCAAATACAAGAAAAGTTAAGACAGTAATATCAGCTGCCTTTCTGAATACCAACTACAATATTGCACCTCAAATTCTCAACAGTAAGTGAACTCACCATCATTGACTCGAATAGGTCTGATATGGACATCTATGAAGCAAGAGCTGCCATATCATAATGAATTTATCTATATGGAAGCATGCGGCAAAATAGAAGCCATTCCAAAGATCAAACGTCCTCACAATTGGTACTCTAGGGTTGGTAATCATCTGGATAGAACCATTCAATTTACAGAATCTGCATAGATCAATTTCACTTAAAGCATGCTAGAAGATCAGATCATCAAATAAATAATTTTAGAACTGAGTTAACAGCCAGTAATCATCAGAGATCAGAAACTAAAGAATTTCCCAAATGCTCCACAACTGAAGAATTAGCCAAATCAAAATGTGAAATCAGTCTCCAAATTATAGGATTCCCTAGAATCAGTTGACCACAGCTAGCATGGACATCACCTGCACAAAATTAAAATTGGGGGATATTAGAAAAAGATAATCATGGGTGGAAGAAGGGATCGTATAGGAAAGGAAACAAATGTGCATGCTGCTAGAGGTTCAGTTGCTCCACAGCAGTCGGCTCCTCCCTGTGGGAGGCCGCGCGGGCATCACATAGCTGGCTGGCCATTTGCACCACTACCTGACGAGCCTGACCCTCTGCACCTCCGTCTCGCCGAGCCACTCCCCCTGTGGTCGTGGCTGCTGCGGCCGTGCGGCTGTCTGTGGATGTCGTGAGGTAGAGCCGGACAACCCTGGCGCACACGCTCGCGGTGGCGGTGGTGCGTCTCCGGGGACGGCTGGCGTCCGAAGGGCTAGCTGGCGTCGTCGTCCGAAGGACACCACATCCGGACGGAGATGGAAGCAGAAAAGATGGGGAGGCATCTGGCACCAGCGAAAGGTTCTTTTAGGGATGCATCGACACCCGCGCCGCTGCGCCGCCGCCGAAGAAGTAGGGAAGGGAGTCCATTGGCTTCGAAATTGGGAACGACCGATCGACCGAAGTGCGAGCGTCGTCGGTAGTGTCGACGGACGCGAGGGTTTGCGATTCGCCTGCTGCCTACCTGTACTGTATCTCGCGTGGGCCATAGAAGATTGGGCCGAGAGAAAAGGCTCATGTAACCAGAGATCTCCATCTCGGCCTCTGGAGTAGCAGCCCATAGGACAGCTGGGCCAGCGCGGAAGAGTTGTCTGTACACAGAAATCCAATGGACAGAAAGGTTTAGATCAATAAAACGGACGGTCTAAAATCCAAATCGCTGTGAGGGTAGGGATTATGTGCGGTTATACCGTCCTTAATGCCAACCCTCCTTTAGTTATATGGTTGTAATTTGTTTTGTTGCGATACAACATTTGTTCTCTACGGGCAGCGATCGACTAAAGAAAATACCAAGCCATTTTTGTATAGTGTAGGGTGTTTCCTATATTTGCACAGGTGGCGAATTTTGATGCACAGTGGATGTAATATGTGCAATTGCATTAATAGCCTAGTGTTAGTTACTTGCTTATTTATTTCCTTAGTCTTCTTTTTCCTTAGCTTGCTAGTGGCCGCAACAACTATGGGCCACGTACAGACCGTTGTAACCATGGGCAATCTCCGAGCTGTAGGATCAATGGGCCTCCTACGGGTCGTAGGATCAATTGGCCACATACGGGCCATAAGATCAATGGGCCACCTACAGGCCGTAGGATCAATGAGACACCTACGGGTCGTAGGATCCATCAATTCATGGGCCTAATTGGTATCGGGCCAGCATGGTAACATGCCGTTAACAGGCCGGAAGAATAGGCCAGTAATGGACCGTAAGTAATCGACGGCAGGAAATGAGCCTAGGAATTTATGGGCCCTTACGAGGCGGAAAGCTAACACCGGCTGGATAGAGCCCAACTGAATCATGGGCATTTAATGCTTCTAGATAATTCGGCTGTTTATAATGGGCCAGAATCAGAATGGGACGTTAATGGGCCTAAAAACGCAATAGGCTAGAAGTGGCCCAAATCTACAGTAGGGAGCTGACAGGCCGAATGACAGACCATGCCAAATATGGCCCAATTCCTTGATGGTCTTTATGGGACGAAAGTATCATTGGGCAATAAATGGGCCCAATTATAGCAGGACCTTTAACAGGCCAGAAACTCACCGAGCCGTAATTTGACCCAAATACTTAGCGGGCTATTAACGGCCAGAAGTGATCGTGTGTTGCAATGATCATAAATTTAGTACGGGCCACTGATGGGACAATTTGGCATTATTCCTACGGGCCTTATGTGACGCCCCGAGACCGATGCGCCAGGTGTCAGCCAGTTATTCGTCGCCGTTGCCATGTCATCTGCTTGCGTGTTGCATTTTGCCATGTCATCATGTGCATGTCATCAGCGTTCAAAACTTGCATCCGTCCGAGTCCACCCGTCCTTTCAGTTGTCCGTTCTGAGCCAGACACACTTGCACGCGCCCGTGATACCTCCGAATATTTATTTTATAAGTGGCCGGAAAATGTTCTCAGAATGGGATGAAACTTGGCGTGTGGTTTTATTATAGTGTAGACAGACCGCTCGCCAAATTTTGTCGCATTCAGAGTCCGTTTGATAGCCCAACGGTTAACCGCGTTAACTGCCGGAAGCCCCTTCTCTTTTGGCCCAGCACCCCTCCACAACAGCCCTCTAGCCCATCCCAACCACCTCCAGGCTCTCAGTCGTTGGATCATGATCACGTGGCCGAAAACCGCTCCTCATTTGGACACTCCTAGCTCCCTCTACATATATATTTGCCTCCCGCTCTTCAAATCACGGATGAACCCTAGCCTCCTCCCTCTCGCGCCGCCGGACATGTCCAGCCTCCACGTCCCCCAGGCCAATCAGGGCATGCCACATCACCCTCCTTGCCGCCCGTAGCCAACCCAGGCCTCCGTGTAACGCCCCGGACACACCCGCCGGTGGTCGTTACTCCTGGCGGGATCTAGACTGGCCTCACATATCAATACTAGTCTTTTCTGCGCACTTTGTCCTCACTCGTGCGCACCCGGGAGCAACTTCTCGGTTGGTCACCCATCCTGAAACTACTCCAAACTGAGCACGCTTAACTTTGGAGTTCTATCTGAATGGACTCCCGGAAAAGAAGGAATTCCTTATTGATATGAGTAGTCTATCATCCCTAATAAGCCAGGCCATCACATACACCCTCACTCAGAGGAACCAACGTCCTCGTCGGGCCACAGGAACGTTCCCTCTTGGCACAACCGTCTGTGCTTCCAGGACATCACATGTGCCATGACGGGTCACAAACGTCATGCACAACATGATTGCAAACTGTCCGCAAACATCCGTGTAACCGCGAGGGTTGGCTCTGATACCAACTTGTAACGCCCCGGACACACCCGCCGGTGGTCGTTACTCCTGGCGGGATCTAGACTGGCCTCACATATCAATACTAGTCTTTTCTGCGCACTTTGTCCTCACTCGTGCGCACCCGGGAGCAACTTCCCGGTTGGTCACCCATCCTGAAACTACTCCAAGCTGAGCACGCTTAACTTTGGAGTTCTATCCGAATGGGCTCCCGGAAAAGAAGGAATTCCTTATTGATATGAGTAGTCTATCATCCCTAATAAGCCAGGCCATCACACTCCGCGTGTCCCCTGCCTCCCCACTTCCACGTCAGGCCCGCGGAGCCCACCTCCGGCCCGCGCAGGGCCGCGACGAGCCCGGATCCCGCAGCCCGCGCCCCGCGCCCCGCGCCCCGCTCGATCTTGCCAGGATCGAGGACTCCACCGCCGTGCTGTGCCTCGCGCCGCCCGCGCCTCTCGCCGGCGTCGTTCGCGTCGTCAGCCACCCTTGCCGCCGGCAGCCGTCCACCCCGCAGCTTCCTGGTCCACTGCCCTCGACGCCCCCGCCACCACCTCTCTACTCGTCGCCTGGAGCTCGCCGCCATGTTGCCGCAGAACCTCACCGCCCACCAGATCCGGGGCCTTCCCTGCCGGATCCGTCAATCCCCATCGACGGTCAGCCTCGCCGGAGCCAAGGCACACTGCCGCCGCGTGCCTCGCTCCCGATCTGATTGGGAGCACGACGATGCCCGACGGCCAGCCTCGCCATCCCCTAGGCCGGCGGCCGCCCAGGGCCCATCTCCGCGGGGCCAAGCCGAAGCCACATGGGCCACAGCCCAAACTGGCCCGCTCCCGTTCTAGGCCCAGTTTCTCGCCGGCCTCCTCCTCGCCGTTTTGGGCCATGGCCCACTATGGTGAGCATCCCTTTTCCCTCGCCTCGTGCGATTTCTAGTATCTTACGCTCATGCCAGAACTTGGCCAAATTTCGGCTAAGTCCCAGATTTTCTTAATATGTTGGCATCTTGTGAGTGGTGTAACTTTATGCATGTGTGGCCAAATGGTGCATATGATATATCAAAATGTTCGTCGTGTGATGCTCTACATGTTAGTTGCATTTGCATACATGTTACTGTTCATCTTGATGTCCTAATCCTTGTTGCAAAACTGCTATGTGATGTTAGTGTCAAGTCCTTGTTGTCTGTCAACAATATGTTAGCATGTTTGAGAGGCCACATATTGGTGCATGTTGGTCCAAATGGAGTGTATGATATGTAAAAATATTCATTGTGAAGTGCTCTACATGATGGTTGCTGTAGCATTCATGTTAAGTGCCATATTGCCGTGTTTATCTCTGTTGCAAAAGTGCATATGGCTATTAAGTGCTGAAACTTGTTATGAGATGCTGATTTGTCATTTTGTATCTTTATGTGTGATTTTTGTTTGAGCAACACGTCAATATGTTTTAGAAGCACAATCATGCCATATTTTCTGTGGTGCAATCCATTTTTCATAATATGCCTTGTGGTGTTTGCAACAAGCTTGTAAAGTAGCCTACCCGCTGTTGTTATTTTCTGAGACTTGTTGAAAAACGGCCAAGTCTGAAACTGTTATAACCTGATGCCATGTTTGCTTGATGCCCCACTCAAATCGATGAATGTTTTGGGTTATCCAATGATCATGTCGTGTTTTCCATTTTATGCTCTATCCATCCATGCCCTTATTTGCATTAATGGCCTATTGTAACTTGTTGTTTTCATGCTCTCAAGTTGCTATAAAATGTTTCTATCGGCCTGTTATCAGCAAGTTCAGTTTTGCCATGTGAATATCTAGTGTTCTATGCATCCTATGACCATATTCTTGCCATGAGTAACTTCATAAAGATGTCTTCTTCTTGTTGGTTATATTCACATGTCATGATATGCTTTGAGGTGAGTTGCACAAGCTTGCAAACATGTCTACTTGTCGTTGTTGTTGCCATGTCTAGTTTATTTCACTAAGTTTGTGAAACTGTTATCTTTTGCAATATTGCCATGATGTTTTGAGCATGTTCTAGTGGTGTTTTGTAGTAGCTCATTGGTCATGCTTGTAATGCTGGACATGTACATGCTTGCCATGCCCTTTGTTGCCATGAAATGTTATTGTATCATGTTGTTTTGATGTCAACTATATGCCTACTTGTTGTTTTGGGCTGATTGTGTTCCAAACTTGTTATATGTGTATGTGATGAACCGTTGCTCCGTTTTGAGCGCGTCCTATATGAAACTTGTGTGTGTTTTTAATGTAGATGCATAATAACATGTTGAATACCTGTTTGGAGTGTGTTTGCTTGATGTTTGGATGCGTTTTGCATCGATGACATGTTGGACTTGTTTTGCTCATATCTTCTAGGCCGTAGCTCCGAATTAAATGAACTTTATATGGAACTTGATTAGAATTTCAAGTAGATCATCATGGTGCATGTTAAATTGCTGTTTAACAACTTCAACTTAAGGTTTCTTCAGATCTGGACCAATTTCGAATTTTGCATATGAGGACTTACTGGAGTTGTTATATATTGTTTCCGGCCTCATTTAAACTTGCTTTGTGTGATGTCTTGTTTGCATCATCCCTTGCCATGTTTTGCATCATATAGACTTGTCTTGCATCATACTTGGTTGAGAAATATGTCATGTTCTTGTGTGGTGTGTTTACCGTGTTGCTTGCTTTTTCTCGTTAGTGCTTGTTTCGTTGCGATCGTGAGGATTCGTTCGACTACACTTGGTTCGTCTTCGTGGCTTCTTCTTCGTCTTCTCCATGGAATCGTTCTTCTTCCTTGCGGGATCTCAGGCAAGATGACCGTCTCCTTAGATACCTTTACTATCATGGCTATGCTAGTTGTCTCGATGCTATCGCTATATGTCGCGCTACCTATCTTTTGTTGTCAGCCTCTCCTTGTTGCCATGAAACCTCTAACCTTTGACACCTTCCTAGCAAACCGTTGTTTGGCTATGTACCCGCTTGCTCAGCCCCTCTTATAGCGTTGTTAGTTGCAGGTGAAGATGAAGATTGCTCCATGTTGGAGTTGAACGTTGTTGGAATATCACAATATCTATTAATTAAATTAATGCACATATATACTTGGCAATGGGTGGAAGGCTTGGACTTTTGCTCGGTGTTTTGTTCCACTCATGCCGCCTTAAGAACTGATAAACTGGCGTTATGTTCCTTGATTTTGCGTTCCTAACATGGTTGGGGTTTATGGGCCCCCCTGGATAATTCGCACTGCTTAAAGCTTTTCCAGCAAGACCCAACTTTAGTACTACATTTTCCTAATAACTAAAACATGCATAGGGACCGGCTAGCACCCGAGGACTCTTAATCAACCCCCCAGGCCAGTGCTCCTCATGAGTGTTGGTCCAACTGGGCAGACTGCAGGGCCACCACGAGGAAACTTGAGGATCGGTATTTTCCTGTAGGCTGTCCCATCCGGCCGTGGCCTGATATGAGATACGCGCGGCTACTATCAGGGTTTCAGCACGCCGGGAGGTTTTGCTGGATAGGTTTTACCTTTGTCGAAATATCTTGAGCACGGGATTCCGAGAATACTCGGGTCTTCCCAACTTGGAGTTGCGACTCCGCAGATCGTGAGCTTGTCATGGGCTAAGTTGGGACACCCCTGCAGGGTTATGATCTTTCGAAAGCCGTGCCCGTGGTTACGTGGAAGATTGGAATTTGTTAATGTACGGTTGTAGAAAACTTGACAGAGGATCTGAAATAAAATACACAACCGCGTGAGTAACCATGACAGTCTCTTTTCATCTTGAGAAGAGAACACGGTGGGGTTATGTTTGACTCGTAGGTAGTTCAGGATCTCTAGCGATCATTACTAGTTTGCGACCGTTTGTGTAGAGGCTCATCTTATTCTTGTACTCGTAAGTTAGCCACCATACTTTTGCTTAGCCGCTGCTGCAACCTCACCACTTAACCTCTCCATACCCAATAAAGCTTTTCTAGTCTTGATACCCATGGTTATGGGATTGCTGAGTCCTCGTGGCTCATAGATATTACAACAACAGTTGCAGGTGCAGATTTCCGATGACTTGACGTGAGAGCGATGTTCTTTGTGTTGGAGTCCTTTCTTCTTCTTCGTTGATCTTGGGTTAGGTTCCTGGTCGGTAGCCTAGGATAGCAGGATGGATGTCGTTGTGCTTTTCATGTTTGCATCTGTAGTCGGATGTCTTGTATTGATGATGTTGTATTCATATGAATTGTATGACTTCTTGTATCCCCATGTATGTATGTAATGTTACGATGTAATGATATCCATCTTGCTAAGCGCCTGAAATGCGGTTGTGCCTCAATCACAAGTTTTATCTAGTGATCGAGATAGAATCGCATCTTGGGCGTGACACCTTAACTGCGAATGGGCCATCTGCAAGCAGGCCTTTAATGGGCCAGCCCGCTAATTATTGTTGGGCCGGCCTTTTTAACCTAAATGGGTTGCTGCTGGGCCTTGCCACATGTCAACACCATTGGACGGTTGACATATGTCCCAACGCGGAGCTAACACGTGGTTCCTGCAGCCAATGGGAATTTTACACGTGGAAAATCGCCATTGGTCGTGGCTATTAACGGGTTGTCGAATCCAAAACCGGACCTGATAGCTTAAATGCGACCCATTACGGTGGAAACCACGTGTCGGTCACCCTTGACGAAAGCACTTCCATGACGCGACATTTATCATCATGGAAGTGGACACTTCTGTGATGATAATTTCACTATTGTCATGGAACACTTCTACGACAACACATGTATGACTATCTTGATTCTGTCATTAAATCGTCATGGATGTACAAGCATGACAGAAATCCTGACCTACTATGACAAACACATATCATCATGAAAGTGTTTTTTGTAGTGTTCCAACCTACACATAGTATCTTTATGATGAAGGATTTCTTCTATTAGTGGATGCTCAGAATCTGTTATATAAAAGGCAAAGATATCCCTAGCTTCTCGAATTATATAATCAAATTCATACATAACGATGATAGTAGCAATCTTTGTTGTTCTTCGATCATGGATATTGGGAAGTTCAAGGAACATCTTTTGTCAAACATGGTGAATATGCAAAAAAAAAAATCATTTCTAGTTTAACCACAAGCATATCAATAGCATCCACATAACATTTCATTTTATCAAGAATATATCCTTTCCCGAGCAGTTAAAGAATTCTTGGATGACATTCTTTCCAATTATATCCCCACTACCCACACGATAGGTTTTAGCTTTTAAGATCGTGGGAGCTTCATTATGATGAACTTAATTATCGAAGGATCATTATTAAGATCATTTTTAAGTTTTCCCTCATGAGTCTCACTAGCTCTATCTTCACTAGCGCCTTCAACAATAACTTCGTCAAACTCAGACATGATAGCTACTTCAAGTAAACAAACAAGATATTTGTTTTGTATTTTTGATTTTTTTTTCATAATGAGACTAATAAAAGCAAATAAAAAGTAGAGCAAATAAATGATAATGTAAAACTAGGAACATGTAGGTATTTGATGATGTCTCCCTGACAACATGCCAAAAATTATTTCTGATACTTATAAGTCGCGTTGTGATTTTCCCTAAGAGAAAGGGTGAAGCAATATAGTAGCGGGTGGTATTTCCCTCAGTGAGAACCAGGGTTATCGAAACAATAAGAGAATCACGCAAATTCCTAGTAATAAATACAAGAGCAAATACTTGCACCCAACACGGGCCAGAGGGTTGTCAATCCCCTTGAAGTCGTTACTTGCAAGGATAAAATCTGATAATAGTAGATATATAAATTCAAAAATAAAATAAAAAGTAATATATTGCAGCAAAGTATTTTTGGTTTTTGTAATACGATAAAAGTAAACCCGGGGGGTCATAGTTTTCACCAGAGACTTCTCTTTCGTAAGGACATCATACGATGGGTAGACAAATTAGTGTTGGGCAATTGATAGGAAAGTGCATAGTTATGATGTCATTCATGGCAATGATCATGTATATTGGCATTACGTCCCTGAAAAGTAGACCAAAACGATTACGCATCTACTACTATTACTCCACTTCGAGAGCGCTTCTATGTTGGCCTCTCTACGTATTAAGTTCATAACAAACCGAGTAATGCATGAAATATGGTGACGTAATGTAGAACTAATCAATATGATTAAACCTTGTAGTTTTACCCTTAGTAGAAACAATACGAATACATGCCTTGCTACCCCTTCTGTCATGAGGTGAGGACAACGCAAGATTGAACCCACTACGAAGCACCTCTCCTACTAAAGATAAATCAATTTAGTTGGCAAAACCAAACGGATAGATCGGAGAGAAATACAAAGCGATAATAATCATGCATGATAAAGTTCAGCAAAGACTCGATTACTTTCAATGTATAATCTGATCATAAACCCATAATTCATTGGATTGCGACAAAGACACCGCAAATGAAGATTATACCGAATAGATCTACGGGGAGAACATTGTATTGAAGATTGGAGAGAAAGAAGAAGCCACCTAGCTAATCACTATGTACCAATAGGTCTGTGGTAGACTACACACGCATCATTGGAAGTGCAGCAAGGTTGATGTAGAAGTCCTCCGTGAACGATTCCCCCCTCGACAGAGTACCGGAAAAGGCCTCCAGACAGGATCGCGGAAAAACAGAGATTTATGGCGGTGGAAAAATTGTTTCGGGTGGCTCTCTGTTGGCTTGTGAATTTATGGGAATTTATAGAGGAAGAATTAGGTGAAACAGAGCTGTGTGGGACCCACAAGCTCAAGTGGTGCACCCCCTAGAGGCGCGCCATGTGAGCTTGTGGCTCCCCGTAAGTCTTCTGCCCTCCTCCCAAACCTTCTAGGGCTATCACCGTAAAATTTCATCGTGTTTGGACTTCGTTTGGTATTGATTTTTTGTAAAATAAAAAACATGCAGAATAGAACTGCCATTGGGCACCAAATTAATAGGTTAGTCCAAAAAATAACATAAATTGCATATAAACTATCCAAAAGTATAATATAATAGCATGAAACAATAAAAAATTATAAATATGTTGGAGATGTATCAGCTGAATGAAAGGATAAACTTTCAGAGAGCAGATAATCAAGACTTTGATATGTTAACTATTGTGATGCCATGGGCACTTTCGAAGCAACCCAATGCTAGAGTGTTTAATAGGATGAACCAAGTGAAGACGACACCGCAATAGGTCTTCACGAAGATTAGTTTAAACTTGGACGGAAACAATAGTTTAAACTTGGACGGAAACAATACTTGATTCTAGGACAGATAGTGAAGTGGAAACATGTCGCTGTCGGTGTTGATGGTTTACAATGTTTTGTGAAAGAGTAGCAATAAGTTTGTAGATGTTGAAGGAGTTGGTTGGTTTTACTTGTGAGGATGTTTGTGTCGCTAACAAGCTCTCGTGTAAAGATGTGGTATTTTACTTCAACAAAAATATGATACATCGCCGGTGTACTCTCGAAGAAAATAAATCAAAGTGAACTTTGGAGACGAATGTGACCGTGGGTGAATTTATCTCCACGTGCGACTTGCTTGCCACTATGACCTGCCCAGTCGAGTCGCGCCGCCGAGAAGAATAGGCAGGCAGGAGGAGTAGCCGAGTGGCCAACGACTCCCTCCTCTTCCACCTCCCCCATTCGCACCACCGGCCTCCACCGAGACCAAGCACACGCCATTCCCCTCCTCTCCTCCGAGCTCCGAGAGATCCCCAGACCATACGCGCGAGTTCCCATGGCAGCGGCCCAGCTCCGCGGATCGGCGGTGTCGGGGACGGCGAGGAGGTGGCCGGCTCCCTCCGGCGCCGTCCTCCGCTTCGCGCCGCTCGCCACGTCCAGGCTCCCGGCAGCGTCGCTTCGTCGGAAGGGAGCCTTCAGTGGCCTTTCCGCTAGTGTCGTCAGGGAGGTGGGTCCTCGCTCTTCTCCCGTGTTTGGCCCTGCCGCTCCCTGGATCTAGATTCTAGAATTTTCGGTGCTTCGATGGTCGTGATATATGCTGTAAAATTTACGTAGGAGAGTGGCTGCAGGCTGCTTTTGCAGAGCGTATCATATGTTTTCTTGGCGGAACTAAATGGGAACTGTTCTCGTCTAAGGCTCTAGCAATGCTGTAGGGAGT
Source organism: Secale cereale (assembly GCA_902687465.1). NCBI lineage: Eukaryota > Viridiplantae > Streptophyta > Magnoliopsida > Poales > Poaceae > Secale > Secale cereale. Next base: position 555,734,416 of record LR738712.1, read on the forward strand.
TGAAAGACATATTGCTGGATTTTTCAAAAATGGGATTCTCGAAATTGGCACTTAAAGAAGAGCAAATTACACCACGGCAATTATTTCTACATGAATTTCAGAAAATCACAAATGTGAGTGTTCCTGGATGGATGGGCAAACTGGGTTTTGCTGGCATTCTTTATCGGCATACTCAAGCGGGTTTAATTTTGGAAGTGGGGGTACATGCTAGCCTACCACCCTTAGAAGTTACATCAGGGCAGAGGCTTTAGATGGACTTGCCTTCGAAAAGTAGTACCAATTGATCTTGAGCTTTCAGCATCACTTAATTAAGGGTTGGGTGGCAGAAAATGTTAGAGGATAGTGTTTAGCCACAAGACATTAACTTATACTCCCTCCGTCTCAAAATAAAGTGTCTCAACCTTGGTACAACTTTGTACTAGAGTTAGTATAAAGTTGAGACACTTAGGTTGATGTATCTTGCTGGATTCCTATGTATATTGTCTGGTTCCACCCAGGCAAATGTCATTTTGGTTGAGATGAAAGCTTTAGAAAATATCACCTCTCTCCATGCTAAGATAGCTGTGAAATGTTTTGCATGACATTGCCATGTTACTTATGGAGTTATGGTGTTTGAGGAGCATATTGCTGATCAGAACAATCTTAAGCTTCACCCTGTGAATTGTATTTCAGTTTTCCTATTCAAGTAACTTATCGCCTTGCAGTTCTAGACATGCTCTGGCACATTTTGCCGACCAGTATTTATTTTCGTCCAAATTCGAACTAATCTCTATGGAGACCTTTTCCTCATTTGACGGTGTAGCTTATCGCCTTGCAGTCATTGACTACAATGTGCATGAAGTCAAAATGTACTAGGACTCCCATTGATTATGCCACTGCTCCTGAGCATACAGAAGATGAAGTTCCTGAGCCAACCGCTGCGGTGACTGCTAGCGAAGGGATAAATATAGACCAGGAAGTTGCTCCGCCACATAAGAGTGCCATAATACATGATTTCTGCCTAGGGATCCCTTTTGGTAATGATACCAGCTTCCTTTTTAGCCAAGTTTGATGTGATTTGCATTTTTCTAATAAAGTGATTTGCAGCTCAGATGACAAGTTAGTCTACTTGAGTGTTAAAGTAACTCGGTTATTTTGGTTAGCCCTTCCAAGCACTCGGTAGAATGGCTCGAACTGTTGTAATATACTAATATGTCATGTTTTGTGAAAGCTGCTAAATTCTCTTGTATTATGTTATCCTCATCTAACACCTCATTTAACTGATCTTTGCCCATCTGGATTTGCTTGAGTACTGATTACAATTTCCCTATTTCAGGTGGATTATTATTTTCCATGGGCCTTGTTGGATTTCTATTTTGGAGGAGTCCTGTAAGTCTTACTTTTGGCGTTGCACCTGGTCTTGCTATATTGGGACTTGCCGTGCTTAGTCTTAAGGGTTGGAGGAGTGGAAAGTCCAGCTTGCCATTCATACTGGCACAAGCAGGTATTTTGATTCCCTTACTTACATCCCAATAACTTCAGATTAACAATGACATGCATGTCTGAACAGTCAATATCGGTATTTATATAAATATTTGATCCTTGACCCTGGTAATCTACCACTATACCAAGTTGAAGTGTCACATTGTGGGGAAACCCCCCGCGGTAATTAACCTCCTATGTTCATTATTTGCAGCTGTTGCTGCTGCTGTAGCATGGAAGCACTGCCAGGCGTATGCCACAGTAAGTGACACTGCCACTTTGCTGTAAAAATTTGGCGGGTCCGAATCTTATTCTGATCAATTGACTCTGTTTGCACAGACAAAGAAGCTGCTTCCCTGGGGCTTTTATACTGCGCTCAGGTAGTGTTCTCGATTGTCTCTTTATTGGGTTTCAGCTGCTCATTGCACACTACTGTCCTCCTTACAACTTCCCTTGTCCCCAGTGCCTTGATGATCTGCTTCTACTCGTACGTGTTGCTTGCCGGGGGGAATCCACCACCAAAGAAGAAGCCAGCAGCTGCTATATAAGTTGAGCCTTAAGTCCTGTTGTTGTCGGAGTTGTGATCTGGTAAATGTTACTGATGATAGGAGTTGCGTTTTATTACTTTTAATTGTAGAACACTGAAAAATAATAAAGCTGTGTTCTAGCGTACAGTTCATTTGGGTATCTCTTGTTACTTAATGAAAGAGCCAGAGCAGATATAATTTGCTCTGGTTCTACATTAACTTTTGTTCCTGAACATCGCGCTTATACCTTAATAAAATGTAGCTTTGTTGATCCTGGAAAGATACTGATCAGATTGTGTGCGCAGAAGCTGTTTAGTCAGTGATCGCCATCAACCAAACCAAAATTTTGTTTACTTCCAACATTTGGTAGTACTACACATAAGATCAGTGTAGCAGCCAACACTTGGTCTAAGTTCCAGTACGGAAGGTCTGGTTGTTCCAAACAATTTTGCTAGCGTGTCTGCGCATGTGCTGAAAATGCTGGAGGTTATCGGGCCCTCAAACCAAACAACTAATTATTAATTTTGATAGGTTTTGAGATAGCTTACTGCTCGTGCCGTGCAGCTACTCATTTGATTATTTGAGAGGGAATGTTACTCAACAAATCCTGTCCCGGCATTGCAAAAATGCTTAGTAGAATCTTGCTCTGTAAGGGTGTATCTACAATCTAAGCACGCGCCTCTTCTTTTTTAATTTGTTCATTGAGATCTTGATTCTAGCTTGCGTGCCGCACTGGCTAGATTTCTTTTCCAAAAGCAATTGTAGCGGGAGGTTTCTTTAACAACTATGATCAGAAGAATTAGTCCGATGAGGATGAAGTAAAGGAAGACGATCCTGACCAATTGTTTCTTCTTGAATTGTTATTGAATCCGCTTTCTTTTGTTTCTATAGCTGGAAGTGCAGTTTTGTTGGAGTTTCTGTTCGTGAGCTCAAATGCTCCCTCATGAACAATTAAATAAAAAAAGATATAAAAATCTGAATCTTTTTGGCAACAGACATGGATAAATTGCTTACATATGTATTTTTTGTGAAAAAAACTAAATTGTTCTAAGAAAAATAAATCGATGCTCCAAAATATATACTTAGTATTTTTGAAAGCATTTATTTTTCCCCGAACATTAGGGGTGTTTTCTATTCACGAAATGTTGAATGTACATAGACAATTCGTCAATGTTTGTTGAAAAAAAAACTGTTCAAATTTTTATTTACTACTCCATCCGTTCCCAATATAAGTCTTTCTAGAGATTCCAACAAGTGTCTACATATGGAGCAAAATAAGTGAAACTACACTCTAAATATGTCTACACATATCCGTATGTTATGGTCCATTTAAAATGTCTAAAAAGACCTATATTTAGAAACGGAGGAAGTATATATTTCTGAATTTACCGTTCATGGTGGGTGCATTTGAACTAAAGAGCAAACGAACACTTTCACAGAAAGGTGATCTTTCTTATGGTGGTTCGAATTAGCAAACGAAGTTCTCACAACTAAGAAAACATACATAGAAGTCTTGACATTTACAACATTCTGGGGTGATGCAACAACCAGGGACAACGCTTAAAACAAAGTTGTCACTTCTTGATGTAGGTGGACCATTTTTCTCGATTAATGGGCGTCACATGTCTCATTGTTCAACATTCATTTTATAGTGTAATCGTGATTCTACGCAATTCTAGAAACCCCCAAAAAAGGTGAGTTCAAATATATATTTATTTTCAAGAAGCAATCTATAATCTAGGGTCAGTGATTCTACACAAGAAAAAAATGTGAACTACAAAAATATATTTCATTTTGAAAATTGATCTATTATCTCAGGTGGGTTTATTCAGGAGAAAGTCAAAAAATTGTCACTCTGAATATGTGGCTTCTCAAAATTGTCACTTCGAAGATGGAGTAGCTAAATTGCCACCTAACCTATTTACTCCTTGATTACCATGTCGTTTTCTGTCTTTTGTGGTTTTTGTTTTTCATCCATGGCATCAGAAAAGCCCCAATTTTACATATGAGGTTTTCTGGTTAGAGCATCTTCGATAGATGGTCCATATGTAAAAATAATCAAATTTTGGATCTTTTGAGGCAAAAAAACAGCTCTTCAACAGATTGTCCATATGCAAAAAAAACAAAAAATAAAAAAAAACATCTCAGTCTTCCGAAGATGTAAAATTCAACACCTCGCGGTGCAAATTTACATCTCCAGAGTCAAGAGATGTAAAACCGCGGCCGCGCGCCAACGCCCAATCACTCTTCACCCCCCGCCCTCTTCTTCCCGCCGGCCGCTGCCCCGCCGCAGCTCCACGACATCGCCCCGTTGTAGATCCAGCCCCCCGCCGCCGATTCCACTCCGCCTGGGCTGCCGCCGCACCGCCCCATCGCGTCCGCCTCTGCTCCGGCCGTCTCCGCCCCGCCCTGACCCCATCCGCCTCCGATCCGGCCGCCTCCGCCACCGATCCGGCCTCCGCCCGACCCCGCCCTCACCGCAGGCCGCCGCCTGTTGTTGCCCGCAGCGCACGCCGCTGCCCCACTCCAGTCGCCTCCGCCCCGCGCCGCACGCTGCCGCCCTGCTCCGGCCGCCTCCGCCCCGCGCCGTACGCCGCCGCCCCGCTCTCCGCTCGGCCGCCGCCCTGACTCGCTCCTCGCTCGACCGCTGCCTGCTCCCTGATGGCGCCGAAGAAGACGCCAAAGGGCAAGTCAGGTTTCTTCGGCGTGAGGGCGTGATACGTCTCCAACGTATCTATAACTTATGAAGTATTCATGCCATGTTTACAACAATTTTATATGATTTTGGTATGATTTTATTAGAACTAATCCGGACTGACATTGTTTTCAGCAGAACTACCTGGTGTTCTTTTTTGTGCAGAAATAAAAGTTCTTGGAATAGACTGAAAATTTATGGTGATTTTTTATGGACCAAAAGAGACCCTCGGAGCATCGGAGCTGGGCCAGGAAGTGGACGAGGAGTCCACAAGCCAGGGGCACACCCTACCCCCAGGGCGCGCCCCTATGGCTTGTGGGCCCTCGAGCACCCCCTTGTCGTGAGGTCGATGCCAAAAATTCCTATAAATACTAAACCCCCAGAAAGAACCATAGATCGGAAGTTCCACCGCCGCAAGCCTCTGTAGCCACGAAAAACCTCTCGGAACCCCGTACCGGCACCCTGCCGGAGGGGGAAATCATCCTCGGAGGCCATCTTCATCATCCTGGCGGCCACCATGATGAGGAGGGAGTAGTCCACCCTCGGGGCTGAGGGTTTGTACTCAGTAGCTATGTGTTATCTCTCTCTCTCTCTCTCTCTCTCTCTCTCTCTCTCTCTCTCTCTCGTGTTCTTGATTTGGCATGATCTTGATGTACCGCGAGCTTTTTATTATAGTTGGATCTTATGGTGTTCTTCCCTCTCTACCTTGTGACGACTTGAGTCTTTTCCTTTGAGGTTTTGTTATGTCAGATTGAATCTTTGGATGTGAGAGCACTTGATGTATGTATTGCGATGGGATACCCGTGGTGACAATGTGATGTTATATTGATCCACTTGATGTATGTTTTGGTTATCAACTTACGGATTCCCGTGGTGACATTGGGGTAATCTATGCATAGGGGTTGGTACGTGTTTTCATATTCCTTTCTCCGATAGAATCTCTGGATGCTCTTGAAGTTCTCTGTGTTGGATTGAATACTATGAATATGAAATTATGTGATGCATATCGTATAATTGACCCACAGATACTTGTGGTGACATTGGAGTATGTAGGTGACATTAGGGTTGATTGATGTGTGTCATGAGGTGTTATTTTAGTACGAACTCTAGGGTTTTTATGACACTTATAGGAATATCCCAATAGATTGATCAGAAAGAATAACTTTGAGGTGCTTTCGTACCCTACGAGAAATTTCATCTTATGTTCTCCGCGATAGGTACTTTGGAGTGATTCTTTGTTGCATGTTGAGGGATTGTTATATGATCCAATTATGTTATCATTGTTGAGAGATTTTGAGCTAGTGAAAGTATGAACCCTAGGCCTTGTTTTCAAGCATTGCAATACCATTTTTTCTCACGTTCATTACTAGTTACCTTGCAGTTTTTATATTTTCAGATTACAAAAACCTATATATACTATCCATATTACACTTGTATCACCATCTCTTCGCCGAACTAGTGCACCTATACAATTTACCATTGTATTGGGTGTGTTGGGGACACAAGAGACTCTTTGTTATTTGGTTGCAGGGTTGTTTGAGATAGACCATCTTCATCCTACGCCTCCCACGGATCGATAAACCTTAGGTCATCCACTTGAGGGAAATTTGCTACTGTCCTACATAACTCTGCGCTTGAAGGCCCAACACGAGTCTACAAGAAGAAGGTTGCGTAGTAGACATCAAGCTCTTTTCCGACGCCGTTGCCGAGGAGGTGAGTGCTTGAAGGTATATCTTTAGATCTTGCAATTTAATCTTTTAGTTTCTTGTTTTATCACTAGTTTGGTTTATAAAAGAAAACTACAAGAAAATGGAATTGAGGCTACCTAATATTATTCATATCTATAATGTCTTTTGTGAAAATGATGGAAAGGATAATTATGCTCAATTGATAGAAGAAGAAGTCAATAAAATGTTTGGCATAAAATATTTGAATGATGAGCATGATTGCAATGTTTTAAGTATGAATATTTTGAATATCCATGATGCTAATGATATGCAAAGCCATAATCTTGGGGATGCTATGTTTGATGAACATGATATTTTTAGTCCCCCAAGATCTGATGTGCAAATTTGTTATAATGGTAGCATGCCTCCTATTTATGATGATTATGATGATGACATGTATGCTATAGAGAATAATGATAACCATGAAACTTGTCATCATGATTTTAATGCTCAAATTGATCATGCCAATCAAGTGTCTCATGATAGTTATCTTGTTGAGTTTGCCCCCACTACTATTCATGAGACTAAATTTGCTTATGTGGAGAGTAGCAAGATTTCTATGCTTGTGGATCATGAAAAGAGTGCATTATGTGATAGCTACATTGTTGAATTTATTCATGATGCTACTAAAAATTATTATGAGAGAGGAACATATGCTTGTAGGCTTCTCAATAATATCAAGTTTCCTCTCTTTATGTTGAAAGTTTTGAAGTATTGCTTCTCTTGCCTTCATATGCTAGTTGATTCTTCTTCTCATAAATTGTTTGCTCACAAAATCCCTATGCATAAGAAGTGGGTTAGGTTTAAATGTGCTATTCATACGCTTTTAGATGCTCTCTTTGTGTTTCAATTCGTAACTTTTATGTGAGCATCATTGAAATCATCATGTCTATCTAAAAAGGCGTTAAAGAAAAGCGCTTGTTGGGAGACAACCCAATACTTTTACCTACTATTTTTGTGTGTCCACATGATTAAGATACTGTAGTAATCATGTTTTATAACTTTTGTTTCAATAAAGTGCCAAGTAAAGCCTTTGGGGTAGTGTGGATCATAGTTGATTTGATTCTGTGCAAAAACAGAAAGTTTTGTGTCTAGTGCAGAAAATTCAATAAATCACTGGAACGTGATAATTAGTTGAAATTTACACATGGTTAATATACAAATTTCCTACGTTGTCATAATTTTTTTAGAAATTTTAGAGTTGCATTAGTATGGTGGTTGTCCACATCATTACGGACTGATCTGTTTTTGACAGGTTCTGTTTTCATTGCATAGTTTGCTTGTTTTAGTGTTTCCTTAGCTTATATTAAGTGATATAAATTGTGGAAATGATAAGGTACAATAGGAATTGTGTGAGAACAATTATGAATCTTGTCTTTGAAAGTACCCAAGTGAATAATTTGCTTTATTATACTAATGCATCTCATGAAGTTTTGTTAAGTCTTATGTGATTGAACTTTTCAAGTTTTGGGTGAGATATCGGTATGAGGAGAATAAGGAGTGTCAAGACCCTAATATTGGGGATGCCCAAGGCACCCCAAGGTAATATTCAAGGAAGATCCAATCAACTAAGCTTGGGGATGCCTTGGAAGGCATCCCCTCTTTCGTCTCCAACATTATCGGTAACCTCACTTGGAGCTATATTTTTATTCGTCACATGATATGAGTTTTTCTTGGAGCGTCATTTTATTTTGTTTTTATTTGCTTTCTATTATTTAGAATAGTGTTTTGCATCTTTTATTTCAATAAAAAAGACAAGTATAGCATTTACCATGCCCATTTTGCAAGTCCATATGTTGTTGTTTGCAAACAAAAAGTTTTCTATCATTGTCTGAATTCTTCTGGAAAGCCAGTACGTGATAAAATCTTGAAATTTTTACACAGTAAGCATGAATAAGTTCTACGTAACGTGGTAATGTTTTAGAATTTTGTGAGCTAGGGGAGTATGAGTAAAATTCCACTATTTATAGACTGTCCTGTTTAGACAGATTGTTATTATGTTTGCATTATTTGCATATGTTTGCATGCTTAATGATTCTATTTGAGGATAAGAGTATTAAATATGCAGAGGTATTTAGTATGCAATGTTAAATTATAATTTTAGTGATTTTCTACGGTAGCGAATGATGAGGTTTTGAGTTGATTTATACTAACTTATCTCATGAGTTCTTGTTGAGTTTTGTGTGGATGAAGTTTTTGAGATTGAGGGAAACCGTGATATGAGAGGAATTAAGGAGACACAAAATCTCAAGCTTGGGGATGCCCAAGGCATATCAAGTTAATATTTCAAGAAGTCTCAAGCATCTAAGCTTGGGGATGCCCCGGTAGGCATCCCACCTTTCTTTATCAACAATTATCGGTCAATTTTGGTTGAACCTAAGTTTTTGCTTCTTCACATGATATGTGCTATTCCTGCAATGTCATTTTATTTTGTTTTTTCCTGCTGTTTGAATAATATCCCAAGACCTGAAATTTTTAAATGAGAGATAGTCTTCACATAGCTACATAATTATTCAACTACTCATTGATCTTCACTTATATCTTTTGGAGTAGTTTGTCATTTACTCTCGTGCTTCACTTATCTCTTTTTGAGAGTCTTATAAATAGTAATGGTAACATGCACATATTATGAATTTGGTCCCAATATGATAGATATTCAAGAAGGATGTAATAAAAACTTTCATTAAGAGCATTGAAAATATGAGAAGTTTGATTCCTTGCATTTGTTTTGAGATATGAGGATGGTGATATTAGATTCATGCTAGTATTGAATTGTGGGATAAAAGAAATAATTGTGTTAAGGTGTTTGATTCCTGTAGCATGCACGTATGGTCTTCTAGTTATGTGAAGAAGTTGGAGCGCAATTTATCCTTGATTGTCTGACTTTGCGTAAAAGTAAGGGGGGATGGGCGACGGTTAGCTCCTACCAACCTCCCCGCTAGGAGCATGCGTAGTAGTACTTTGCTTCGAGGGCTAATAAACTTTTCGCAATAAGTATGTGAGTTCTTTATGAATAATGTCGAGTCCATGGATTATACACACTCGCACCCTTGCACCTTTGCTAGCCACTCTGGTACCACACAACTTTCGCCGGTGCATCAAACCCACCTTATACCTTTCCTCAAAAGAGCCACCATACCTACCTATTATGGCATTTCCATAGCCATTCTGAGATCTATTTCCATGTAACTCCACCGTTCCATCATTATAAATAAAAGAGGCCAAAGAGCCCAAATAAAAGAAGACAAAGAGCCCAAAACAAAAGATGAATGAGAGAAAAAGAGAGAAGGGACAATGTTACTATCCTTTTCCACACTTGTGCTTCAAAGTAGCACCAAGTTCTTCATGATAGAGAGTCTCATATGTTGTCACTTTCATATATTACTATTGGGAAGTTTTCATTATAGAACTTGTCTTGTACATTCCAATGATGGGCTTCCTCAAATTGCCCTAGGTCTTCGTGAGCAAGCAAGTTGGATGCACGCCCACTTAGTTTTCTTTTGAGCTTTCATACACTTATAGCTCTTGTGCATCCGTTACATGGCAATTCCTACTCACTCACATTGATATCAATTGATGATCATATCCATAGCTCATTAATTTTCCTAGTTGGTTGTCTACTACCACCTTCTATTCCACCCATAGTGATATGTCCATGGCTCACGCTCATGTATTGCGTGAAGAGTTGAATTTTTTTAAGAATGTAAAAGTATGAATACAATTGCTTGGCTAACACTGGGGTGGGCATGATTTGTACTTTGTGCTGAGAAGAGGGGGCATAACAAGACTATATGATTTTGTAGGGATAACTTTCTTTATCCATGTTATTGTTGAAGTTTCATGATTTTTCTTTCTAGTATGCTTGAAGTATTATTGTTTTTATGTCAATAAACTTTTGTTTTGAATCTTATGGATCTAAACATTCGTGCCACAATAAGAAAGATTACATGATAGTGTCAGGAAAATGCGTTGTTTGAACCATTACATGTGAATAGCTTGCTACTTGATCATGAGAAGTTTTATGAGATGAGCTACTGTTTATAATATATATTGATGCTAGAAAAAGTGTTTGGAGTTATCACTGATCAAACTTATGCACTATGCTAGCATTCACACTTCATATTTTTTTTTATCATTTACCTACTCGAGGACGAGCGCGAATTAAACTTGGGGATGCTGATACGTCTCCAACGTATCTATAATTTACGAAGTATTAATGTCATGTTTACAATAATTTTATATGGTTTTGGTATGATTTTATTTGAACTAACCCGGACCGACGCTATTTTTAGCAGAACTACTGTGGTGTCCGTTTTTTGTGCAGAAATAGAAGTTCTCAGAATGGACTGGAAATTTATGGTGATTTTTATGGACCAAAAGAGACCCCTAGAGCATCAGAGATGGGCCAGGAAGTGGACGAGGAGTCCCCAAGCCAGGTGGCGGGGCCCTATGGCTTGTGGGCCCCTAGAACACCCCCTTGACGTGAGAATGATGCAAAAAATTTCTATAAATACTAAATACCCCAGAAAGAAACCTAAATCGGATATTCTGCTGCCGCCTGCTCCCCGATGGCGCCGAAGAAGACGCTGAATGGCAAGTCGGGTTTCTTCGGCGTGAGGGTGTGATACGTCTCCAACATATCTATAATTTATGAAGTATTCATGCCATGTTTACAAAAAATTTATATGGTTTTGGTATAATTTTATTAGAACTAACCCGACTGACATTGTTTTTAGCAGAACTACCGTGGTGTCTTTTTTGTGCAGAAATAAAAGTTTTTGGAATGGGCTGAAAATTTACGGTGATTTTTATGGACAGCATCGGAGCTGGGCCAGGAAGTGGACAATGAGTCCACAAGCCAGGGGGTGCGCCCCTATGGCTTGTGGGCCCCTTGAGCGGCCCCCTTGAGGCCTTGTTTGGCCAGGAGGGTTTTCAAGCCCCAAAGGGGCTGGGGTTTTGGGGGGATTTGGTTAATCCCCCCCCCCTTCACCAAATCCCCTCAAATCCCCACCAAACCTCTCCCCCGTCCTAATCCCCTTCCCCATATTTAGTATTGAGTGTTTGGCATATAGAGGTTGAGGATTTTGCTTTAGTTTTCTTCCATCATATATAAATGACTTGTGGCTCTCATATCCTACAATTTTACTCCATCACAACACACCTGTGAAATAAACTACTATATTTCTCAATTTTTACTACAACATGAACAACCATATAGTGCGTCAACTAGTACTGGAAGCAAAAAAATATAATCTTTTATTGCTCAAAAGACAGACTCCATTTTGAGCCTCATTCTCATATGAACAAAGAACATCAAAGGCTAGCAAGCATCAGGATGCAACACCATCACCCATTTTCTTAACAACAGCACAATCATTTTCCATGACATTGGATGAAATAAAACAAGAATATATCATCTAGGCTACAGAAAGAGAATCGTGACAGCATTTCATAACAATTCCTCATATCAGTTCACGGCAAAGTTCATAAATTTTGATCACTTTGCACTCTTGGGAGCGAACTTCCTCCTTGGCTGAAAATAAGATTTGCTCATCATTTTTTGTTGGACCAAAAAGTATAAAACCATGACCTTACGATGTATGTAATAAGTAATAACACAACAAATTTTAGCTGAACAAAAGTATATAAAGCCCCAGCTAGCTTATTGCTACTGGATACAAAATAGTCCATAGCTAGCTCATGTAAAATTCCACCTAGCTACCTCCAGTGAAGCAAACATAGTACAATGCAGTTCTCTGCAGACCGAAAATACTTATTCCATAAAACATATGTTATACTTATTCTCTACAGCCTCATTGTCATATAAAAGTCGACCAGTTCCAAAATATGGTTTCAACTGCATTGCTCACAACTAAATTTATATGTACAAAAACTATATATGCATACTTCAATTAGTTTCTCAAGAAAGAGAAAAAAAATCCTTTGAATACACAATAAGGACATATTTTGCACTCGCTCGGTTTACGAACATATTGCTAACGTGGCCAACATACTAGAAGATGAAAAGTTGCAACTTCTATTTCATACCAACAATTCACAATCCCACAACTACATACGAGAACCATGATGCTTAACAAGGAACAGGGGAAAAATATGCCATGGAGTCTGTTTCTTATACTTACAATTCACAGGGAACTTCTTTTACCTCTATTTAACAAGAAGATGAGAAAATCATTGATTGACTTCCTCTGTCGCAGTTTTGGTATGTGCAACACTAGCAATCTGTGATGGCTCAACAGTGGATGTCAAGTTATAACGGCTCTGAACAATGTGCACTGCAACAAGAATGAAATTATCAACCAAGTAACTATAACTCTATGACTAATTAAGATGTATGGGTGCCGCTAAACTAACCATCATAGAGATGTCCTAATAAGTTGAAGAGAGGAAAAGGTTTGGACTTGAACTTATTGATCCTCGAACCAAATGACTGCAAAAAAACAAGGGGTGATAGAAGTTAAACAACTACCAGTAGATAGTTAATAAAATGATATAACTCCAGATCTAAGGACATAGAAGAAGTATCCTCGAACCAAATGTCTAGCATGGAATATTCCAACCATCATATTCCCAATTTCACCATTCCATCCATTGCACCCTCGGTGATAAGGAGTATTGTGCTAAAGAAGTATCTCCACCAAAGCCTTTTCAAGTTCTAGATTCCATTGGGCTCTGGATTTCAGATCTAATAAGGACTTAGAAGAAGGATTACAGTTCTAAATTTGATTGAAAATAGCCAGTTTTTACCATACAAAAATAAGAAAGACGAGCAAAAGATAATGTATCGTTGGTCAGTATACAAGTTTGCATATAAGCATGCAACTGTGATCTCAGTAGACAAGTTATAAAACTTAAAAGCCAAACACTTGACAGATAGATGAAACAGTTATAAAATTCAAGTCTGGCCAATTTCTATGACAATTATTTCCGGACGGAGGGAGTACATACTACTTCTCTATGATCCACAATTTTGTGCAACCAAATATCTAATATATGGACTGTCTTGAACTAATAAAGAGACATTGTAACAATGGATATGGGAATACCATTTGAAGAATCCCTTTTGGTAATCTTTCGCGAATCCAGTTTTGCTCCAAGTGCAACTTTCCTTCCCCTTGCAGCTTGCACCAAGTTAAATTCGCTACCTGCATCCATGTATATTTTCCTAATGGACATCGAATTATATGAATCGAGTGACATGAATCAACAAAGTGACAATGCAAAGGAAGCAAGATTAAACAGAGGTAAAAGAAGTGATGTATATTAGGGAAATGCTACTGATCTTAACACATGTTCTTCTGGCTTATGAATTATGCCGGGAATAAATAGTAAGCCAACTAATAAAATTTCTTGTATCAAGTTACTACTGATGATGTGTACATCCCATCCACAATTGAGTTCAAAACTAAACAACATGGTCATCTGGATTGGTTTTGTAAACATGTCATCTAAAAAAACATACTTATCCAAATCAAAACAAAGACAAGTTTCAATATTATGCAAAAGCAAGAGGTACATAACTACCATCCTATTTCTGCAGGACACGAAAACGAAAAAAATGTTCTTGTGCCTCCCGTGATCCCTTGATACGCTATATTGTTCCTGCTGATATGTAGAGTCCAGATTCTGAAACTGAATCATGTTTGGTTCATTCTATAAGGAACGAGAGCCAAGCATCAATTCAAGATGCCAATGTCTATCTATTAGCATGAACAAAGTTAACTATCATCCTGGTTTCACTACCAAGATCAATCAAGACTAAAATTATAGTAAATAATATTTCCATTGCTAACTATAGAGGGAACACGATACAATAACGCTGGTGGTGCTAGAAAGGAGACAGGAGCGGTGGTGGCTCTCGGTGATGACGTGCTTGGCGAACTCACTGGGGACTACGATATGAACGGAGGACCAATCGGCGTCGGCTATAGTGACAACCCTAGATGAAGATGGAGGGGAGGGGAGGGGAGTGGGAAGGAGTACCTCGAGGGAGATGGCCAGTTTGCCCTAGGAAGAAGCGGAATCAGGCGTCCGACGGAGACGAAGACGACGGTAGCGGTGGCGGCGACGGAGATGACGACAGCGGTGGTGGAGACGGAGATGGTTGTTGTGCGTTGTTCTTGCGGCTGGGTCTCATACGAGGCGTGTGAGCCACGAGGTACCCCTCGATGCTGGAAAGCCCCATGGATTCGGGAGGATGTGACGGGATATTTGGTGCTGCACGGTCGAAGCCCACTGTACCAAACACTTCTCTTGGGCTTTTTGGGGCTTGCAAGCCCGACGGTGAAAAACCACTGAAAACCCTTTCAATCCCGGTGTGCCAAACAATGCCTGACGTGAGAATGATGCCAAAAATTCCTATAAATACTAAAAACCCTAGAAAGAACCCTATATCAGAAGTTCCGCCGCCGCAAGCCTCTGTAGCCACTAAAAACCTCTCGGGGCCCGTTCCGGCACCCCGCCGGAGGGGGAAATCATCACCGGAGGCTGATGACCCACAAGTATAGGGGATCAATCGTAGTCCTTTTGATAAGGAAGAGTGTTGAACCCAATGAGGAGCAGAAGGAAATGACAAGTGGTTTTCAGCAAGGTAATGGCTGCAAGCACTGAAATTGTAAGTAGCAGATAGTTTGATAGCAAGATAATTTGTAACGAGCAAGTAACGGTAACGGTAAATAATATGCAGCAAGATAACCCAATCCTTTTGTGGCAAAGGATAGGCCAAGACGGTTTCTTATAATAGACAAAGTGTTCTTGAGGGCACACGGGAATTTTATCTAGTCACTTTCACCATGTTGGCTTGATTCGTGTTTGCTACTTTGATAATTTGATATGTGGGTGGATTGGTGCTTAGGTGTTGTTCTTACTTGAACAAACCTCCTACTTATCATTAACCCCCTCTCAAGCATCCACAACTACGAGAAAAGTATTAAGATAAAATCTAACCGTAGCATTAGACTTTTGGATCCAAATCGGTCCCTTATGAAGTAGCGCATAAACTAGGGTTTAAGCTTCTTTCACTCTAGAAACCCATCATCTAATAACTACTCCACAATGCATTCCCTTAGGCCCAAATATGGTGAACTGTCATGTAGTCGACATTCACATGACACCACTAAGGGAATCACAACATACATACTATCAAAATGTCGAACACATATCAAGTTCACATGATTACTTGCAACATGATTTCTCCCGTGACCTCAAGAACAAAAGTAACTACTCACAAGTGGCAAACATGTTCATGATCAGAGGGATATTAAATGACATAACAAATCTGAACATATAATCTTCCACCAAATAAATCATATAGTAATCAACTACAAGATGTAATCAACACTACTAGTTACCCACAAGCACCAATCTTAGGTTCCGGTACAAAGATTGAACACAAGAGATGAACTAGGGTTTGAGAGGAGATGGTGCTGTTGAAGATGTTGATGGAGATTTCCCTCCCCAAGATGGGAGAGTTGTTGGTGATGATGATGATGATGATTTCCCCCTCCCGGGGGAAGTTCCCCCAACGGAATCGCTCCGCCAAAGGGCAAAAGTGCTCTTGCCCAGGTTCCGCATCAAGAAGACGACGCTCCATCCCGAAAGTCCTATTCTTATGTTTTCTAGGTCAAAATGACTTATATACCAGAAGAGGGGCACTAGAGGTGGGCCGAGGAGGGCACAACCGACCAGGGCGCGCCCAGGTGGGTTGTGCCCACCTGGTGGGCCCCCCTTTGGTGGTTATCAGCTCCAATATTTCTCATCTATTCAATTAAAAATCCTCTTGAAGTTTCTGACCATTTGGAGTTGTGTAGAATAGGTAGCCGGATGTTGCTTTTTTAGGTCCAGATTTCCAGCTGTCGGTATTCTCCCTCTTGATACAAACCTTGCATATTATGAGAGAAAAGACATTGGAATTACTACCAAAAGGCATTGTTATGCATGAAAACACTATAAATAACAGTAGGAAAACATGATGCAAAATGGACGTATCAACTCCACCCAAGCTTAGACCTCGTTTGTCCTCAAGCGAAAAACCAAAATCGAAAAATATGTCCACATGCTTAGAGAGAGAGAGGTGTCGATAAAAACAAAATACAGACATAGAAGCATCTTGCATATTATTACAACAACAACAAACTTTATTAAAACTTAATAAACATAAATTTATCATATAATTTCTCATGAGCAAGTAACAATTCATCACACTATTGAAGTATAAAGCATAAACTCTATTGAAAACTGCCCAAAGCAAAAAGTTTTTAGTCAACTTTGCAATTACAATTCATCATCTTTTCAGGATGGGTCACGTATCGAAGCCCTTAGGCAAGTCCACATACTCAACCATCATATATTCTTCTATGATTGCTAACACTCACCTCATTCACATGAGCAAAAAGTTTCAACCGGACACATAGAAAGATAGGGGCTTATAATTCCGCCACCCAACATACTCACCTCAAGGGTGATGTCAACAATAATAACTCATGCTCACCCATATGCAACTGGACATATGTGCCTAGATATTTCCTCACCACATTATGCTTGCCAAAAGATAAAAACAAAAAAGGAATAGGGAGGTAAACTTTGAATCAACATAAAAATAAACGATATGCCCTTCGTAGAGGGAAGCAGAGGTTGTCATGCGCTTTTTTGTTTGTATGCTCAATACCTTAGTGCAAAAGAACGTCACGTTATATTGCCCCTTATGATGGCAACCTTTATTATGCAGTATGTCGCTCTTATTCTTTGCCATCACAAGTTTGTACAACACTCAATTTTCTCTTACACTAAATGATCTTACACATATAGAAGCAATTTTTATAGCCTTTTTGCACCGATGACAACTTACTTGAAGGATCTTACTCAATCCATAGGTAGGTATGGTGGACTCTTGAGAAAGATTTGGGTTTAAGGGTTTTCGGATGCACAAGTAGTATCTCTACTTAGTGCGGAACTTTTGGCTAGAGAAGATATTGAGCAAGCACCACATGTTAAAGCAACTATGACAATATAACTTCTATGTGGATATGAACAAATATAAGTCATGACGTTGTCCTCCTTGTCCAACGTCAACCTTTTTGGCATATAATATTTTGATGGGGGCTCACAATCACAAAAGGTGTCTAAAATAGTATATTTTCATGTGAATCTTCTCTTCCCTTATTAATTCTTTCATGAATTGCATCATTGACCAATGATATATTTATCAATCTTCAATAAAATTTACTACTCATACTTTTCCTAATGTGATGTCATTACTTACCATAAGATTAGCATTTGATCTTTTTCATTTATTCCTTTTCTTTTTATTTAAGCAAAGGGGTAAAGAAAGCAAAAACTCAAACTAACTTTATTATATATACCGCACAAGATTACATAGATAAATAGATAGATCGCTAAGAAAACACCTCAAAGAAAGATCGAACTAAACTTTTATTCAACTAAAGCAAAAGATAAATATAGATCGAACTAAGGTAGATAAAGGTAAATATAGTGAAGTGATACAATACTGGGGCATCTCCACCAAGCTTGGCTCAATCCAAGGGGAGTGCCCATATTCGATACTCAAATATCCTTTGGTGGTGAAGAAGGTGTTGGTGGTGGTTTCTTACCTTTTAATTTGCTTTTGAGTGCAAGGTTTTCCTCCTTCAGGCTGCCAACCTCTTGTTCCAGCATCATTATCTTCTGGCACAATTCTTGCTTATTTTCCTGCAATAGACGAAAGGGGATAAACTTGTCACACCCTGATTTTCATGCCACAACACTTAAGCTAATAAATTATGATAAAATGTGGTTTTACAAAAACTTTTGAGAGTTTTGGACTTTGCTTGATTTGATTTTTGTGTGTTGTTTGCAAGTGCTCTAAAAATCAAATAAATCCTCCAACTCTTATACTCCTCCTTGATCCAAAACTTTGCCCACTGATCATGCCATGTGTACAGAATAGAATAGTATTTTCTTACAAAAATAATTTGGCTAAAAAGAATTTTCTAAATTAGGTTTTCCAAAAAACCATGAATTGAGACTTGCACTACAAGTACTTAATTTAGGGTATGAAAAATCTTTAGGAAGGTATATTGGACTCCTATTAGATATAGGACTCCCATAAAATAGAAAGATATTATTTTAAAAGTTATTTTTCTATTTATTTAAAAGCTTTTCCTTAAGGCCAAAAATGGTCTTTAATAGGTTAAAATTATTTTAATGTTTAAAAAATATTTGAGAAAATTTAGGGAAGCTCAGTGGACATATATTGTCCATATA
>LR738712.1:555753171-555804772 GCA_902687465.1 Secale cereale
ATATATATATATATATATATATATGAGTTTCAACACATGGTCATATTCAAAATATTATTCAAATCCCTCAAAAACCCTTTCTGGATATTTCAAGCTTTTGAAATATTTACAAAGGAAATATTCTCCATTAATTCCAAGAAGATTATAGCATGTCACATAAGACATATTTGATGATCCTGCCAAGACTCGTGTCTTGAAGATCAAGATAATATCATCAAAACCCCTCAAAACCATTTTCGTCCATTTTGCAGTTTGAGAAACTTTACATTGCCAAACATGTCCAAATGCTCCCAAACTTGATGCACATTCTCCAATGGTCTAATTATTCATCTAGACCAAATGGAACAAGTTGTAGAGAAGGATAACTTGATCAAAGTGCCCCTAAACCCTCTCTGACCAGAACGAAGTTTGAACAACTTTACATTGCCAACTTTTTCCTTTTCATCCCAAATTTTGTGTACATGCTCAAATCCTCAAATGTTCACACTACACCAAGTGGTGCATCAAGGAGAAAATATTTGCATGACTAAACCTTGGGAAACCCATTTCTGTTGATTTCTAGGGTTTACAAAAGTTGCATTGGCCACTTTCTCCATTTGACCACAAAATTGGTGGGCACTACTGATTTGTGATGACACTCACTCCTGATAAGTCTCAAAGCAAGTTTAGGAACCTAGCTAGCTCAAACCACTATCAAACACCTTCTGGCAGAATCTTATAATTCATGTTTTGGACAGTTCCTTTTATCCCCATGAGTTGAAACTCCATCCACACCCTCATCTAGTCTCTCTTAACCTCCCACAAGCTTTCCAGCCCGAGAGGCAATGAGGGGTGAAACCCCATTTTCCCTCTTTGGACATAAACTTTCCTCCCAATTTCTCATCCCTCCACCACAAAAAAAAGACACATCCGTGACATTTAGGGCCAAACGAAACTTTTTTCTGTCATACTTATGACACTTCTATGACAATAATTGTGACAAAACACGGTATCATCATAGATGTGGTGGGGTCCTACTTCTATGACAAAAAATCATGACAGAAAATGGGCTTTTCATCCTGGGCGGGCCGGAGACGCAGCTGCATGACATTCTTTGGGCCGTCCATGACGGAAAAAACCGTGGTAGAAGCGAGGGCGAGGATAATATCGGGGTGTTCCCGGTTACGGTGGGTGGTCGGGGCCGAGCGATGCGCGTTTCTCTCGTACACGCACGCGTGTGGGTGCGAGGCGTTGGGCTCTAACTGAACCCGAGCGAGGCGTTGGGCTCTAACTGAACCCGAGCGTTTGCACTGCAGGCTACGCATTACTGAACTCGAGCGATCGATCGATGGCTGTTAACTGAACCCGATCGAGCGATTCCTTCGCTACTGCTGCTAACTGAAGCCGATCGATGCTACCTCTGCATGAACAGTGATCGTTGTTGGGGGGTTTGGATGAACAATTCCCGGTGGGGGTGGCTGAAGAGGACCCCGTGGTGTTGACTCTGCATGAACAGGACCCCGTTCGATCGAGCCGGTTGGGGCTGCATGAACAAGACCCCGTGGAGGGCTGCATAAACAGGACCACCCCATGGAGGGCTGCATGAATAGTAGACGGTGAAGGGGTGGATGAATAGTAGCCCGTGGAGGGGTGGCTGAACAGGAGCCCGTGGAGAGGTTCGGTTGAACAGTAGCCGGTGGAGTAGCGCGCGGTGGAGGCTGAACAATCGTAGGTGGAGGCTGGAGGAGGTCGACGGTGGATGAACAGTAGCCCGTGGAGGCTGGAGGGGGTCGACGGTTGTGATGAACAGTATCCCGTGGAGTCCCGTTTTGTGGTACACCACACCCCTCCCGATGAACAAGACCCCCGTTTCGACCGTAGCGCTCCAACACAAGTCCGTTTCCTCTGTTTTGCGGTATGCCACACCCCTCCCGATGAACAGGACCCCCGTTTCGACCGTAGCGCTCCAACAAAAGTCTGTTTCCTCCGTTTTGCAGTACGCCACACCCCTCCGGATCAACATGACCCCCGTTTTGACCGTAGGAGGTCCATTTCCTCCGTTTTGCGGTATGCCAGACCCCTCCTGATGAACAGGATCCCGTTTCATACGTGACCGGTCGAACACAAGGCCGTTTCCTCCGTTCTGCGGTACACTAGGCCTCGTTTCCATTGTCTGTTCCGTCCAAGCCCTCCCGATGAACACGACGACGCATTCCATTCCGACCCAGCCGGTTGGCTCCCCATGAACACGACGATGATGTTGTTTCTCCGTTCCGACCCAACCATGTACACGAGCCCTGGCCGTACGTATGCGCGAGTAAGCGTTCGAGACCCTACCCGTATGTATGTACGTGGCCGTATTTTCTTTCTTGCACACTGGCCGCTGTACGTACGTGTACATGCTAAGTGCGGCCTCTACTACGACACGTGCGCGCCTCTACATCGACCAGTATGTACGTACACGTTCGTGACCAGAATGATAACGCTACGTACGCTTCGACCAGGTGGGTCCCAACTGTTAGGCACTTCCTTGCGTGCGAAGATGTAGCTGGTGGGTCCCCATATTCAGGGGGACGAATCGTTTTTTTTTGCCCGGACGCACTTCCTTGCGTGCGAAGATGTAGCTGATGGGTCCCAACAGTCAGGGGGAAACGTTTTTTTCGCGAAATACGGTGGCCCATCCGGTGGGTCCCCGCTGTTAGGTGGAGGAATAATTATTTTGCGCGTAATAAGGAGGCACTTCCTTGCTGCGGCCGTGGACCGAGCTGTCAGCCTCTCCACGTACAGTACATTTCCGATGGAAGTCGTTCCTTGACCACGTTGACCTTGCCGCGCCGAGAGCACCATGGCGGTGGACGACGGCGAGGCCTAGGAAGGGGACGACGCGGAGCCTGGGAAGACGCGGCAGTGGAAGCCCGCGCGGAGAGGAGTACGAGGGGTTGATTGGTTCGGCTGCGATGTGAGGCTGCCGTCGCCGCAGGGCCTGGCCAGCGGTGGGAATAGTAGGGGGGCGGCGAGGCCTCCGCAGCATCGCAGCCGTCCACGGGAGGCAGGAGTACGAGGCACGACCGGCGCTGCTTTGGGCGGCTGGAGCAAGAAGACCAGAGGTTGAAGAAGCACTACGGGCGTTGGATGGACATCGTATGGTCAATGGAGCTAGAATCGTGCATATTGACTAAGTTGACAAAGCCCTCCGTCCCCGTCAGCTTAGTAGGCCCACAAGTCAGCCTCCCACTATACTGGGACCCAGCTAGCAGGGGGAGTATTCATTTTTTGTGCATAATAAGGAGGCACTTCCGGTGGGTCCGAGCTGACACCGGGGATAACGTTTTTTTTTGCGAAATACGGTGGCCCGTCCGATGGGTCCCAGTAGTCGGGGGGGGGGGGGAACTATTTTTCGCCAAATATGGTGGCCTGTCCGGTGGGTCCCCGCTATCAGGTGGAGGAATAATTATTTTCCGCGTAATAAGGAGGCACTTCCTTGCGGCTGCCGTGGAGCCAGCTGTCAGCCTCTCCACGTACAGTACTCTTCCGATGGAAGTCGGTCGTTGACCAGATTGACCACGCCGCGCCGAGAGCGCCAGGGCAGTGGACGACGGTGAGGCCTATGAAGGGAACGCCACGGAGGCAGGGAAGTCTCGGTAGTTGTTTCCCACGCCGAGGGGAGTACGACTGTACGAGGGTTTACTGGTTCGTCTGCCGTCACCGGAGAATAACAGCAGGTGTGGGTGAGTAGAGGGATGGCTAGGCCAGCGATGGGAGTATGGTGGGGCGGCGAGGCCTGCGTGGCAGCACAACCGGCCATGGGGAGGAGGGAGCGGGTAGTCCCGCCGACGCTTGTTTGAGCGGCTGGAGCAGGAAGAGCAGAGATTGAAGAAGCACGACGGCCGTTGGATGGACATCCAACAGTCACTGCTTGTCCGTCAACCTTTTTTTAGGAAGGCCTCAGATCTGTGGAAAATATCATACAACTCATCTGCCATTATTTCTAATAATTTACAACCCATTTGCTAATTCTTAAGGTTTTTTTGAGCCCATATTCTTTTTGTTAGCATTACAGCCCATATTGTGGCAACGGTTAAAAAATTATACGAAATTTTGAATATTTCAGTGCGGTCCGAACTGTTTTTAATCCCGAAATTTCGAGTCACATTCAAACTGATTTTAAAAATAAATGTATATCAATATAAAATCCAACAAATTGTCCACGCATAAAAATCAATGCAATTTAAAATCTCGAAATGAAAAAAAGATATTTGAAACTAATTGCCGGTTTGATGTGTTTTAAAAATGTACATCCCATTTCTCATTACTGATAGGCCATTTTCTCGGTCAGCCGAATGAAGCTCTCCTTGTCTTGAAAGATTTGCAGCCCAACAGGCCTGACAAAGCGACTTATTTGGCAAATCACAAAAAAACTGGGCTGTGGCCGTGGACCCAGCCGTCAGCCTCTCCACGTACGGTACTCTTCCGACGGAAGTCGGTCGTTGACCAGATTGACCACGCCGCGCCGAGAGCACCAAGGCGGTGGACGATGGAGAGGCCTAGGAAGGGGACGAAGCGGAGCCGGGGAAGACGCGACAGTGGATTCCCACGCAGAGAGGAGTACGAGGGTTCACTTGTTCGGCTACGGTGTGAGGCTGACGTCGCCGCAGAATAATAGGGGGTGTGGGTGAGTAGAGGGATGCCCTGGACAGCTATGGGAGTAGTAGGGTGCGGTGAGGCCTCAGCGGCATCATAGCCGGCCATGGGAGGCAGGAGCACGCGGCACGACCGGCGTTGGTTTGGGCGGCTGGAGCAAG
The DNA here is from genome assembly GCA_902687465.1 of Secale cereale. Taxonomy (NCBI): domain Eukaryota; kingdom Viridiplantae; phylum Streptophyta; class Magnoliopsida; order Poales; family Poaceae; genus Secale; species Secale cereale. The sequence goes on from LR738712.1 coordinate 555,757,953, forward strand.
AAGACCAGAGGTTGAAGAAGCACTACTGCCGTTGGATGAACATCATACGGTAACTGGAGCTAGAATCGTTCATATTGACTAAGTTGACGAAGCCCTCCGTCTCCGTCAACTAGGTAGGCCCACAAGTCAGCCTCCCATGATGTTGGGTTCCAGCTGGCAGGGGGAGTATTTATTTTTTTGTGCGTAATAAGGAGGCACTTCCTTGCGTGCGAAGATAGCTGGTGGGTCCAACCTGTCAGCGGGGGGCACGTTTTTTTCATGAAATACAAAGGCCCTTCCGGTGGGTCCCAGATGTCAGGTGGAGGAATCCAAGACTTGAGAAGGCGTACAGAACAAGCTAGTGTACCAGTAAAGCGACGTTGCTGAGTTTTGGAAAAAAGCGAGACGTGCTCCTAAAGCTGGTTCGAATCCAAACCTAGACTATGACTATATATGGTGCTATGCTACTCTACAAGTAATGAAACTGACATATCCAACGTTCGCTTCTCCTCTTCTCTACTTACTCGGCCTAGCATCAGAAGCTCTGGCCGCAGCAACCATGTCCACTGGCTGCTCGTCCACCTGCTCTTCAGCAGGCAACAACCAAATAAGCGCCAAGTCGCCACCCATACCATCGCCTGGGGGTCTCATCACACCCCCGCCGGCACATGCACCTTCGCCGGTTGCTCATCGCAACTCGCTACCATTGGTGTGGTGCCACTGCTGCAAATCACGCAAAGTCATACGTCGCGTCTCAACCACAATCCTCAACCCTGTCCGAGTCTTCTACAAATGCCCAAATCATGGGGTAATAATATGTTTAAGTGTTGTTCTGCTGCTTTCAGTTGCTGATTTTTTTAATAGTTTGGTTGATGATCTTCCAATTTGATTCGTGCAGAAAAGGGAAGATTCGTGTGATTTGTATTTCTAAGAAGTTGCTGATGTGGGGGAGTGCAACTACACTGATTATTTGGTTAGCCGAGGAATCCCAATACCAGTAGGTTGGGGTGTTGGACAAGTAACTGAAGGAACGACAAAAGAGGAAGATGCAGAGCAGAAGGTTAAAGATGCAGTTCCTCTGATCATGGCCAAGCAATAGCTGCTGAATGGCCTTAACAACAATGAGGAGAAGAAAAAGCTTGTGAAGATAATGGGCGAAATCGATGTGCTCTGTAGGATGATTGTCTCTTTATTTGTAGTGTATGTAGCACTCGTGATGTATTCAATGGCTATGCCATGAGCACTTTGCTGAAACTAGTAATGAATGAAACCTGTGTAGCAGGCTGGGCGTAGTGTTGTGAACATCTAATGATTTCTATTAACGGAAATCAGGGGGTATCCCCCTTTTCTCATAAATAAATAAATAGCAGAGGCCCTTTTGGTAATAAATAAATAAATTAGCAGAGGCCCTGTCGGGTCAGCTTTGTTCTCATTCGAAGACGTCGAGCAAATGGCAGTCCAACATCAAACTATGTCATCAAATTCAAGTTTCATAGCCAAATATGAGTACAACTAAATAACAATGTCATCATGTTTTAGTCATCATACAATCACCAAACACAAATCAGCATACATAACAAGTGATGTTCTCACAGGAAAATACTAAACAACATGTTCATCAGGTTTCAGTTGTCATAGCAAACATAATTTCACATAGTAGATAAAAAAACATCTTCTGACAGGAAAATACGACAAAAGCAATGTAATCATCATCCGTAGCAGCAGCGTCAACATCTTCGCCATGTGTATCAGTCTGAATCATAATTCCCCATGGTGTCATCTTCTTCTTCATCCTCAACATCCTCGAACGTTGGCTTCTTCTTGATCAACTCTTGTATGTCCACAGCACAGCAGGCAATCTTTTTGCCGGCGTCATTGAAGTGATGGTTCTCAAAGATATTAGCAATATCTGTGTTATCTTGTATATCAAGAGCAGTGTAAGCATCATCTTGTTGTGCAACTTCATTAAACGAATTCCTCTGCTCAAACTTTTGCAATACTCTCCAGTCATCGCTACGTGCAAATGTGTCTTCCAAGAAAAATATCTGTGTTGCTTGATTTGCCAAAATAAAAGGCTCGTTGGTCTGGTACGCCGCCTTGCCATTGATGGATTTGAAATAATCATCAGCTCTGGGTTTAGCGATCCTAGAAAACAGGTCATACCAACGACAACATAATAGAACCACACACCGATGATCCTCGAAACTGGAGATATACTGCAACTGAACAATGTCTGTTATGTTAGCATACATTTCAGTTGTCTCTTTGTCATACGTATCCGTGCTCATGATGGCACTATTTTGTGTCTTCCTGCCTTCGTCTCGTGCAAGGGTGTTGTAGCGCACATCTCTAACAACGCAAGATTCATAATGTCTTACCCGAGTATCAGGACCCATTGCTAGTGAGTAAAGGGCATCATCAACTACCTGCCCATCCTCCCGCATCTTCTTAACCTATGGTTAGAAAATAGACAAACTGATCATCTTATGTACTCAATATATTAAAAAAACTGATAGTGCAATTCAAAAGCTTACATGGCTCTTGAACAATTTCGCAAATCCTACCATAACCAGTTTGTCAATGTTTCTTGGATTTTGCGGCAGTAACTCCTTTTTGTAGATGCTGCACAACATAGTGATCGGGTCAAACATCTAAATATATAAGAATGTGCTGCAAGTTTAGTAGATTACGATGCATAAGCTGCAGTACTTAGCACTTACTTGATATAAGGTAGTATCTCAGGACAGTTATTCAACATACCAAACCATTTTGTCCAAATCTTTAGGTTTGTCCTCTTGTCGACTCTTCCCTGTAACTCGAACAGAATAATCGAAAACATTGATCCCGGGATTGTCTTCATCCACCTCTTTGCTAAGCTGATCAGCTGTGTCAATGTATTTTGAGAAGAATGTCAACGCTTCTGTAGCAATGTAGGCCTCTGCAATGGAACCCTCGGGTCTAGCTCTGTTCCTAACATAGCCCTTGAAAGTGCCTAGCCGCCTTTCAATAGGGTACATCCAGCCATACTGTACTGGACCTCTAAGTAGTGCCTCATCAGGTAGATGAACAGCCAAATGCACCATCACATCAAAGAAGGCTGGAGGATATATCTTCTCAAGGTCGCATAGGATAGTTGGTATCTTGTCTCTAAGACGCTCCAAAGCATCTATCCTGATATTTCTACTACAGAGTTCCCTGAAGAATTGTCCCAACTCTGCAACTGCTCTGTATAAGTCAGGGCGGCCCAATCCTCTAAGGATAACAGGTAAAACCCTTTGAAGTAGGACGTGGCAGTCATGAGTTTTCAACCCTTATACCTTGTTTCCATCTGCACTGACTCTCCTTTCAGGGTTGGAAGCAAATCCATGTGGGAATCTCACACGTCACAGGACCTCACAGAATTCTTTTCTTTTTACCTTGTCCAAGACGTACACAACTGGTGCCATATCCCGTGGTTTACCTCCATCTTGCACCTGCAAATCCTCTCTGATACCCAGGTGTGTCAAATCAATCCTAAATTTTAAGGTATCTTTCGTCTTGCCTTCAATATTAAGAAGTGTGCCGATAATGCTGTCACATATATTTTTCTCGATGTGCATCACATCAAGATTATGCCACAGATCCAAATCTTTCCAATACTCCAAGTCCCACAAAGTGGACCTACGGGTAAACAATAATCTCTCTTCTGCCCTGCCATGCTTCCTTTTCCCGCTACCATTATCAGGATGGTTTCCTGGTGTAATATGCCTGACCTTCTCTAATTCCACTTGCAACTCATCGGCGGTGAGCCTCTTTGGCGCATCACGGTTTTCATGCTTTGCATTAAACACATGTCTTCAGTATTTTCTAGGATGCGGCTTGTCCTTAGCAAGGAAACGACGGTGTCAAATGTAACAAATCTTGATAAGTATCGCGTATGACAGCGGATTCCTATCACATCGAACACATGCATTGTAACCATGTGTCGTTCCCCCTGACATAGTGCCCAAAGCCGGATAATCATGGATGCACCAAATTATAATAGCACACGGAAAGAAATCAGCTGGTGGGCTGCTATATAGGTCTCGAGTGAGAACACCCCTCCAATGATGTTGAAGTTCCTCCACAAGAGGCTCCATGAACAAATCAAAATCCTTTCCAGGACGTTTTGGACCTGGGATGAGCAAGGCCATCATGTAGTTTGATTCTTTGGTGCAGACATTTGGAGGCATGTTGTAAGGGATAACAAGCACTGGCCACATGCTATATGTGGCGCTCTGGTGGCCAAATGGGTTAAATCCATCTGAAGCTAAGCCAAGTCGAATGTTTCTCGGGTCAGCAGGAAACTTTTCGTGCTTCTGATTGAAGCTTTTCCACTCACTACCATGTGATGGATGGCTCATTACATTCTGATCTCTGTACTCCTGGTTCCTAGAATGCCACAATACATCCTCTCTTGTTTCAGCATCATCAAACAACCTCTTCAATCTTGGTGTAATTGGAAAATGTCTCAGAACATTATGAGGAATCCTCTTCACATCATCGCCATCTTTCCATCTTGATGATTTGCATTTCGGGCATTCACTTAAGTTGGCATAATCCTTCCGGAACAGAACAAAATTATTCTTACAAACATGGATCATATCATATCCAAATCCAACTGCACGAAGGAAATTCTTCATTTTACTGTAGGTGTGTGGCAGCTCAGACGCATCTGGGAAAGCTTTGCGGAAAGCAGCCAACACCGCATCGAATGATTTGTTGGTCATCCGCTCAGATGTCTTCACCTGAAGAAAGGTGACCATAGCTGAGAATACTGACAGCTTATTTCCTGGGGTGACAGCCACGTTGCATTGTTCCAACACGCAGGCCCACCGTTTTTCTTCTGCAAGTGAAAGTTCACGGTATGCACGAGCATATCGTAGCATTGTTTCAATGTTGGTCAAACTCACTGGCTCTGCCACCACCACCTCCTCCTCCTCTTCCACCTGAGCATCAGGAAGATCAAGATGGTGATCTGCTGCTTCCACGTAGTCAATAACATTGACGTTCACAGCTTCACCATGCTGAACCCACCTAGTATATGTGACCGACATCCCATACAAGTGTAGATGATTTTGCACAGTTGACTGGGGTCTTGTAACTGAATTCATACAGCTGCTACACGGGCTTCCACGTAGTCTTGTAACTGAATTCATACAGCTGCTACACCGACATCCCATACAAGTGTAGATGATTTTGCACAGTAGATGATTTTGCACAGTTGACATCAATGCATGCTCCTAGGGGGAGGTTGGTAGGAGTTAACCATCGCGCGCCCCCGACCTCCACACAAAGGTTGACACTTTACAAATACCTCATGCTCTAACTTCGTCACATAGCGGTTCATCATACGTGCATGCTACGGGAATCACTAACCTAACACAAGTATTTCTCAATTTCATAATAACTCCACTAGCATGACTCTAATATCACTATCCTCATATCTCAAAACAATTATCAAGCATCCAACATCTCATTCTATTCAATGCACTTAGTGTGAATTTTTTTACTACATTGACCTTGGATGTCTATCATGTGAAGACTAGTTTTTTTAGCCTAAACACATTACCATGCTGTTTTAATAGACTCTCAAATAGATATAGGTGAAGCATGAGAGTTCAACAATTTGTACAGAATATAACCACCACCGTGCTCTAAAAGATATAAGTGAAGCACTAGAGCAAAAACTATTCAACTCAAAAGATATAAGTGAAGCACATAGAGTGTTCTAGCAATTCCCAGGCCATACTTAACTCTCTCAAATAGGTGTGTCCATCAAGGATTATTGTGACAAACTAACAAGCCAAGACTCAAATTATACAAGACACTCCAAGCAAAACACATATCATGTGGTGAATAAAAATATAGCTCCAAGTATAGTTACCGATGGATGAAGACGAAAGAGGGGATGCCTTTCCGGGGCATCCCCAAGCTTAGGCTTTTGATTATCCTTGAATTTTACTTGGGGTGCCATGGGCATCCCCAAGCTTAGGCCTTTGCCACTCTTTGTTCCATAGTCCATCAAAGCAATACTCAAAAATTGAAAACTTCACAACACAAAACTTAGACAAAAATTCTCGTGAGCTCCGTTAGTATAAGAAAACAAACCACTACTTAAAGGTACTGCCATGAATTCATTCTTTTTTATATTGGTGTTAAACCTACTGTATTCCAACTTCTCTATGGTTCATACTTGCCAATACTACTCATAGATGCATTGAAATAAGCAAACAACACACGAAAAACTGAATCTGTCAAAAACAGAATAGTCTGTAGTAATCTGCAGGTTTCGCATACTTCTATAACTCCAAAAAAATCAACCTAAATTGGTAAATGTGAGGAATTTTCCTATTAATCTTCTGCAAAAAGAATCAACTAAATAGCACGCTCCAGTAAAATCTTACGACAATTCTAGTGAGCGCTAACAATTCTATTTTTCACAGCAAGATCACATAAACTTCACACACATCTTCCCAAAGGTTCTACTTGGCACAAACACTAAACAAAACATGAAACCACATCTAATCAGAGGCTAGATGCAATATTTATTCACTAAAAGCAATAAAAACAAAAATATAAAATTGGGTTGCCTCCCAAACAAGCGCTATCGTTTTACGCCCCTAGCTAGGCACGATAATTCAATGATGCTCACATAAAGGACAAGGATTGAAGCACAAGGAGAGCATCATAAGACATGTGACAAACACATCTAAGTCTAACATACTTCCTATGCATAGGCATCTTATAGGAAAACAAATTACGAAGACAAGCAAGATCTAGCATATGCAAGGAAGGAGAAAGAAACAATGGCAATCTCAACATAACGAGAGGTAATTTAGTAACATGAAAATTTCTACAACCATATTTTCCTCTATCATAATAGTTGCATGTAGGATCATAAGCAAATTCAACAATATAGCTATCACATAACATATTCTCAACACGATCCACATGCATACGAAGTTGACACTCTTCCAAAATATTGGGATCAACATTAACTAAAGTCATGACCTTTCCAAACCCACTTTTATAAAAAAAAATCATAAGATTGAACGTTCTCCAAATATGTGGGATATAAAGTTGACAATCTTCCAAACCCACTTTTAATATTATTGCAAACATTATTATCAATCTCATATTCATCATGGGGCTTAAATAAATTTTCAACATCATAAAAAGAATCACCCCAATCATGATCGTTGCAACAAATAGTAGTCATAGCAAAACTAGCATCCCCAAGCTTAGGGTTTTGCATATCATTAACACAATTGGCATTAAGAGAATTTATAATAACATCATTGCAATCATGCTTTCCATCGAAGGAACTATCAAGTATGGGTGCAATTGCAACGATCTCATGTTTAACATAAGGAACTATAGCAAATCCATCTTCATAAATATTGGCATCATGGCCACAAGGATAGCAAGCATCATGTTCATCAAGGGATATTTCAATCAAATCATCGGAATCAAAATTATCTATAGATTCATGCATATCATTATTTTCTTTCAAAGCAACGGTCATTCTTTCAATAAATTCTTTGACATAGGCATTATGAGCATAGTTTTCAAAGCAATATTTAAGTATGTCAAAATTTTCGGATTCGTAGAGAGTAATATCATACTTTTCAATCAAAGAAGCAACTTCATAAGCACCCTTAAAAGCAACAAATTCTTCAATTAGTTCGATATCGTTGTAACTATAAACACCCTTTGCATAAGAGGATAAGATTTCATTATCATTAAACTCACATAGGTAGGGTAGGTGTTTTTTAGGGTTCTTAGAGCAACAAGTAAAATCACAAATTTCACAAAGATTCCAAGCATAACACAACAATCTGTTTATTTGATCCCATAAGAGTCTCCCTTTTTCAGACAAACGGTGACGCACAAAATGAGCATGCTCATCTAAATATTTCCCATCAACTAGGCTAGTTGGGGTTTCAGCACGAGAGCATCGGTATCGAAGATGATCCAAGTAGAACACTTCAAGGTGATCCATAACAATAGATTTTTAGCAAGCAAAGATGCAAGCACATAGAAGGCACATGGAGACACAAGCAAACAAGAAACAAGCGAACGGTAAACACACGACAGAAGAAGGGCAAATAAAACGGCAAGGGTGAAGTGGGGGAGAGGAAACGAGAGGCAAAAATGTAATGCAAAGGATAAGGGTTTGTGATAGGTACTTGGTATATGACTTTTGCGTAAGCCTCCCCGGCAACGGCGCCATAAATTCTTCTTGCTACTTCTCGAGCTTGCGTTGTATTCCCTCGAAGAGGAAAGGGAGATGCAGCACAGTAGCGTAAGTATTTCCCTCAGTTTTTGAGAACCAAGGTATCAATCTAGTAGGAGACCATGCGCGAGTCCCTCACACCTGCACAAACAAATAAGAACTTCGCAGCCAACGTGATAAGGGGTTGTCAATCCCTTTACGGTCACTTACGAAAGTGAGATCTGATAAAGATGATAGTTTATATTTTTGGTATTTTTGTTTATAAGAACAGAAAATAAAAGCGATAAAAGTAAAGTAGATGTAGATTGATATGTTGAGAATAGACCCTGGGGCCATAGTGTTCTCTAGTGGCTTCTCTCATGATAGCAATATTCTACGGCAGGTAGACAAATTACTGTCGAGCAATTGATAGAAAAGCGAATAATTATGAGACTATCTAGGCATGATCATTGTATATAGGAATCACGTCCGAGACAAGTGGACCGACTCCTGCCTGCATCTACTACTATTACTCCACACATCGACCACTATCCAGCATGCATCTAGTGTATTGAGTTCATAAGAACAGAGTAACGCCTTAAGCAAGATGACATGATGTAGAGGGATAAACTTAAGCAATATGATATAAACCCCATCTTTTTATCCTCGATGGCAACAATACAATACATGCCTTGCTGCCCCTACTGTCACTGGGAAAGGACACCGCAATATTGAACCCAAAGCCAAGCACTTCTCCCATTGCAAGAACTATAGATCTAGTAGGCCAAACCAAACCAATAATTTGAAGAGACTTGCGAGGATATTATGAGCACACATAAAAAGTTCAGAGAAGAACCAAATATTTCTCATAGATAATCTTGATCATAAACCCACAATTCATCGGATCTCGACAAACACACCGCAAAAAGAGATTACATCGAATAGATCTCCTCGAAAACTAAGGAGAACTTTGTATTGAGATCCAGAGAGAGAAGAAGCCATCTAGATACTAGCTATGGACCCGAAGGTCTGTGGTAAACTACTCAAAACTCATGGTGAGGGCGATGATGATGATGAAGAACTCCATGATGGATCCCCCTCCGGTGGAGCTCCGGAATAGGCTCCAAGATGGGATCTCACGGGAACAGAAGGTTACAGCGGTGGAATTAGGGATTTCTCTCTGTTGTCGAAGTTTTCAGGGTACGTAGACTTATATAGGAGGAAGGAGGACGCCGGGGGGGTGCTCGAGGGGCCCAAGAGGCAGGGGGCGCGCCCTGGGAAGGGGGGCGCGCCCCCACCCTCGTGGACACCCCGAGGCTCCCCTGACGTGGTTCTCAAGTCCCCTGTGCAATATTTTCTCCAAAAATATCTCTCGCGAACGTTTCATTCCGTTTGGACTCCGTTTGATATTCTTTTTGTGCAAAACCCCGAAACACGCAAAAAACATCAATCTGGACTGGGCCTTTGGGTTAGTTGGTTAGTCCCAAAAATGATATAAAAGTGTAAGATAAAGCCCATTAAACATCCGCTACGAGGAGGAGGAAGCCGATCCAATGTTCATGGCGGAGGTCGCGGTGCAGAAGGCCCCCGATGGGTATGAGACGATGGACGTTGACTTCGTGCCGGCGTCCGAGTCCCCCATGGTGCAGGCGGACCAGCGGTTCAACCTGGCGATACTAAAGGAGGACCGGGAGGCAGAGGCTCAACTCGATGCGGAGCACGCGCATGCCGCTGCCATCGAGGCTCTCCTGCAGGCGGAACTGGATGTCATGGATGTGAACCGGGCGGCGGAGGCTCAACTTGAGGCAGAGCGCGCGGATGCCGCTGCCATCGAGGCCCTCCTGCACGCAGAACCGGACGTCCTGGACTTGAACCGGGTGGCAGAGGCTCAACTTGACGCGGAGCGTGCGGATGCCGCTCTCATCGAGGCCATCATGCAGGCGGAACCGGACGTCCTCGACTTGAACCGGGCGGCGGAGGCTCGACTCGACGCGGGGCGCGCGGATGCCGCTGCCATCGAGGTCCTCCTGCAGGCGGAACTAGACGTCCTCGACTTGAGCCGGGCAGTGCTCTCGTCCGTGCATAGCGCCCGCACACTTCGTGTGAACGAGTAGCTGGAGGCCGAGGACAACCACGGTGCGGAGACACACGTCGGCAGCTACGGCTGGTTCGCGCCGGTAGCCAAAGACGACGAGGCCGTCTCGTTCCACGAGCAATGATAGTTTTTCTTTATGTTGTTGTTTTATGGATCTTTTGCTGTGTAAAAACATATATTGTTATGCAAGTCGCCTGACTTGGATCAGTCTACCATTTCAGACGGTTGGATGAATATCCTACGTCTCCTAACCCTTCTTCCTCACCTCTTCTTGTTCCCCAACAGACCATCGCACGGGCCGTACGGATACTCCCCAAAATGCGGTTGGATAAACATACTCTACGAACGAAAATTATGTGTCCGCGGTAGGATGGCTGAGTTTGGTTTGTTCACATGCGACAACACGTGTCAGTGAGGGTGCGTTCCCTTGGTTGGGTTTGCGGCGTGCAGGAGCGACTGTGCTTGTGAGGGTGCGGTGCAACCACGACGTGCAGGAGCGACCGTGTGAGGGTGCGGTGCGACCGCGACAGCTGTGCGCAAGTGTACCTCCTTTTCATTTTGAAAACTTTAGGCAAGCTTAGCAAAAATGTGTGGCGAAGTATGGCAATGCAAGGCCTAGACCCAAACAGGATAAGTACGTAGGACTACCTCCGTCCTGGTTTATTGGTCCTCCTTGAAATTTGTGCCCAAATTTCACTAAATATTTAACTAACAAAATATTAATGCATGTTAACAAAAATTGTATCGTTAGATTTGTATTCGAACATAGTTTCCAATGATATATTTTTTTGTGACATGCATGAATATTTTGTTAGTTAAATTTATGGCAAAATTTGGCACGAAATACGATGAGGACCAATAAACTAGGACGGAGGTAGTACTACGTACTAGGTGTACTAGTGTTAAAAAAGAAAGGCGGGGTTTTCCTTCGCGGGATTAATCGATACAGATCCTCGTTTCACGTGTCAATTAATGCGTATTTTTTTTCTCCAAAGCCCAAAGAGCTAACCATCTGACTCCTCATCGCTTGATTAATGCAGCGCCATGCAAACCAACCTTCTCACTTTCGCATGCATCCAGGGGATATTAATGTCCTTGGTTGCTAGTACGAGGCAAACCCCATCAATTTTGCCTCGATTAGTGTTAGTGGCCTTTTGCAAATTGTAATTTTGATATACTAGCCTTGTGTACAAAAAAAATGGAGGTAGTAACTATATTTGACTTCCTTCCCCATTGCGGTGACGTCGACGATATCTCGAACGTTATAGTTTGGCCAAGTGCGCTCGACGAAGAACACCATTGAGGGTGACCATGGTAAGTCGTTCACAAGTGCCGCCTGCTAGCCGAGACAACTGCCTTATTTGCATCTAGGAAGTCCGTTAAACCAAAGAACGCGTAAATGTACTAGTACTACTCGTACACAATAGCGTCGTCCGTCCAGCTTAGTGCGGTGAGATGGTTTCTCGAAGAAGACGATGGAGAAGCGGAGTCAGCGAAGAATGAAATGATGGTTGCTTCTTCCATGCTTTGTGATTTGACGCCTTACTGCTTTGTGATTTGTGATAGAAGGGACAGGGGAGTAGACTATGTCCTCTATATTGTACATGCGTCCAAGCATGGGAGAAAGAGGAGAGACGTTGCATTTTTCTGTTCCTTCAATCAATCAATCAGGGAGCTTCGGTTCCATCCTTTTGACTTTGGCAACACCGTCCACAATGGTTCCCACGATGTCAAAAGCTATTTTCACATTTGGCTACACATTGTGGCTGCCCTTAACCGTACCACTTGGTTTTTCTCATGTGTGCTATCTATAGAAATCTCAATTATATTGATCTAAAAAATTATAGAATCAAGATTAGTAAAAAGGAGGTGATTTTGCCGCGTGGATGGCGGGGGAGGTTTCTTATTTTTAGAGGATGTTGTCCTGGCGGTTTGCTAACATGCGGTCCCACGTGTTAGAGTGTAGTAGTGTTGCTGTATTGCATAGTTGTTAGATGTAACATGCGAGAACGTGTAGAGATGTAGTTTTGGAGGGCCTACAGAGAGAAAAGCGTAATACGTTCACCGAACTTCAGAATAAGTTGACTACGATCACTATATATGTTTTGCGGTGATTATACGGTCACTTGCTCACGGATCGGCATCAGATTGCACTTTGTTGACCGGCCAAATAGTCTGCGTGCCACCATGTTGACTAGTTAAATTGAACACGTTCCTAGTGGGTCCCACCTGTCAGTTCGCATAGGGAAAATGTCAGATAAACACAAATTCACGCAGGCGCGACAAGACTCCACCCCGTGCGCGGGAATCACCTGGTTGTGTATGTGTCTGTCACGGCCTGATGTGTGCGCATGCACGTGTAGGTTGAGCACTTGAGTGTGAGAGTGTGTGTTTGGTCGTGTGGTGTTTAGGTGTGTGCATGCATGCGTGCGTGTGTGCGTGTGAGTGTTGCGTGCGTGCGTGGCTGCGTGTGTACGTGTGAGTGTTGCGTGTGTGCGTGGGTGCATGTGTTCGTGTGAGTGTTGCGTGCATGCAGTTCGTGTGCATGCGTGCGTGTGTGTATAATCACCACACCAGCTCCTGTGTGTTAAAATAGACGGCTCAACATACCAATACATGGCCACCTTGTCCGCTATGCCCGCGGTCATGACTTCAAACCACCGTCCAATATTTTTTTTCGTTTGTTTTCATTCTTACTAGCAAGATGCCTGTGCGTTGCACGTAACATCAAGATGCATTTGTATGACTAGTTTATCTTGTGAGAGAAAAGGATGAACGAGGGAAGGCCTATATTTCAGGATGGCACGCACACCATCATCACCAACTCTGTTTTTTTATAAGAGTGTATTTTATCCCTACTCTTATAAAAAGCATAGTCGGTGATGATCGTGTGCCTGCCATCCTGTAATATAGGCCGTCCGATCTATATTTGACGGATAGGAAGGAAACTATGGCAATTTTGCAAAAAGATACCCACACCCCTCTCCACACTTGCAAATAAGGCCTTCCCTTGTTCATCCTTTTCTCCCACAAGATATACTACTCATACAAATGCATCTTGATGTTCCGTGCAACGCATGGGCATCTTGCTAGTATTTTATAAGAGTGTAGATGTAGAGTAGATACAAGCCGACAGGTGGGCCCGATGGTAGTGAGATAATGTGATGCAACACTAGAGGTGCCACGTGGAGCGTTTAGCTGGTCAACTAGTCGTGTCTTGAGCAAATACAGAGTTGTACGGTGAGCCCGTGACTATATAATAACCAGAAAACATAAATGGTGACCGTAATGAGTGGATTCTGAAGTCCAATGTACGTATCGTGCTGTCGCTTCAAATACAATGATCATCACTGTATATATCGCGAGAGAAAGATGAAACATGCGTGAATGTGCTGCGGGCTTACTTTTAGAGGACCTGGAGATAGTTTGTGTGCGTACGTGAAAGGGACGTAGAGGGGGGGGGGGTATGCGGTGGAGTGAGAGATGCTCTTCGTTTCTCTTTATTATGACTAACTTTATATATAGTATAAAAATATACAAATTCACAATGCGGAATTAATATCATTGTGGGCACCATGCAATGCAAGCGTTCATACTCCTCCATATAACTTTGTAATGTTGTATATATGTAGAAATTCTAAAATATTTTTTGGCCACACTTTATTCAAAAGGAATGTTGTATGCAAAACAGACGTGAAGAGAGGGATTTTTAGATCAATGGGGTACGTGATGTAACATGTGTGAATGTGTAGTTGATGCATTTGGCAGGGCCTAGAGAGGTATGTGTGTGTATTACGTATTCGAGAGAGGCATGGATAGAGGGGCCGGCAGGGGGGGCGTGGGAGAGATAGCACGAGAAATGAGAGTGGTCTAGAGAGAGAGAGAGATGAATATGACGTCACGGCAAGAGATTCCCTTGAGTGTGTATATGCAAGGGGGGGAGTGGATAGAGGCACTAGGAGCATATTTTTTGTGTGTGTGTGTGGTGTCTGTGCTGGTATGCGTGGGTGTGAGAAGATAACGAGACGTGGAGGCAGAGGGTGTGTCACCGTGTGGTCCGATGGGTCGAGGTGAGGCCCTTCGTTTGGTTCCGTCCTGCGCCACATTGGTCGGCCCGTGACACATTTAGGGAGACCCATGGATGACTAGTCGTACAAGACAAAGATAGCATAATTGTGAAGGACTCTACGTCCACTGACAAAGCCGGCTAGGTTTTGTAACCCTAGGTTCTCGGACTAAGGTAACCCCTTTATCTCTGATATTACTATTAATCCAACCTAACTTTAAGGGGCATCCTACAGAATGCTCTGCTAGAATCATACTCGTCTATTAGGAAGAGAGGTGTGAGACAATGAGTGACAGACAAGCCTAAAGATAATGTGCGTAGAGGAGACACGTAGGCAGGTCTATGTATATAGATAGGGTCGATGGGGATTGTGCGTGTGTATGCTTGCGAGAGGGCGAGTTCTTGTGATAAAGGTTAGTGAAAACAGTCGTAAATGGTTACGAGAGTGAGGGAGGGTTATATCGAGAGCATGTGTGCGAGAAAGACACCTCGGGAGAGAGTGTGTGAGCATGTGTGAGAGACCACTGATGGAGAGTGAAACTACACGTACAAGACTGCTGTACACATTGATTAAAGATATAAATTGTATCCAAATATTAGGATGGGAGCATGATATTTGCAATTCACGTAAGGAACGATCATTGATCCATCAGACATCTAGATTCAATCGAATTTAAGCATGTCTATGTTATTATTCGACACAATTGATCCACATAGTTAGTATTTTGAACTCCAGACAATGCATCACTTTAGCAATCGAATATAAACGTGAGTATAGTTCATGTTGTGTGTGTAAAGCACATTATACATACGAAAGTTACACAATGAACATTAGCTACCTATGGACTAGCATACATTTGAATTCTACTTAAGGTGGTTTAAAAAATCGAATTCAACATGAAGTCCCTTCAATTATTTGAATTTGATATCATGGCATTTGTAAATCATACCTAAATTATGGGGGCACCAATCTTTGCTCTGATTTTGAACATAATAGCATATGTAGTCGTGTACAAAATAGATTCTAATTTAGCTCCTCCATTCCAAAATAATCGTAGTTATAGGATTTTGAAGTGTCAAAATTTCAAAAAGAAGCGGATAATTTAATGAGGTTTCCAAACATACAAGGTCAAATTTAACGTTGTCTATTTAGGTCAATCCTCAAAGTTCAAGAGTACTCTAAACATGAATGCTTGTGTTTCAAAATTTCGAACGAAGCGCCAAAAGAGCCTCTACTCGCTCGAAACCGCGTGAGACCAATGTTTGGCAGTACAAGGAAATTACTTTTCTAATAACTCCGACCCGTGAAACCTACCGGCACGACGTCCAAAGGTCTAAACCCGGGTAGGTTCGTAGCTTCATCTAGACGCCACGCAACCGCATCCGAAAAACATTCATACACAATGGCCACATAAGCACACATGCGCGCGGCTGAAATCGCTCCCGCCCACTATTTGGGACACCTGGGATTACCATCCTACCCCCGACCCGTAGTAGGTCCGAATTTAAGAGGGGGGCAAAGTTTGTACTTTCCCCAAATTTCAAACAAGCGCGTCCCATCTTCTATTCGAAAAAGCCAAAAACAAGCGCGTCCCAGACCTGGAACATGGTTCTCCCCCTCCCCCCGCCCACCCGTCCGATTCCCCATTCGTACTCTGTGGGCGCGAAAACTACCTCTCCACCAGCCACGAAACCCCGGCGTCCTCCGTCCGCCACTCCATTCCACCCATCAACCGCCGCCCTCCTCCATCACACCGGAGCCGATACCCCAACATCGTCGTCCACCAAAACCTCAACCGCAACGCCCTCCACGGCTAGTAGTTGAAGCCGAGGTCGAGCTATCCGTACCCGAGCCAGTTCAACCACGCCGTCCTGTGCCTCACCGCTGCTGCTCCAACTTTGCCACCCTCCACCGCACCGGAGCTGTTCCTGCTACGCCGTCCTTCGCCGCCTCCGATCTGCTTCCCCTCCGCTGACATACAGCCACAGCAACACAGTCAACAATTTGGCCATGGGTTCGTCCAAGTCTGCACCCTCCTTCAGAACATAAGTTTCCCCGGCAGAAGAAGAAGATCGGCGTGACATGTGGAGGCGACCACACCGGCAACCGAAAATGGTACTCCTCTTCCCTTATTCGTGCAAATCTTACGTGTCTACTTGCACGGTATTCATCCCACAAAAGACACTAGTTAACCGCTTCTTCTTGATACTAGATGTTCCTAGTAACTCGTGATGCACAAGGTTTCTCCTCATATACTGTTTCACCTTAGCTAGAGGTCCGTCGCCCCCTAAATTTCAATTCCTGGTCAGTTGATTCCCAATTAACGGAAGCATTCCACGGCGTAACAGGCAGTAGTCTGCCTATTACGCCGGGGAAGCAGCGCCTCGGTGTTTATCTTAGGGCCGTGTGGGGCCTAGAGCTACTGGTGCCCGATCTGGAGGTCGGCCGGGATTAAAGGGATGGCCTGGGGGTGCTGCCAAGCACGACAGTGGTGTGAGGTCGAGGGAGGGCGGGGCGGCGGAGGCAGGGGTCTGGGCTGGTGGTCGCTGGCGGTTCGAGAAAGATCGTCAACAGTGACTGGCGGGAGGTAAACAAAGGCCATCTTCCCGTTCCTTATAGATCGGACGGTTCATTAAAAAAATCTACTGACCTATTTATTTTCAGTTGACTGTTATCTTGATATGACCACATGTGGTGGTGTGCTGGAGGAGTACCTGCATTTCCTGTGCTCATATATTACAAAATCATACGGAATAGAATCTAATTTTGTTTGCCATGCAATGTTGTAGAGCTATCATATGTCTCCTGTCATTTATTTTTCAGCCACCTGCTATCTGCTACTTTTACAGTGCACTAGTTCTGCACACACTTCACCCATACTCTCACTATTGTGTTTTTATGCAAGGGCATTTTAGACTCTGATGCTATGAGAGAAGCAAAAAAGAAAAGAGAGAAGTCGCTCCAGCGTGGTAGGCGGATAGGCTAGACACATTTCAGCCTTATAAAATGTGCAGTGTCAGCAGATGGAGACGGTAAACGTAGCTCTGAAGTTGATGACCTCGCTCGCAATGAACCACCATCCTAGGTGCTTGCTTTAACTTCGCGGTGTCATATGTGGTTGTATGTTCCATATGGTGTCTAGCTTGTATTCGAAAGGTCAAAGTCGGTCTTTATTAAGATAAGGAAATATTTTTTTTAAATGAACCACCATCCCGTGAGCACCAGAAGACAAATAGCTAGTCAGGGCACTGGCCGAGCTAGTGACAAGCCTAGCAAAGAGAGGCATCACCTGGAAGCCAACTAGCCGTGATGGTGGCGAAGCAGCCCGCCTCCCAGTAGGCTCTCAGGTCCTAGATGATCATGCTCACCACTCCAGCCGGATGTCTAGCTTGTATTGCTTCCAGTTTGGTTAAATTGCATCTGCTTAGCTTACACATTATACCTTTAAATATGACATGCCTTTCGGTTTTTGGTACATACTAGTACATCTATGTATTAACCATGTTCTTACATCAAACTAATGTTCTTGTGTATCCCTCATCAATCACTTATGATGAAGCAGTCAGGCAAGTCGATTACTCCTCATTTAAAGAATGCAGCGTCAGCCTCCCGACATGATTCTCAAGAAACAACAAGGCTAGATGAAGATAGTGAACGTAGCTCTGTAGTTGATTACCGCATTTCCCCTACACTAGCATCACAGGTGCTTGCTCTAACTTGGCAGCATGATATTTGGTTGCATGTTGCATATGGTGTCTAGATTGTAATTTTTCCAATCTGGTTAAACTGCATGTGCTATTCTTCTTAGCTTATACATTATACCTGTTAATGTGACATGCCTTCCTGTATTTAGTACATAGTACATCTATCTATTAAGCATGTCCTCACATAAAACTATTGTTTTTGTATCCCGCATAAATCTATATGACGAGACACCTTCAGTATATGCAGTGTGATATAGTTGCATCTTTGATATGATTTGTAGCATGCGCTGCTTCTAATTTGTTGAAATGCCATTTATGATGGGACACTTTTAACTTGGCAGAGTCATATTGGTTGCATCTTTCACGTGGTGTCTAGCTTGCATTGCTTCTTATTTGGTGAAATGGTTTCTGCTTAGTTTACACAAACAGTTGTGAATATGCCATGCCATCCTGATTTTCGTATTATTCCATCCTGGAATCATATGTTTGCCTTACATCAAAGTAGTGATTGTCAGTATCATGCACGAATGAGTTCTGAAGAGTGAATTTTATTGCTTTTTCTTGTCGGTTTTACTTGACAATTCAAAATCAATAAAGCGGAAGGAAGTTAGCAAGGCAGCGGATGAAGGTGCTCCTTCCAAATGGAGGGCCTCTACAGATTCCATTCCTCCATCCCCCAAGATGATTTCCAAGACAACACATGCATAGACACTCAACGTAGCTGTGTTGGTGATGAGCACGTCTCCCCTAGTGCACCATCACAGGTGCTCCCTCTAACTTGGCAATGTTGTATGTGGTTGCATGTTATGTATGATTTCTAGCTTGTATTGCTTCTAATTTTGTTGAATTTCATTTGCTTACTTTACACATTATACTTGTGACTAAGACACGTGTTCCTGTTTCTAGAACATACAATATATGTCTATCACACCATGTTCTTACATCGAAGTACATTTGTTCTGAAGAACTAAATTGATATTCGTTTTTCTTGTCGGCTTGACTTAACATGGCACAGAGCAAGAGGAAGCAAGACAGAACGACAGGGAAATGGAAGCGGAACAATCCTGCAGATTCTGCTGGTACTGATGGTGCAATAGAAGGTCAAAGTCCAGCGGAAAATTGTACCGACAGGGTATCCCGTGCTACACGAGCTGCAGAACAAGCCAAACAGAAACAAATAGCTGCCACCAGACAAGCAGAGACAACCCTAGTTGTTGCAACACCTTCCACAGTACCACCGGCTGCACGATTTACTCGTTGGTCAACTCAGCTAGCAGCACGTTCCCAAGCTCCCTTGCCACCTGACACTACTTCCGAAGCACTATTGACACAAGGTGCGTTGGCAAGATCAGATGAACTTTGTGAGCTTCAACAGCAAGAAGGTAGTTGCTGGAGTCAAGTTACAGTTGCATGCTTCTTTATATGTAGTCTCACAGTCTGATGTACACTAACACTTCCTATGTTTGTTGTTGGACTAGCACCTAGGTGCAAGAGGAAACAAACATCTGGGATAATGCTCGATAGGTTAATTAAATCTAGAGGAGGAAGAATGGAGATCCGTTTTGAGGAAGGTATAAAAAGGCCACGTGATGCTACAGAGTCAGCCAAGTTAGTATCAGAGGCAGCGATTGCTGTTAGGTGTCATGTACGTATCCACCCAACATGGATTCAGTACAGGAATGACAAAGACGAAACCTAGTTCAACACCTTCCTCGACCATTTATCTGTAAGTATGGTTATGTATGGAAACTAGTAATATCATCTTGCTCTGTCCAATACTTTCTAGGTTGCTGATAATGAGACTCCCATAATTTTCAACACATGAGGTTCAAGTTGGATAGCCAAGATGATGCAACCAGACAAGCTTGCACCTATGTTTTCAAGTCTGCTCTGCGACAGTATCGGTATAACTTGAGGAAACTCACTTTGAAGGCAAGGCTAACAATGAACTTGCCCAAACATCTCCAGTGGAAAATATATCTGATGAAGACTGGAGAGGCCTCGTTAAACACTGGTCCGATCCGAAGTATCAGGTACATTATATATATATATATGTAATCAGATCACATGTTGAAGTCCTATTTATGCATGTGCCACAAAAATCTATCTTCTTATAGGTGAACTGTTCGAAGAACAAGGCCAACCGTACGAAAGTGAAATTCCAACAGACGACAGGATCTCGTAGCTATATTGCACACTGCGAGGCTCTTGTAATTATCTGCTGTTTCACTCTTTTCGCTGTAACATATTATCAGATCTATATTGACTTGTTCCAAATATAGAGGAAAGCCCGCAAGGACCAAAAAGTACCTGAACCAAATGTTGTGGAAATCTTCAAGGTCTGTCACACCAGCAAGAAGAAGGGCATGACTACACCAGTCAAAGCCGCTATTGTAAGTCCTTAATCCTCATGCCTTTTAACTACTACTAACTCTGACTTGTGCCTTGAACTGCATGGTTTGCAGCCAATGTCTACTACTCTTTTCAATTTTATACACAATTGTCTTAGCGTATCATTGCACCTTACAAGGTTTAAAAGAGAGGAGTAATGTTCCTTTGATCTTGACCTGTAATCTAGTTCCGTGCTGGACTTGCCCACACAACGTTACAATTGCCTGTTTGTCTGTTCTCAGTTATTTTGTGATATGAATGATGTCATACTATGCTTACCGTATTATAAACTTCGTCTCTTTATCCTTAGCCCTCAATACAATGCGAAGAAATAGACAATACATTAGCGATGGTACATGGTCATATGTTTGGAACCTGGTTTTATTATGTACTTTGCAATAAAATACAACTATTATTTTACATGGGTTCACCAGAATAAGTTCTGTATATAGACCACAACTATTTTGTTTGGTTTTGCTGCCTCCTTAATATATTCTGTTCTGGTACTACTAATGTAAGACCTCAACTTTTCAGCGAGCTATGGAAAAAATGGTGGAACCGCCACCTGCTGAAGGTGGCGAGGCAACTATAACCGCAATGTCAGCTCTTGCTGCAGTGGGTCAGTACCTGTCCACTAACAGTGCCAAAAGCATGTTCCTGCGTAATACTGGCTTGGTTGTTAACGCAATCTCGTGCAAACTGCCTCATGATCAAGATATGCAAGCTCAAAACAATGTTGTATCTGCACTCCAGACACAAGTCCATTCCCTAACGAAGACCCTTTGTGAAACAAGGAGAGACATTGTTCGATGTTGTCAAGATATGCATGGTTTTGAAACCAGACAATCAGACATTTGCTATGTTGTTCAGGAGCCTAGGATAACTGAAGGCGAAGGTTATGGTGCTCCCTCGGACAATACAACATCAAAATGTAACAGTCACGTCAAATGAACTGAGCTTCTGAACTTCTGGTGGTGCATTTATCTACTAGACTGTTAACTTTCATGCCAACCTTCCTTTTGTTTTATAGTTGTAATTTGTTTTGGTGCGATACAAAATTTGTTCTTAACGTGCAGCCACCGGCTGAAGAAAACAGCAAGCCATTTTTTTCTAGTGTAGGGTTTTCCCTATATTTGCACTGGTGGCGAACTTTGATGCCCACCGACTGTACTCAACATGGGCCTCCTACGGGCCATAGAAACAATGGGCCTTCTAAGGGCCGTAGAAACAATGAGCCTTCTTTATTTCAAACAAAAAACAATGGGCCTTCTACGCGGCGTAGAAATAATAAGCCTTATATGGGCTGTAGACACAATGGGCCTTCTATGGGCCGTATCATCAATGTGCCTTCTACGGGCCGTATGATCGGTTGGCCAAACATGGGCCAATAATAGACCACATTATGGTCGTAAATGGGCTAGAGTTGAAATCATCCGTTCATGGGCCGACCATAACGGGCCGTCGTTAATCGGATGTATTTTGATGACGCTATGAAAACGACCCAACGTACTAACGTGCCACAAACGGGCCGACTGTAACCACGGGCTGAATTTGGCCAACAAGAAGAAAATGACATTAACGGGCCATAAGTAAACGAATGTGGAAATGAGCCCAAGAATAAATGGGCCCCGAGAAGGCCGAAAGATAACATGGGCTGGAAACGACCCAACGGAATAATGGGCCGTTAATGGGTATAAAGTGATACACTGTTCATTACGGGCCAGTTTCACCAGGTGCCGTTAATGGGTATAAAGTGATACACTATTCATTACGGGCCAGTTTTATCACGGGCCGTTAATGGGCTGAGAGTAATAAGGGCCTCATATGGGCCAAAAGACGTCATTGGCCATACATGGGCCGGAAGTTAAAACGGGCTGGAATTATATTGGATGGCCCAGATGACGCTACTGGGCCTAATTCGGATAGGCCGTAAACGGGCCCTGGGTTAGCGGGCTGTAAATGGGCCATATGCGAACAGGCCGTTAACAGGTTTGCCGTGGGCTGGCCCGCCAGCTTTTGACCAATTCAAACGGGCCGGCCTTTTCAGAGGAATGGGCCTCTGTTGGGCCGTGCCACGTGTCGGCGTATCATAGGCGCTTTGGATCCAATGAGTGGATGACATCTGTCCCAACGGTGAGCCGACACATTTTTCCTCCAGCCAATGATGATTTTACACGTGGAAAATCCCCATTGGTCAGGGCTGTTAGCGGGTTATTGGATCCAAAACCGGACCTGATAGCTTAACGGCGTTCCGTTATGGTGGATGCCACGTGCCGGTCACCCTTGACGAAAGCACTTCTGTGCCGCGCGATTTATCGTCATGGAAGTGGACACTTCAGTGATGATAATTTTGGTAATGTCATGGAACACTTCTACGACAACACAGGTATGACTATCTTCATTCTGTCATAAATTTGTCATGGGTGTACATGCATGACAAAAAACGCGACCTACTGTGACAAACACATATCCTCACGGAAGTGTATTTTTTTGTAGTGCTCTCTCACTTCTGGCAAGTCCCAGGGCATCCAAGGCCTCCTCCCCCTTGCTTATTCCTCCTTCAGCCACTTGACACAAGTGGACGCGCGAGAGCATGCGAAAGCTGCGGGTGCCGGCCAAAAACGCGCTCTGGAGCACGTCAGTGTGCTCCCGACCGTTGACGTCGCGTCCCCCGACCACCTCAAGCCTCCCCTCACGCCAGTTTAGGCCGTCGACGTCCGCAACACGACAGCCGTGCAGTCCCCCTTCTCTCCCCCACTCTCTCATCCCCTCTTACCCACCGATGCCGCCCGATTCGGCCAGTGGGTGCGTGAGCTCGGGTCCCGCCAGGAACACGCCCTGCTCCCTCTCTCTTTCTCCCTCGACCTTGACCATGCCCACGAGTGCCCCATGCACACCCCAGAGCGCTCATTTGGCCCCTGCCGATGCCCCGGGCTGTGGTCGTGAGCTCCGCCTATAGTGCACCTAGTCGCGCCCATATGCAGCCATTTCGAGCCCTCATATCCACTCCATTTGCCCCTTCTCCTCCTAGAAGCCCCCTCGACCCAGCTAGCCCTCTCCCCGAGCCCTCCGTCGCTCCCCACGGTCGGAGCCAAGCCATCGGACTATGTCCAAATTTGTGCCACCCAGAGCCCCTCCTCTCCACCTCATGGTCTTAGAACATCGCCGCCGCCATCATGCATACCTCCATCGCTCCATTTCTTCCTCCCCACGGCTACATCGCCATGCCCCAACCTCACCGCCGCCTCCGTCCACCGTGGGTTATTCACCGCTCGCATCCGACCGCCCTAGTAGTTGTGGCGCACCTTGGCGGGTGCGTCACGCTCCCTTGAATCTATCGGTGTACTGGGCATCGCCGGAGATGGTCGGTGCCGCCGGGGAGAGCGACGGCGCCCGCTCGGCCTCGCCTCCTCTATTTACCGCCGCGCCGCTTGGGAGGTTGAAGACGGCCTGCTGCTGGACCCCGCGCATCAGTGACCCAATGGGCGGTCAGCGAGTCCTGGATTAAGGGGTCCTCGGGTGGCCGGATTACTCATCATGAGCCGGACTGGTGTGCCGTGAAGATCACCATAGAAGATTATCCCATTTATCCGAATAGGACTCCTATATGTGTACAATGGCAAGTTTAAAGTCCGGGTGTAATGATTCCTTCCTCTGCAAGACGATCATGTACAACCCTATGTCCCTCCAGTGCATATATAAACAGGAGGGTTTAGTCCATAGAGGAGGAATCACAATTACATAGGCTAGACTTCTAGGGTTTAGGCATTATGATCTCGAGGTACATCAACTCTTGTAACCCTATATTCCTCAAGATCAATCAAGCAGGAAGTAGGGTATTACCTTGATAGAGAGGGCCTGAACCTGGGTAAACATAATGTCCCCAGTCCCTTCTTACAATCGATCCCCAGACGCACAGTTCGGGACCCCCTAACCGTGATCCGCCAGTTTTGACACCAACATTTGTGCTTTCATTGAGAGTTCCACTGTATCGTTGATAGAAGGATTGATGTCCCGTTTTGTCATCAGCGATGATTCTGCCCCTGGGGAGATCTTCCTCCCCAGTCAACTTTTCATGTTCGGCGGCATTGTGCTACGCGCCAACTCGGATGGCCACCTTGAGCAGGTTGACAGCTATGCCCCTGGTCATCGGATCCGGTTTGGAAGTCTGAATTATGTTGCTGACATCCGGGGAGACTTAATCTTCGAAGGATTCGCACCCACGGTTGTCGCTCCCTGCCTACATGATGAAGACATCTCAGATCTATCATCAGATTCCATCCAGGGGTCCACATCCGCGACCGCTCT
Source organism: Secale cereale (assembly GCA_902687465.1). NCBI lineage: Eukaryota > Viridiplantae > Streptophyta > Magnoliopsida > Poales > Poaceae > Secale > Secale cereale. Next base: position 555,782,733 of record LR738712.1, read on the forward strand.
GGCCCTAGATCCGGAGCAGATCGCTTCGTCCGAAGACGGGAGGATAAACCCAGCCGGACTCTCCCCCTCTGTGGAAATTCGAACCGGAGACGTAATGGCGGTTGTGCCACTATTAGACCCAGAATCTAGCGGGACCATCCACGCAGCCAGAAATCCAGACTCGTCGCAAATTATGAGCTCCAAATTCTTGGGATCCGCACTCTGCGGGCTCGACCAAGCGGTCATCTCCGAGCCTGGCCCCGCAGACCCCCAAACTCCTATCCATCTCTCGCTCCTAAACGAGGCGCTGGACTTGTTGCAAACTCTCGCCATTATGGAGGATTCACTGTCGAACTATGCCTAATCAAAACTGGGGGATGAGAATAGGGAAGTTTGCTTCCCATCCACCACCCACTTGGTAGCCACGGTCGAAGACTTAACTAACATACTAGACTACACTTCTGAAGACTTCAATGGGATGTACCACGACGTCGAAGCTGATCTAAGTCAAAACCCACCCGTCATCGGGCGATGGACGGTCACTTCTACCTATGACGTATACATGGTGGACACTGATGTCTGCTAGAACTACGCTGGTATTTCTCCAAAGAGGAAGGGATGAAGCGGTATAGCAACGGTAGGTATTTCCCTTAGTGATGAGACCAAGGTTATCGAACTAGTAGGAGAACCAAGCAACACAACGTAAACGACACCTTCACACAAATAACAAATACAAGCAACCCGATGTGTAAAAGGAGTTGTCAATCCCTTTCGGGTAACGGACATGATAGAGTTGTAGATATTGATAGATCAAACACCAAATAAGATAAATTGCAGCAAGGTATTTTTGGGTTTTTGGTTTAATAGATCTGAAAATAAAAGCAAAGGAAAATAGATCGCAAAGGCAAATAATATAAAGAAGAGACTCGGGGGTCGTAGATTTCACTAGTGGCTTCTCTCGAGAAAAATATCAAACGGTGGGTGAACAATTACTGTTGGGAAATTGATAGAACATCAAATAATCATGACGATATCCAGGCAGTGATCATTATATAGGCATCACGTCCAAGATTAGTAGATGGACTCCTGCGTGCATCTACTACTATTACTCCACACATCGATCGCTATCCAGCATGCATCTAGTGTATTAAGTTCATGGAAAAACGGAGTAATGCAATAAGAACGATGACATGATGTAGACAAGATCTATTTATGTAGAAATAGACCCCATCGGCTTATCCTTAGTAGCAACAATACATACATGTCGGTTCCTCTTCTGTCACTGGGATCAAGCACCGTAAGATCGAACCCACTACAAAGCACCTCTTCCCACTGCAAGATAAATAGATCAAGTTGGCCAAACAAAACCCAATATCGGAGAAGAAATATGAGGCTATAAGCAATCATGCATATAAGAGATCAATGAAGACTCAAATAACTTTCATGGATAAAAAGATCGATCTGATTATAAACTCAAAGTTCATCAGATCCCAACAAACACACCGCAAAAGAGTTACATCATATGGATCGCCAAGAGACCATTGTATTGATAATCAAAAGAGAGAGAGGAAGCCATCTAGCTACTAACTACGGACCTGTAGGTCTACAAGGAACTACTCACACATCATCGGAGAGGCACCAATGGAAGTGGTGAACCCCTCCGTGATGGTGTCTAGACTGGATCTGGTGGTTCTGGACTCTGCGGCGGCTGGAATTGATTTTCGTTGACTCCCCTAGGGTTTCTTGAATATTGGGGTATTTATAGAGCAAAGAGGCAGTTCAAGGGGCACCCGAGGTGGGGACAACCCACCAGGGCGCGCCTAGGCCTCCTGGCGTGCCCTGGTGGGTTTTGCTCCCCTCGGAGCACCCCCATGTGCTTCTCCGGCCCACTGGATGTCTTATGGTCCAAAAAACTCCACAATAAGTTTCGCTGCGTTTGGACTCCATTTGGTATTGATTTCCTACGATGTAAAAAACATGCAGAAAACAACAACTGGCACTTGGCACTATATCAATAGGTTAGTACCAAAAAATGATATAAAATGACTATAAAATGACTGCAAAACATCCAAGAATGATAATATAATAGGATGGAACAATAAAAAATTATAGATACGTTGGAGACGTATCAGACACACCCAAGGAGAAAGACGATGACAGCGATAAAGATCCAGAACAGGATAAGCCAGTCGATGAACCTCCTAAGCGTTGATGCAAGCGGCGCCGCTCACGATCGCGTCAAGAAAAGGAAAGTAATACCGGCACAGAGACAATGAGGACCCGGAGGAAGCCAAAGACCCCATAGAGCCAGCGTTGGAGCAGGACGAGCGGGAAGATGGTCAATGAAGTCCCGAACAACTCGCCGATCACAATGATTCCGAAGACAGTAACTACCTACCTGTCTCCGAAGAGGATGTCAGCCTGGGAGACAAGGAATTTGTCGTCCCAAAAGAACCCCTCAAACAAGAACGCTTTCAGCGATGGCTTATTGCCACATCAAGGAGCCTGAAAAAGTAGCAACGGTGGCTTAAAGCCGAACAGGATACGCTCAACGATAGATGGAATGAAGTGCTGGACGCTGAAGAGAGATACGGCTGTAAGCACCAAACAAACAGCTATCTGAAGAGTAAGTTGCTGCCACAATTCGACAATGAGGCCCTTGCGCTAATTCCGTCAAGGCATGACCAGGCCGATCAACCGGATCGACCACCTCGTGGACGGTACAAAGCGGCTAGCAATGCCATACACTAGCCCGCACCTACGCACCATAAAGGAAAGGACACAACATCTGAGGGCCATAAGTACAATCTACATCAGGACATGAATAAAAAAGCCGGTCAGGCCAGATCGATCTACGGATCAAGAGAACGTGCTCCCACACGGGATGGTGGCTATCAGGCCAAGCACACCGGATACAATCAAGTTCGGAGTCAACACCAAACACATATGCCGTCTGAACTACGTCACGATGTTGCACGATATAAGGGCGATGCCCACCCTTTGTGCTTTACCAAAGTGGTGATGGATCACCAATTTCTGGAAGGGTATTAACCCGTAAACATCGAGGCATATGATTAAACGATGGATCCCGCTGTATGGATTGAAGAATTTATTCTTCACATCCACATGGCTCGTGGAGATGGCCTCCGTGCCATCAAATACTTACCTTTAAAGCTGAAAGGGCCAGCTCGGCACTGGTTGAACAACCTCCCAAAGAACTCCATTGGAAGCTAGGAAGATTTAGAGGACACTTTCCGGGCTAACTTTCAAGGGACCTATGTCCGGCCACCGGATGCTGATGATTTAAGTCACATAATCTAGCAACCCGGCGAGTCAGCCCGCAAGCTTTGGAATCGGTTCTTAACTAAAAAGAACCAAATTATCGACTGTCCCAACGCCGAAGCCTTAGCAGCATTCAGACATAGCGTCCGAGACAAATGGCTTGCTAGACACCTCGGCCAGGAGAAGCCGAAGACAATGGCAACCCTTACTACACTCATGACCCGCTTTTGCGCAGGTGAAGACAGCTGGCTAGCTCGTAGAAGCAATAGTACCAACGACCCTGGCACTTCCGAAGTCAGGGACGGCAATGGCAAGCCACGATGCAATAAAAACAAGCGTCAGAACAATGCCAGAGAAACAGATAACACGATAGTAAATGCCGAATTCAGTGGCTCCTGGTCCGGTTAATGAAAGAAGTCGTTCAAAGGCAACAGAGATAGTCCATCCAGCTTGGACAAGATATTAGAGAGACCTTGCCAGATTCATGGCACCCCTGACAAACCTGCAAACCACACCAACAGAAATTGTTGGGTCTTCAAGCAGGCGTGAAAGTTAAATGCCGAACACAAGGGGGAAGGATCTCAAAGTGAGGACGAAGACGAGCCCCACCAACTGAACACTAGGGGCATAAGAAATTTCCCCCTGAGGTGAAAACAGTGAATATGATCTACGCTACCCATATCCCCAAGAGGGAGCGCAAGCACACACTTCGGGACATTTACGCTGTAGAGCCCGTCGCCCCCAAGTTCAACCCATGGTCGGCTTGTCTGATCACCTTTGATCGTAGGGATCACCCAACCAGTATCCGTCATGGAGGTCCGGCGGCCCTAGTACTCGATCCCATAATTGATGGATATCATCTTACTCGAGTCCTTGTGGATGGCGGCACTAGTATCAACTTGATATATCAAGACATTGTCCGCAAGATGGGGATAGACCCATCAAGAATCAAGCCTAGCAACAGTACATTTAAAGGAGTGATACCCGACATAGAGGCCCGCTACACGGGCTCATTAACACTGGAAGTGGTATTTGGCTCTCTAGACAATTCTCGAACTGATGAGTTAATCTTCGACATCGCTCCCTTCCGAAGTGGCTACCATGCACTACTCAGAAGAATGGCCTTCGCCCGCATTAAGGCAGTCCCGCACTATGCTTACCTGAAGCTTAAAATGCCTGGACCGCACGGCGTCATCACGGTCAATGGGAACATGGAGCGCTCCCTCCATACAGAGGAGGATACTGCGGCCCTAGCAGCCAAAGTTCAAGGTGGCCTATTCAAGCTAAATAATTCATTGGTCGTCAAGACGAGAGACACTGCTAAACATGTCCGTCTTGCACTACAATGCGGCAACTCAGAAGAACCTGAGATTAATTACCAGTTACGCCTCCGTCGACTGCCTTACAAGGTGGTAGCATACATACCTCGTATACAGAACTACGCCCTTAGAATAGTTTGGTCAGCGACGGGGGCACACTACGGAGAAACAGTCCATAGTTCGGCTCGACCCTATTCGGACTATAAATATATTTTCATTTAAGGTTCATGAAAGGAACCCACCTTATCCATGGTTGTGCAGGGCATTCTTTTTCAGAGTTCCCCTTCCTTTTTCATAGGCGACCATCAAAACTCTCTCCTTCAAGGACGTGTTACAAAGGAGAAACGACGCAGACGTCCAACAAAGCCTCATCGAGATTTTCAAATCGTTAATTTTGGGCTCTGTGTAAACCTTTCCCTTTATTACTCTTTTTTTGGCATGTAAAATGCCCAAGATGCTATTGGCATAATCTGTAACCACATGGCTCGCCGTATTAATCAGGGTATAAAAGAAGCAGTTTGGTTCCAATTTGTTTGGAGTTTATTTTACATTACCATCTGTGTTCTCTCCACTGTTCAAGAAATCTTCTGATTCAGCGATTTATCATCCGATTTATCGCTACTCTTGGGGTGACCGATAAGATTATGCCTTATCTTCACCATTTATCATTTGGGACGATTTATCGCTATGACAAGCGATTTATCGGGAATCTACCGATAAATCAGTCTTGTTCATAGCGATATGTTTGCAAAAAAGTAAGTTTATTCGTGTTTTGTGGACCTTGTTATGCGATATGTATGGTTTTCCCAATTTGGTCGTCATTATACAAGGATTGAAAGGCTAGGTATCAAGGTAACACTTCTGTCCAATATTTTTTGGTGTTGAATATAGCATATTTTAGTGTTGGGAACGTAAGATTTGCGAAAAATGGTCGATTAATAGTCGACCGATAAAATCGATTAATCGGCCGATATCCGATTAATCTCTAATCCACAGTTGGCCGAGACGATAACGATAAGCGATATCCTCAACATCGGTTCTCTCCCTACCTTAGATTGTCACATGTGCCTCAATCTGGATTTAATAACAGGGGTTGTACTCGGCCTAGCACACTCCAAAGTCTGAACACCTATGGGGAACTGTTCGGCGTCCCGGATATTGCGTTATATGCATCAGCTCTGAATCATGTCTTGGGTCTATAGTTGGGTTGGCCGACTCCTGTGCTTACCACCTTACGTTCCGCATTGTTCGGCTACGGTAGTAAAGGGAGAACTACTGCAATTGTATTTCTGGTTCATCCAGTTAAGTACCTCAGTAGATAAAGCCAAAAATTGACTGTCATGATAAACGAGAGTTGGTCGACGATTCGGCGGCTTAGTGTTATACTATGATCGTTAGCGATCTACTCCGTGTTATACGAGGGGCTGGTCTTCGCCCAGCCGCGTAAAGTAGGCACCGTAATTCAGATAGCCGCACACGCACCTGGGGCTAGTAATTAGCCCCACAAGTCAAGCTCCTATGGCTAAGTGAAAGCAATAAAGCCGTATAGTCCAATTGCCTGGTTTGCTCTGCGGACACCTCCTTTATGGACCAAGACATTGGGTAAAGAGTGATCGCGCGCAATACTGAACACCCCTATAGCATCTACATGGGGGCTGAAGCCGACGACTGGAAACTTTCAGATATAATAATAATAAACAGCCGCACAGGAGGAAAAGTTGCTTGAAATATAAGGCGCAATAATATATACATATCGGTTCATAAGAATAGTCTTTACAATCCGAATACAATTACTCAAAGGCCACGTCCTTTGAGCACTGGCCCTCTACAATGCGGGCTCCTTCCAAGACGTCATCGAAGTAACTCTCCGGACTACGATGATCCTTGCCCTCAGGCGGGCCGGCGGTTGCCACTTCGGTGGCCTTCATCTTCGCCCAGTGCATCTTAACGCGGGCAAAGGCCATCCGTGCACCCTCTACACAGCCCGAACGCCTCACATCGTCGGCCCGCGGCCTCGCATCAACGATCCGCTTCACCAACCCAAAGTAGCTACTAGGGATTGGCTCGGCGGGCCAGAGCCGGACTATCAAGTCCTTCATGGCTGCACCCACCATGTTATGCAGCTCGACCAACTGCTTCAACTGGTCGTTCAGAGGCACTGTATGTTCTGGCGCAAGGAATTGCGTCCAGAACAACTTCTCTGTTGTGTTCCCCTCCTGGGCTCTGAAGAATTGGGCGGCGTCGGTGATGCCCTTTGGGAGATCCGCAAAGACGCCTGGTGAACTCCCCAATCGCGTAAGCGAAAGATACTTCTGACCTACAAAGATACTCTGCAGAAGAAAGGCCTTACCAGCTGATACGTCCAAAACGTATCTATAATTTCTGCTTGCTCCATGCCTCTTTTGAGTGATATTGCTATGGTATTTATGCACTTCCATACACTTTTGATCATATTTGGACTAACCTATTAACTCAGTGCACCCCAGTGCCAGTTTCTGTTTTCTGCTGTTTTTGTATTTCAGGTTTTCCCATTACGTAAATTGCCAGAAAAATTCCGGGAAAAATATATAAAAAATCAGCGTTCCGGAAGCTTCCATGTGGCCAAAGTAGGGCCAGAGGGGGGCCACCAGGGCTCCAGGCGACCAGAGGGGGCGGCCCCCCTCCTGGCCGCGCCGCCAGGGCGCCTGGGCCCCCCTTGCCTCTTCTGACGCCCCCCTTTGGCATATATTTACACCGCGTCCCGAAACCCTCGAGGACGGAACCCTTTTTCGCGATCTCATCTCTGTTCCACCGCCGCCGCGCTTCCAAGATCAGGAGCACCAGGAGAACTCTTCCCGGCACCCTGCCAGAGGGGAGGATCACCACCGGGAGCTTCTCCACCACCATGGACGCCTCCCGGATGAGTTGTGAGTAGTCTCCCTTGGACCATGGGTCCATGACCAGTAGCTATGTGATGTTCTCCTCCCCTCTTTGTTCTTCACCGATTAGACCTCGTGAGCTGCCCTACATGATCGAGGCACATATGTAATCCTTATGCTGTTGCTATGATGAGTTTGCTGGGATCCGATGGATTATGAGATTATGTTCAGATTGTGTGTGAGTAATATATTTGATTCACCTCTTTTATATTTATGTTCTTGAGTAATTCTGGCATGTTCTCCGTTGCTGTTTATTGCTTTGGCCAAGTAGTAGGTAGTAACTCCAAGAGGGAACGTTATGCTTGATTGTGGGTTCATGCCCCTCGATGACTAGCTTGAGTGACAGAAACATGAGTCTAGGGGATGTGCTGTTGCCACAAGGGGGAAAACAACGGTGCTTGTACTCGCGGGTGCAAGGATTGTTTACTTTACACAAAGTTCTTTTAATGCAGTTGTCTGTTGCTTTGAGTTTACACTATGGGTGGGACTCGCAACTTAATACCAGCGAGATGTTCTGGATAGATATCTCAAGGTGGATGATTAGTAGTAGATGCAGATGGATTTCGGTCTACTTGCCTTGGCGTACCGCCCATGCTTTTGAGCCTCTACCTTTCTTTGCAGCATAGTTAGCATTGGTTTGCGCACATAATCCTGTCAATTGCCCAGCTGTAATTCGTTTACCTCGCTTAGCTGTTTTATCGTCTTTTGGGAGAGAGACATCACTAGTGAACATCATGGGACCCCGGTCCATATTACCATCACTGATCACACCCGTTATTTACTTTCTGTTCTTACTTACTAGTTGCAGTCATACCTATCACTATTATCTCTTGCGTTTGATCCTTTGTAAACGACAAGGCCGGAGGGATTGACAACCTCTCTGTACTCGTTGGGAGCAAAGTTATTTGTATCTGTGTGCAGGTCCTGTCAATCGCTAAGTTGCGCCACTAGCAGTTGACACCTTCTTCTTGACCCTTGGAGTCTCAGGGGATTCGATCCTTGGTATCTTTGCCAAGGGAAAACTACCGCTACACTGGATCTCAAACCTTCCACTTGGGGTAACCAACGAGGGGCGAGAAGCCATCAAGCAAAGTTTTCTGGCGCCGTTGCCGGGGACTCCACTCTTCAAGATAGGGGAGTTGCGCGCTATCTTTTATCTTTGCTTTTTAGTCTTGTTAGTTTACCTTTCAGTTTTCTTTATGTCTTTTCACTAGTTTTGCTTAATGGAAAACAACAAAAATATGAGAGAGCTTTATAAGCTCTACCTTGCTTTGGGACATGATGTGTTTGAAGAGAAAATTAAAAAACCTATGGAACTTTATTATTTGCATAACAATCATGATGGTGGTGATGTTATTAGTATGCTTTCTATGAATATCAATATTGCTAATGACATGGAAATCTCTAAGCTTGGGGATGACACGTTTGATGAACATGATATTTTTAGTCCCCCAACTTTTGAAGAGAAAATTTACTTTGATGATACTTTGCTTCCTATATATGATTACAATGATGAATATGATGTTTTCAGTCCACCTACTATTGAGGATAAAATTTATTATGATTATGATATGCCTCCTAAATACAATAATTACCATGATGGTTATGATTGCTTTACTCTCACTATTCCTAATAAGAAAGATTTTGCTTATATGAAGAGTAATGATACCTTTTTGCATGTGGATCATGGTAACAATGCTTTATGTGATGCTTATATTGTTGAGTTTATTCGTGATCCCACTGAAAATTATTATGAGAAGGGAACATATGCTTATAGATATTTCAATAATATCAAGTTCCCTCTCTTTCTGTTGAAGGTTTTGAAGCTGCACTTGTTTTGTCTTCCTATGCTTATTGCTTTGTGCTTCAATGAATTATTGTATTGCAATATTCCTATGCATAGGAAGCATGTTAGGCTTAAATGTGTTTGGTATTTTCTTCTTGATGCTCTCTTTTGTTCTTCAACTCTTATTCCTACGAGAGCATCATTAAAGTCTTAAGCCTATCTTTATGGCTATAAAGAAAGAGCTCTAGGGAGACAACCCTTGTTATCTTTGCTTTCAGTTTGTTCTTTCAGTTTTAGTGGTCTTGATGTTTGTTACTACAGTAGCATCATCATTGTATCTTTACTTTTCAGCTTTGTGCCAAGTGTATCCTCTGATTGCAAAAAAGTTCAAAAGTTGTGACGTGCTGTCCAGGAAACAGATTCTGTCCTGGGACAGAAAAATTCGTATAAAATCACCAGATCATCTTCTTGGTCTGAATCTTTTCGACAGCGTGCTCTATACAATTGGCTTTCGGGCGTCTGTTCTGAGTTTTTTGATTTGAGTTGCAGAAGTTCCCCGAAAAAATTATTTACTACCTGCTGGTCTGTTTTTCACAGATTCTGTCCTGTTTTGCCTTTCCTTCGTTTTGCAAACCTTGAGCTTGCTTTTTCTTTGCAAAAACCTTTTGGCAATCTTGAGAAACAGTAGACCTTCAAGATTATCCTTATTTCCAGCAAGGAAAAATTATTTTATTATGGGTACTAACCTCGCTAATCAGATTATGATGAGTTATGTATGAAGGGAGTTTTCAAGTGTGCGAGGGAAGATGATAAAAAGATTCCGGAGTGTCAAACGCTCAAGCTTGGGGATGCCCCCGTGCACCCCCAAGAAATATTCAAGAAGACTCAAGCGTCTAAGCTTGGGGATCCCCTTCTCCATCAACAATTATCAGTTCGTCTTTCGTTCCACTATATTTTAATCACTTCATGTGTTATGTGCTATGCTTGGAGCGTCTTGCTTTTAGTTTCCTTTTTAGTTTTCTTTAGCTTTGCTTGCTGTTCATAACTAGTTGGAACCCATCTTTCTTTGTGTGGGAGAGAAACACGCTCCACTTCAACCTAGAACATAACATAGGATTTTCATGTTTATCTTTGCTGTGTATGTTCTTTGTTTTTCAATAGCTAATGTCATGTTTAGCTCTTAGTTTTCATGCTTTACTTTTTAAAGAGCTTTTGTTTAGTTGGTCGCTGGAACTCTCTTGAGTTATCATGCTTATCTTGTTAAGAGAGTTGGCTTCTGTTGCACTGGTTGATATGTCTATGATAAAAATGCTATGTGCATAATGGTACTTAGTAGTTCATGTTTTCTTATGGTTAGTCTCAAATAGCTGGGGGGTTATTAATGTGTTATTGAAGTACCAACATGATTTGTTTGCCGATGATGTGGTATGGTTTAGTGATATCTTCCTCCAATAATTTATTTTGATTGACTTGGCATATGCTCACGCATATTTAAGACTGTAAAGAAAGTCTATCAAGCCTTGATGATCTTTGATTTCTAAGTAGCGATATAACTTCCATGCCCGATTCAATGTTGCTTTGTCGCTCTGCATGATTATGACCGCCATTGCTCTCTTAGTTGGTCACTCCCAGTCTTTTGCTAACCCTCGCTTGTACTAAGCGGACTGACTGCTTCTGCATCCAAAATCCTTTAAACCAGTTATGCCATATGAGTCCACCATACCTTCCTATACACACTACGGGAAACAACTAATTTGCCGTCAGTAGGCAACTTTGCCGTCAGCATTTCATCGGGCAAGACGGCGAAGAAAGGGTTTGCCGTCATCAGCAGACGGCAAAGAAAAACTGACAGCAAAGAGCACACTTTGCCATCTGCAATAAAAAACACAAACGGCAAAAATCTTTGCCGTCTGTGTTTTATACTACAGACGGCAAAATATACACTTTGCCGTCTGTAATCAAAAATTGTAGACGGCAAAAATCTTTGCCGTCTGTTATTTTTATTGCAGACGGCAACGAATGCTCTTTGCCGTCTGTAATAAAAATAACAGACGGCAAATAAAGAAGCACACTACGCGGATCGATCCCACGGATCGATGACGTGTCTGCCCGTCCAAACCCACCAGCCCCACCTACACGCACTACAAGCCAGGCCCACCCACCCACCCACCCATTAACCCACGCCCCACCGCACCCACCCACGCACACCACACACCACACAACAGATCCCACACCCCTCCACCCATTGATCCAATCCATGGCCGGCGCTGGCGAGCAGGGAGGCAGCGGCCCCGCCTCCAGTCCCCACCGGCGCGGGCGGCCCTCCTCCAGTCCCCACCGGCGCGGGCGCCCCCGCCTCCAGTCGCCACCGGCCCCGCCTCCCGTCGCCACCGGAGCGGCCGACCCTTTCCATCGCGCGTCGGCTCCACTGTGCCGGCCCGGTGCACCTCCAGCGCGGACTGCCCCACCTCCAGTCGCCTCTGGTGCACCAGCTCGTCCACCATCGCCTCTGTTGTGCCGGTCGGGTGCGCCGTCGCCTCCACTACGATGGCCTCCTGTCGCCGCCTCCACCCGAAGCGGCCGTCCGCGTCCGCCGAACTTCCATCGGCCGGCGACCATACATCACGGCCCGATCTCTTCTCCCTTTCCTCATTTCTTTCCCTCTCACATAAAGTTCTCTCATCTGCAGGAGCTAGCCATGGAGGTCCTTCATGCTGCCGCCGCCCAAGCTCCATGTGGATCCGGTCGAGGTCGAGCAGCCATCGCTGGATCTGATGCCCGTGACCCCGCCGGACCTCCCTGCCTCGCCACGCTAGCGCTGCCACACCCCAGCCACACCGCCGGCTCTGCCTTGCCTAGGACTCGATTGCTTTTTTACAATTTTTGTAAGGTTTTCTTGCAAGAAACAAGGACCCATTTATTATTTTTCCATGTGGAGGTCCTTCATGTAAAGTGTAACCATCGCATATGAATAAGATTAGATACTATGTACAGATTTTTTAGCGTGTCCACATGTTTCCTTCACCGCGTACGTTTCTTCACCGTGTCCACATGCGCATTATGTATGGATATTGTGTACAATATTTTTTTATTAAACAAAAGCTTTGCCGTCTATGATATTTCTGCCTGACGGCAAAGGCACTGACACCGTCCGTCAGTCCGTTAGTTGGGCCGTTCTGTTAAACGCTATTTTTTTGCCGTCTGGCAATTTTCGATGACGGCAAAATTGGTTGACTGACAGCAAATTATTTGCCGTCTGCCCGATAAAATGCTGACGGCAAATCCCCTTTTGCCGACTTTTTCTTTGCCGACAAGGTTTGCCGTCATGGGCTGACGGCAAAATCTTTGCCGTCTGTGATCCTGCCTTTGCCGTCTGTAGGAGCCTGATGGCAAAATGCCCAATTCCTGTAGTGACATGGTATTTACTTGCCATTCCTAACGAAGACTTTCGTGTACCATCTCGAAGTTATTCAAAAGCGTTTCTCTTTTGTGCCTCTGTTTTAGCTCATGAGGAAGTAGTAGTTAATTCAAGATCTTTTTAAGTTGGACAAGCTTCACCCCGGGATTGCATGTCTAATGTGCAAACCCCTAATACGAGAAGGAACTGGCAAAGAGTGCGCCCGGCTCATTAAAAAATATACAACAAACAAACCCTCCTTCACGCTTTGTTCATGAGAAATCAGAAACCTTTGGCAGTGATAAACAAAGGACATTAAGAGGATGTGATCGTCCTCGTGCGGGAGCCGTTCCTCGAAACTTGTCCAGCTCGAGAAGTAATTGAGTTATCTACTAGCATTCGTTGATAAAATATGCATATTCCAAAAAAATAATTTTTACCTCTGTTTTTAAAAACCAAGAGCTCTGGTACATGTTTAGTTTCTGTTTCCGACCACGGGTTTTCAACCTTGCCATCAAAAGCCACGGTTCGAGAGTCTCCATCTTCTTTCTTTAAAGCACCAACTATTGAGAGCATTATTGTCATTCTGAGTGTAATGTGCATTGTCCCAAAGTACCATTGTCTTCTACATGACTATGATATCGTTTATGCTGAAATCATTGTATCTAGTCGTCACTTAAAGTTTGGAGGTGCCCCTGTATTTATGTTTTGCTTCACTAAAGGGGGCAAGCGAGGTACCACTTTGTCATGTTTGCACACCATGCTCACTACAAATCTATTGAGTGTTTCAGTATCATATTGTAAAACTTTCAGTTCTTTGTGATATTCTCATGAGGCAACTTAATTACTACAGATTCATTGTCTCAGTAAGCATTTGTCATGTGACTGTGAAAAGTTCTTATATGGTTAATAGCATGTCACCACAGAAATTATGCTTGTTATCATTTACCTACTCGAGGACGAGCAGGAATAAAGCTTGGGGATGTTGATACGTCCAAAACGTATCTATAATTTCTGCTTGCTCCATGCCTCTTTTGTGTGATATTGCTATGATATTTATGCACTTCCATACACTTTTGATCATATTTGGACTAACCTATTAACTCAGTGCACCCCAGTGCCAGTTTCTGTTTTCTGCTGTTTTTGTATTTCAGGTTTTCCCATTACGTAAATTGCCAGAAAAATTCCGGGAAAAAAATATAAAAAATCAGCGTTCCAGAAGCTTCCATGCGGCCAAAGTAGGGCCAGAGGGGGGCCACCAGGGCTCCAGGCGACCAGAGGGGGCGGCCCCCCTCCTGGCTGCGCCGCCTGGGCCCCCCTTGCCTCTTCTAACGCCCCCCTTTGGCATATATTTACACCGCGTCCCGAAACCCTCGAGGACGGAACCCTTTTTCGCGATCTCATCTCTGTTCCACCGCCGCCGCGCTTCCAAGATCGGGAGCACCAGGAGAACTCTTCCCGGCACCCTATCGGAGGGGAGGATCACCACCGGGAGCTTCTCCACCACCATGGACGCCTCCCGGATGAGTTGTGAGTAGTCTCCCTTGGACCATGGGTCCATGACCAGTAGCTATGTGATGTTCTCCTCCCCTCTTTGTTCTTCACCGATTAGACCTCGTGAGCTGCCCTACATGATCGAGGCACATATGTAATCCTTATCACTGTTCAAGATATCTTCCGATATGCCGATAAATCGGCCGATTTATCGCTTACCGTTGTGTGACCGATAAGATAAATCGGCCGATAAATCAGCCGATATGGCGATAAATCGGCCGATATGCCAATAAACTGGCCGATTTACCCCTTATCATGGGTCGACCGATAAGTTCCCGATAAGCGATATCCCCAACAGTGATCCTTATGCTGTTGCTATGATGAGTTTGCTGGAATCCGATGGATTATGAGATTATGTTCAGATTGTGTGTGAGTAATATATTTGATTCACCTCTTTTATATTTATGTTCTTGAGTAATTCTTGCATGTTCTCCGTTGCTGTTTATTGCTTTGGCCAAGTAGTAGGTAGTAACTCCAAGAGGGAACGTTATGCTTGATTGTGGGTTCATGCCCCTCGATGACTAGCTTGAGTGACAGAAACATGAGTCTAGGGGATGTGCTGTTGCCACAAGGGGGAAAACAATGATGCTTGTACTCGCGGGTGCAAGGATTGTTTACTTTACGCAAAGTTCTTTTAATGCAGTTGTCTGTTGCTTTGAGTTTACACTATGGGTGGGACTCGCAACTTAATACCAGCGAGATGTTCTGGATAGATATCTCAAGGTGGATGATTAGTAGTAGATGCAGATGGATTTCGGTCTACTTGCCTTGGCGTACCGCCCATGCTTTTGAGCCTCTACCTTTCTTTGCAACATAGTTAGCATTGGTTTGCGCACATAATCCTGTCAATTGCCCAGCTGTAATTCGTTTACCTCGCTTAGCTGTTTTATCGTCTTTTGGGAGAGAGACATCACTAATGAACATCATGGGACCCCGGTCCATATTACCATCACTGATCACACCCGTTATTTACTTTCTGTTCTTACTTACTAGTTGCAGTCATACCTATCACTATTATCTCTTGCGTTTGATCCTTTGTAAACGACAAGGCCGGAGGGATTGACAACCTCTCTGTACTCGTTGGGAGCAAAGTTATTTGTATCTAGGTGCAGGTCCTGTCAATCGCTAAGTTGCGCCGCTAGAAGTTGACACCTTCTTGTTGACCCTCGGAGTCTCAGGGGATTCGATCCTTGGTATCTTTGCCAAGGGAAAACTACCGCTACACTGCATCTCAAACCTTCCACTTGGGGTAACCAACGAGGGGCGAGAAGCCATCACCAGCCGCTATCTGACACGCCTGTTTGATCTCCTCATGAGCACTCCGGGACTTGATCCGCGCCTCCTTACCAGCATTGACAACCTTGTCGAGTTCGGATGCTTGCTCCGAAGTCTTCTACTCCAGCTCCTCGCACTTGCGAATAGCATCTCGCAGCTCTTGTTCGACTTCAGCCACCCGCGACTCATGTTGTTGGCAGGAGGCCTGTTCGGCCTCCAGCTCGGCAGCCGCTTTGTCAGCGGCTACTTTATTCATCTCGGCCTCCTTCTTGGCATGTGCAAGAGCGCCCTTGAGGGTCTCGACCTCAACTGTGCCAACTGTGACATAATCGCACCGCACAATGAGTTCATACTCTTACAATCAAACATATCGTCTTTTGACATAATAATTCTTTGAAAGTCCGCATAGCTTGCGTTTCATCAAATAGCTTGTTAACGCGGTCGAGCTCTTCATCAGCTAGTTGAAGCTTTCGATTGAGCTCGGAAACCTCTGCGGCCTGGGCAGATGCCGCAACCAGGGAAGCATGTTTAGAAAAATGGCACAATATGTTTTATTAGCTGATACTATATGGATCCTCTGTCCGATTCTCTTCAGAATCAAACAAAGCATGAGGGGCTACTGTCCGTACATAGGTTTGTTATCCTATACAAATAAAATGTAAAGTTCTTTTAGAATATTACGTCACACACCTCAAAGCCTGTCAGTAGGCTGTTGAAGGCTTCATTCAGTCCGCTTTTGGCGGACTGAATCTATCCCATAACCGCACCCATCAGGGTGCGGTGTTCCGCCACGATGGAAGCACCTTGTAGTGTTTCCTCCCGCGTTTTCGGCCCCACCGAATTAATGGAGGACGCCGTTGAAACTGATGCCCCTCCCCCTATCATAGGGGGCTGTCTTCCTGATTCCGGAGACGTACTGGCCTCTAGAATGGTGTTCGGCGGGAGCCCAAATTGCTTGGGCTCCCACCATCGGTCGCCATATGGACTGATTCCCCTTGGCTGATGGTGGCTGATACGTCCAAAACGTATCTATAATTTCTGCTTGCTCCATGCCACTTTTGGGTGATATTGCTATGATATTCATACACTTCCATACACTATTGATCATATTTGGACTAACTTACTAATCCAGTGCACCCCAGTGCCAGTTTCTGTTTTCGGCTGTTTTTGTATTTCAGGCTTTCACATTACGAGAACTGCCGGGAAAAATCAAGAAAAATTATATAAAAAATCAGTGTTCCGGAAACTACCGTGCGTCCGAAGGGCAGCCGGGGGGGAGGGCCACCAGGGCTCCAGGCGCCCTGGCGGCGCGCCCCCCTGGGCCGTGACGGGGGGGGGGGGGGGCTGGGCCCCCCGAAGCTTCCCCGATGCTCCCCTTTGGCATATATTTAAAGCGTCCTCCGAAACCCTCAGAACAGGAACTCTTTTCGCGATCCCATCTCTGTTCGGCCGTCGCCGCCGCTTCCAAGATCGGGAGCACCAGGAGAACTCTTCCTGGCACCCTGCCGGAGGGGAGGATCACCACCGGGAGCTTCTCCACCACCATGGACGCCTCCCGGATGACTCGTGAGTAGTCTCCCTTGGACCATGAGTCCATGACCACTAGCTATGTGATGTTCTCCTCCCGTTCTTGTGCTTCACTAATTAGTCCTCGTGAGCTGCCCTACATGATCGAGGCACATATGTAATCCTTATGCTGTTGCTATGTTGAGTTTGCTGGGATCCGATGGATTATGGGATTATGTTCAGATTGATCTTGAGTAATATATTTGATCTACCTCTTTTATATTTATGTTCATAAGTAATTCTTGCATGTTCTCCGTTGTTATTTATTGCTTTGGCCAAGTAATACGTAGTGACTCCAAGAGGAAACGTTATGCTCGATTGTGGGTTCATGCCCCTCGATGACTAGCTTGAGTGACAGAAACATGAGTCTAGGGGATGTGTTGTTGCCACAAGGGGGAAAGCAACGGTGCTTGTGCCCGCGGGTGCAAGGATTGTTTACTTTACGCAAAGTTCTTTTAATGCAGTTGTCTGTTGCATTGAGTTTACACTATGGGTGGGACTCGCAACTTAATACCAGCGAGATGTTCTGGATAGATATCTCAAGGTGGATGATTAGTAGTAGATATTGATGGATTTCGGTCTACTTATTTTGGCGTACCGCCCATGCTTTGAACCTCAACCTTTCTTGCAATGTAATGAACATTGGTTTGCGTTCGTGGTCCTGTCAATTGCCCAGCTGTAATTTGTTTACCTCACATAGTTGTTTTATCGTCTTTTGGGAGAGAGACATCACTAGTGAACATCATGAGACTCCGGTCCATATTACCATCATTGATCACATCCGCTATTTACCTTTCGCTATTTACTTACTATTGCAAAACACTATCTATCACTACTGTCATTTGCTTTTAACCCTTTGTGAACTACAAGGCCGGAGGGATTGACAACCTCTCTGTACTCGTTGGGAGCAAAGTTATTTGCATCTGTGTGCAGGTCCACGTTGATTGCTAATATGCGCCGTTAGCAGTTGACACCTACTTGTTGAACCTAGGAGTCTCTGGGGATTCGATCCTTGGTATCTTTGCTAAGGGAAAACACTTCTACATACTGCATCTTACACCTTCCACTTGGGGTAACCAACGAGGGGTTCGAGGCCCATCAAGGAGTATTTTCTGGCACCGTTGCCGGGGACTCCACTCTTCAGGATAGGGGAGTTGCACGTTATTTTTTACCTTTGCTTTTAGTCTTGTTAGTTTACCTTTCAGTTTTTGCTTTAGTATCTTTTATCAAAAATCAAGAAAAAAATTATTTACCTTTCTGTTAGTAGTCCTATCTGTTTAGCTAAACATGTTAGGATTTGGTGCTTTGAGGGAATCAGAAGTTCTAGATTTCCATCAAAGGGATGGAGAAAATATGAAGAAGGCATGGGACAGAATTTCTGATGCACATAGGAGAATTATGCCTTGGATACCTATAAAAATTGTGCTTAGGAATTTTTACCAGGGTCTTTTTAAATGGTGTAAACACTCTCTGACATTATAGCCGAGGGAGATTTCCTAGAGTGTGATGAAGCTAGAGCTCTTGAAATTATACATGGTCTATCTAGTTACTTTGTTTATGATCATAATCTTGATGCTGTCATAGATAGACTTGCTACTATTGAAAAGAGAATGGATGCTCTAGACTTAATGAAGGTAGAGAAACCCAAACCCAATAAGAGAGATATTTTGGAAATAGATAATGACTGGGAGCCTCTTGTTAGGATTAGCATCTCTAATCAAGACTTCCTTGCTTATTGTGATATTGGATCTATGTTTTCTACTATGCCAAAAATTGTTCATGATTCTTTAAAATTTAACATGGATAGATTATCATCTTATCATGAACACACTAATGGAAATATTTCTGAAATCCAGGGAAGAATAAAAGACGTGCCAGTTAAATTCCTTAAAGGGATTGCAATGATTGATTTCTTCATCATGGAGCCAAACCAAGGAAATATAGTGCTTGGAAGGGACTTCCTCCGAGCGGTAAAAGGCTTCATCGATATAGGTAAGGGACAAATCCACTTACGCGGGAAGGCAAATGGTGTGTACCCCTTTCCTAGAAGGAACAAGAGTGAACTTGTTGAGGAACCTTATGAATCAATTTATAACTCCGATTATTATGATGGTTATTGATTCCTTTATGCATTATGCCTAGCTTAAAGGCATAAAAGAAAGCGCTTTTGGGAGGCAGCCCATATGAATAAATTTTGTGCTTTTGTTGTGTCTTGATGTTGTTTACTGCTGTAGCATCATCATTGTATCTTTGCTTTTCATATTTGTGCCAAGTATAGCCTCTGATTGCTAGAAAGTTCAAAAGTTGTGAGGTGCTGTCCAGAAAACAGATTCTTTCCTTGGATAGAAAAATTCGTATAAAATCACCAGATCATCTTTTTGGTCTGAATGTTTTCGACAGCATTCTCTATATAATTTTCTTTCGTGCGTCTGTTCTGAGTTTTTTGATTTGAGTTGCAGAAGTATCCCGAACAGATCAATTACTACCTGCTGTTCTGTTTTTCACAGATTCTGTCCTGTTTTGCCTTTCCTTCATTTTGCAAATCAAGAGCTTGCTTTTTCTTTGCAAAAACCTTTTGGAAATCTTGAGAAACAGTAGAACTTCAAGAATATCTTTATTTCCAGCAAGGTATAATTATTTTATTAAGGGTACTAACCTCGCTAATCAGATTATGATGAGTTATGTATGAAGGGAGTTTTCAAGTGTGCGAGGGAAGATGATAAAAAGATTCAGGAGTGTCAAGCGCTCAAGCTTGGGGATGCCCCCGTGCACCCCCAAGAAATATTCAAGGAGACTCAAGCGTCTAAGCTTGGGGATGCCCCCGTGCATCCCCTTCTCCATCAACATTATCAGTTCGTCTTTCATTTCGCTATATTTTTATCACTTCATGTGTTATGTGCTATGCTTGGAGCGTCTTGCTTTTAGTTTTCTTTTTAGTTTTTCATAACGAGTCGTAACTCAGCATTCTTTATGTGGGAGAGAAACACGCTCCACTTCTACCTAGAACATAACATAGAATTTTCATATCTATCTTTGCTGTGTGTGTTCTTTGTCTTTTAATAGCTACTATCATGCTCTGCTCTTAGTATTCATGCTTATCTTTTCAAAGAGCTCTTGTTTAGTTGGTTGCTTGAACTCTCTTTAATTATCATGCTCACCTTATTAAGAGAGTTTGCTTCCGTTGCATTGGTTAATATGTCTATGATAAAGATGCTACGTGCATAATGGTGCTTAGTAGTTTAGGTTTTCTTATGGTTAATCTCAAATAGCTGGGGGATTCCCAATGTTTTATTGGAGTACCAACTTGATTTGTTTGCCTATGATGTGGTATGGTTTAGTAATATCTTCCTTCGAGAATTTATTTTGATTGACTTGGCGTATGCTCACGCATATTTAAGACTGTAAAGAAAGTTTGTCAAGCCTTGATGATCTTTTATTTCTGAGTAGCGATATAACTTCCATGCCTGATTCAATATTGCTTTGTCGCTCTGCATGATTATGACCGTCATTGCTCTCTTAGTTGGTCGCTTCCAGCCTTTTGCTAACCTCCACCTGTACTAAGACTAACCTTGCAATACATAGCTCATGGGAAAGTAGCTTAAAATCTATTGTGGTAAAGAATATGTTGCTTATGTATCTTATTTCTTATAAGTTGCTTGCCGAGCGGTAACCATGTTTCTGGGGACGCCATCAACTATCACACTTTTGTTGAATATCATGTGAGTTGCTATGCATGTTCGTCTTATCTGAAGTAAGGGTGATTTCCCATGGGTTGAATGAATATGCATATTGTTAGAGAAGAACATTGGGCCGCCAACCAAAGCCATGCATCATGGTGGAAGTTTTAGCTTGGACATTAATCCTCAATCTCTTATGAGAATATGCTTATGCATTAAAGAGGAGTCCATCATCTATTTTCTATGTTGTCCCGGTATGGATGTCCTCAAGTTGAGATCTATCAAAAACGAGAAATCAAATGCGATTTATCTCCTTGGACCTTTGTACAGGTGGCATAGAGGTACCACTTTGTGACACTTGGTTGAAACATATGTAATGCAATGATAACCCATGGAAATCCGAGCTAATTAGGACAAGGTGCGAACACTATTGGTATTCGATGCATGAGGCTTGGAACTTATAGGATGTTTTATGCGTGACACATATGAAGTACTACTACCGTTGACAAAATTGCTTCCATGTTTTCAAAATAAAAAGCTCTAGCACTTAACCATTATTTTACTTTTATGGGTTTCCACTTTCTTTTAAAAGCACCAACTACTGAGAGCATGATTGTCATTCTGAGTGTAATGTGCATTGTCCCAAAGTAGCATTGTCTTTTGCATGATTGTGATATCGTTTATTTTGAAATCATTGTATCTAGTCATCACTTAAATCTTGAAGGTGCCCCTACATTTATGTTTTGCTTCACTAAAGGGGGCAAGCTAGATATCACTTTATCATATTTGCACATCATGTTCATTGCAAATCTTTTTGATGCTTCAATGTCATGTTGTAAAACTTTCAGTCATTTGTGATTTTCTCATGAGGCAATTTAACTACTATAGAATCATTGTCTCAGTAAGCTTTTGTCATATGACTATGAATAAGTCCTATATGGTTAATAGCATGTCACCACAGAAATTATTCTTGTTATCATTTACCTACTCGAGGACGAGCAGGAATTAAGCTTGGGGATGTTGATACGTCCAAAACGTATCTATAGTTTCTGCTTGCTCCATGCCACTTTTGGGTGATATTGCTATGATATTCATACACTTCCATACACTTTTGATCATATTTGGACTAACTTACTAATCCAGTGCACCCCAGTGCCAGTTTCTGTTTTCGGCTGTTTTTGTATTTCAGGTTTTCACGTTACGAGAACTGCCAGGAAAAATCCAGAAAAATTATATAAAAAATCAGCGTTCCGGAAACTACCGTGCGTCCGAAGGGCAGCCGGGGGG